>CM060620.1:17192061-17599561 GCA_030578275.1 Meda fulgida | reverse complement strand
TTCACAGCACCTTTTCCTGAATCTCATAATTAAGAAACTGGTAGATGAAGCCTTTAACCTTGACATCATTTTCTCCCACAGTAATACACTGTGACTTGGTTGAAGTGTGCCTGTATGCTGAAATTAGACTCTTAAGAAATTGCGTTTGAATTCAAGATTTGGAATCTTTAAACACTTGTCCTAATGTCATATTAACATAAGTACAGTGTTTATTATTATTATTATTATTATTAATATTATTATTAATTAATTATTATTTAAAAAGCAGTATGCTAAGTAACCTTATTCTTGATCACCACTGCTCTCAAGCTTTCTCACAATCTGGGTGGCCTTACCACAGAGCTCAATGATCCAGTACTTTGTGGAAGACCAACTCATCTGGAGATCCAGATTACGTTCTGATTCCTGAACCAACAGCCCACACACATCACAACCCTCTAATACAATGGAACACAAAGGAAAAAACAATTAAACTCTTGACAACGCTGAAACGTTATTTGGGGATGAACCGCACCTTTCAACTTTTTTTTGTTGTTGTACCGCACCAGATTTAATATATGTTTTTGTGTTCTGGACTTTGATTATACGGTGTACAATGTTTCAGACATATTCCCAGGAGCAACTGAGTTTTCTTCATAGATTATGGCTGCACATGCACGCGAGATGTATGTAAATGAGTGCATTATCTGAAAAGCATCAGGTAATACTTTACGCACCGAATTTCAGTACAAACACCTCATTAAAAGGGGATATAGCCTACATACATTGTAAATTACTAACGTAATAAAAACTTTTTAACAAACTCTAAAACAACATCTTACAGATGACAAATACACAAATAGTGTTCTCAGAGACATGCTCTAAAAGTGTACAGATTAATATTTAGTGTGTTCAGTGTAAACAAAACAAAAATGTGGAGACATACTGAAAGGTTATGTTGATCACATATGCTTCTGATTATTGAGCTCTTTGATGGTGTAAGTTTAGCCCTACACACTAAAAAGAGAACAAAGTCAAAGTCACACATGCACACATTCTTAAAACACACACAAAAACATCACAATAATGTGTTCTGCCGTGATAGTAAAAATGATATGAGTGAAAATTAGTGAAATAATAAATAGTACTCTACTGTTCTTTTCCAAAAGAATATACATATAAGTAAATACATTTATAACTTTGGGGTCAGTAATATTATTGGGGTCTGTATTTTTCTTAAATTACTAAATGAAAGACTGGAGTAATGGATGCTAAAAAATCAATCAGCTTTGCCATCACAGGAATACATTGCATTTTAATTACATTTTGTTTTATTGGTTTTTAGAGGGCTTTTGTGTGTGTGTGTGTTTATCATCTTTAATCCATGTATCTTGTATTTTCCCATGTTCTCATTCTGTTTCTAGATACATCCCTTCATTTGTACCCAGATGTTTCTTGTTTGTTAGTTGCTTTATGTGTGTGTATTTTAAGTCTATTCACCTGAGGAAAGCAAACTATTCCCATTCATCTCACTGGCATGTATTTATAGCTTTTTTTTTCTAACGGTGGCCTGCTAAGCCATCCAAACTTGACCCCTTGTTATATAACCATTTGTTCGTTTTTGTCATTATCAGCTCTTGTCCGTGTTGGCTGTTTTGGTGCTGGATCATTTTTATAATGAAATAAAGCATTTAGCTCACTATATTTTTCTCCCATGTAACCCTATGTTTACATGGCTCTTTTGCAACATGTCACCTAAACGTTCTTTGAATATTGGAATGAGAAGCATACATTTTTTAAAATCTTTTATCAGATGTTTTTTACACGTATATGACACTTTAAATAAAAGGTGATTCTGTCCAGAGTATTCGCTCGTTCAGACGTTTTGGTGAAATGTGCTTATTTGGACTATTAATTTAACATTATGTTTCTGCCGGTGGGTGCCCATACTCCATATGTGCTATAATAATGTAAAATGTGTGAAAATAATGTGTTTTTTGAACAATCGAGCATGAAACCATTTTCTAATACCCCCTTCCCCCTTAAAAAAAAAAAAAAACAAACAAAAAAAAAAAAACAATCAAGACTTAAAAGGGACCGATGGGACGACGTTAAAATATTTTTACATTCTCATTACGCAGAAATTAATTATACTGTTTCAAGAGTACTGTTGTTTTCTCTTTTGAATGGTGCACTTCATGAATGTTAATGCAAATATATTCCCAACCAAACAATAGCACATTCTATCCATCCGTCGCAAGTCGTGCTCTCGCTGACATATAGGCTACTTGATGATCTGTAGCGGTTCACTAAATAAAATAATTTAATAAATACATATAACAATAAACACTTAACTCAAAAATAACTATTAATAATAAAATAACTACAGAACAGACTGACTAAATTCAGCTTGAAAATACTATTGCATGAAATAAAGGCGGATCCGTAATTTATTTACAATTTAAAGGAACACTGTTATTTTGTTAGTCAGTCATGGAAGTCTGGTGGTTGAAAGCTTTCGGATGGCAACATTAAATCCAGGAGAGAAGACAATTCTAAAGAAAGAGCAAGTGGAGATTCACGAGTGCACAGGAAAAAGTTTGAAAACACACGTAATATCTGAGGTATAGCTGAGCCATGTATATTTCAAAGTGCGAGTCCAGTGTTGTGCTAGAGTAAATGAAATCTGCCTGTGAATCACTGCAGAGAGATTTGTTACATGGAGGAACTCTAGCGTTACAATAATGTGGCCTCGACATTTGTCATTAAAACAACGCCATAGCAATGGCCTCAAATGAACTATAAAAACGAGATGAAAGCCGTGTCTGAAAGCTACAATATATATATATATATATATATATATATATATATATATATATATATATATATATATATATATATATTTTTTTTTTTTTTTTTTTAATTATCATTATTTTTATTGGATAAAATGAATGGAGAATGTCTCATGTTTTTCCATGGGTGCTGAAACATTTCCCTGGTATCGGTGCCTATGCGATCAGCAATACTTTGTATCTCCACCCTCAAGCTCAGGCAATTAATTATTTAAAATAACCTGCAGCTACACTAAGTGGTAATACAAGATGAAAGAGAATAGCATGAAAGGGGTTTTGTTCTTCAGGCTGTCTGGTGAGAATAATCCCAGCAAATAAGACTGTTTGTCCACATGCATGAAGACATTTTTACATTTCCTAATTTGCTTGTTTATTTGAGATATAATCAAGAAGTGCATTTGCCTTTTGTATGAGTTTTTAGAAGATTTGTGTGTGTGTGCGTGCGTGTGTGCGTGGGTGCGTGTGTGTGTGTGTGTGTGTGTGTGTGTGTGTGTGTGTGTGTGTGGGTGGGCAAAAAACCCTGAATCACAACAGCGCTAACTTCCTCATAGGCTGAAGCAAGTCGATCACGGGCATGCCGGGAGTATGGCAGGGCAACGCAGTGTCTCACTCCCTCTTCAGGGAACTAGGGTTACATACTTAACCAAGACGTTCTCTTTCAAGCGAACTCAAGCTGCGTTGAAACGCTAATACCCACGTCGCCATAAGAGCAAATGTCCATTCATTTGAAGTCAAAACGCACATTCGGACAAAAGCTGCTGCGCCACTGGAGTGGATCTGAAGTCAAGATCATAGAACCTAACGAATATGTGTGGTAAGGACCAGCTTGCCGCATCACAAACATCATGTAGGGAAACTCCTGACAATACAGTTTTAGAAGCAGCCATACTCCTAGTCGAGTGAGGTTGTACAGCCAAAGGTGAAGGCTGACCAGCCGACTCGTAAGCAAGTGAGATAGCCTCAACCACCCACTTACTCATCCTCTGGTTAGATGCAGGACACACCTTCCTGGGTGACTCAAAACAAACATACAGCTGTTCAGATATCCTCCACAGGGCAGCTCTTTTCTAGGCACGAGGGAGAAACCAAGAGAGCTTGAATGTGGCAAGAAGAAAGATAACTTCTTCAATGGGCTCAACGGAGCTAGGGAGAGGCCTTCTAATACAACGGCCAAGTCCCATGTCAGCAACCTCGTGCGGACTGCTTCCTGTTCACAGGAGTGATGAGATAGTTAGCAGATTGGCCTCACTCAATGGTTGGTTGTCTAAGTGGTGTCCGTTGAATAATATAGAATTCATAGACAATTGGAAAAGTTTTTGGGGCAAGCCTGACCTGTTGAAAAGAGATGGTGTTCATCCCTCCTGGGATGGTCCTGCTCTTCTCTCTAGTAATATGGCACATAGTCTTAGAGCTAAAACATGACAATCTGGGGCTCAGGTCAGGAAGCAGACAGACTGGCTAAACCGACCGTCTGCTAGCGGCCTCGCGTCACCAAGGTCAGATAAATCCCATCACATAGAGCCTCTTTCACCTAGATATCATCATATAGAGACTGTGTCTGTTCCCCGAATTTGGAAATCCAAAAAACGTCAGGTAAAATTTTTTATTGATGTTCAACAAATAAAAAACAGATATAATACAGATGAACAAATGATAAAGCTTGGGTTGCTGAATATTCGATCCCTTACTTCAAAATCGCTCATAGTTAATGATATGATTTCAAGTTATAATCTAGATGTGCTGTGTTTGACAGAAACCTGGCTAAAACCAAACGATTACATTACTTTAAATGAGTCAACCCCACAAGATTACTGTTATAAACATGAACCTCGTCTAAAACGCAAAGGGCGAGGTGTTGCTGTAATTTATAGTAATATATAGTGTAAACGATAAATCACGTTTGAGATTTCTGCTGGCTACTGTATACAGGCCACCAGGGCACCATAAAGATTTTATCAAAGAATTTGCGGACTTTCTATCAGAATTAGTATTGGCTAACGATAAAGTACTAATTGTTGGTGATTTTAATATACATGTAGATAATGAAAAAGATGCATTGGGATTGGCACTCAAAGACATTGTAAACTCAATTGGAGTTAGACAACACGTGTCAGGACCCACTCATTGTCGTAATCATACTCTAGATCTAATATTATCACATGGAATAGATGTTGATGCCGTTGAAATTCTGCAGCAGAGCGATGACATCTCAGACCATTATCTAGTCTCATGTAAATTACATTTAGCCAAGGCTGCAAAGCCGACTCCGTGTTATAAATATGTTAGACCTATAACTTCTGCCACTAAAGATTGCTTTATCAATAATCTTCCTAATAAGTTTCATCATCTCAGCATCCCGGATAGCTTAGAAGAACTCGATATTGCAACAGAAACTTTTAACTCTCTCTTTTCCAGCACTTTAGACGCAGTTGCTCCGTTGCGCTTAAAGAAGATTAAAGAAAATAGTCCAACGCCGTGGTACAACGAGCACATTCAGGCCCTTAAGAGAGCAGCCAGAAAAATGGAGCGCAACTGGAAGAAAACAAAACTAGAGGTATTTCGGATTTCATGGAAAGAGAGCTCGATTGCTTACAGAGAGGCTTTAAAAGCTGCTAGATCTGCTTATTTTTCAACCCTATTAGAAGAAAATAAACATAATCCTAGGTATTTATTTGAAACAGTGGCTAAACTAACGAAAAAGAAAGCTTCAAGCACAGAAGTTTCCAAGCAACACAGCAGTAATGACTTTATGAACTTCTTCACTTATAAGATTGATAATATCAGGGACAAAATTATAACTATGCAACCGTCTACTACAGTATCGCATCAGGGAGTGCATTGTAGTCTCCCTGAGGAAAAATTGTATTCATTTGTTGCTATAGGAGAGGAAGAATTCTGCAAACTCGTTAATTCATCTAAATCGACAACTTGTATGTTAGACCCTATACCGACTAAGCTACTGAAAGAGATGGTTCCAGAGATCATAGATCCTCTTCTTAATATCATTAATTCGTCTTTGTCTCTAGGATATGTACCAAAAACCTTTAAGCTGGCTATGATAAAACCGCTTGTTAAAAAACCGCAATTTGATCCTTCAGAATTAGTCAATTACAGGCCGATCTCAAATCTGCCTTTTCTGTCAAAGATATTAGAAAAAGCAGTATCCTCACAACTGTGTTCCTTTCTTGAAAGAAATGATATCTGCGAGGATTTTCAGTCAGGATTTAGACCGCACCATAGTACTGAGACAGCTCTCATTAGAGTTACAAATGATTTACTTTTATCATCCGATCGTGGTTGTATCTCTCTATTAGTGTTACTTGATCTTAGTGCTGCATTTGACACAAATGACCACAACATTCTTTTAAATAGACTGGAAAACTATGTTGGCATTAGTGGAATTGCACTAGCATGGTTTAAATCATACTTATCTGACCGTTATCAGTTTGTAGCAGTAAATGAAGAGATGTCTTATCTATCACAAGTTCAGTATGGCGTACCACAAGGCTCAGTACTAGGACCGCTGCTGTTCACTCTGTACATGCTACCATTAGGACATATCATTAGGAAACATGGAATTAGCTTTCATTGTTATGCCTATGATACTCAGCTGTATATTTCTTCAAAACCTAACGAAACTTACCAATTCACAAAATTAACGGAATGCATAGCTGATATAAAAAATTGGATGACTAGTAATTTCCTACTACTAAACTCTGAAAAAACAGAGATTCTAATTATTGGACAAAAAACTTCCACACGTAATAACCTAGAATACTGTCTAACACTTGATGGCTGCTCTGTTAAGTCTTCGTCGTCGGTTAGGAACCTGGGTGTGCTCTTTGATAGCAATCTTTCATTTGAAAGTCATGTGTCTAGTATCTGTAAAACCGCATTTTTCCATCTTAAAAATATATCTAAATTACGACATATGCTCTCATTAACAAATGCGGAACAATTAGTTCATGCTTTCATGACAACAAGACTAGATTATTGTAATGCTCTACTGGGTGGTTGCCCTGCACGCTTAATAAATAAACTACAGCTGGTCCAAAACGCAGCCGCTCGAGTTCTTACTAGAACCAGGAAATATGACCATATTAGCCCGGTTCTGTCAACACTGCATTGGCTGCCTATTAAACATCGTATAAATTTTAAAATATTGTTGATTACTTACAAAGCACTAAATGGTTTAGCTCCGCAGTACTTGAGCGAGCTCTTAACGCATTATAGTCCTTCACGTCTATTGCGATCTCAAAATTCGGGCCAGTTGATAATACCTAGAATATCAAAATCGACTGCGGGCGGTAGATCCTTTTCCTATTTAGCACCAAAACTTTGGAACAGTCTTCCTACCATTGTCCGGGAAGCAGACACACTCTGTCAGTTCAAAGCTAGACTAAAAACACATCTCTTTGACCTAGCATACACATAATATATTATAGACTTCTATAATTCAATGTTAGGCTGCATAGATTAGGTCAGCCGGAACTGGGAACACTTCCCTTAAATCCTGATGTACTCGTTACATCATCATAAGAAGAATGGCATCTACGCTAATTTTAGTGTCTTTGTTTATTCCGAGGTTTTCCCGCAGCCGACCGGATCCAGGCCGTATCCAGATCTGACTAGGAGCTTTGCCTGGACCCGATGACAACGCAGTGCTGAAGTGCCAACTAGCCTCTCCCTATGGAGGATCCCTTTCCCAGTCTACAGATAAAATGTTGTGATTCCGGTTCGCGTACCCACCCTGAAGTGATAAAATAAAACAAAATTCTGTATCAAATTACAGTTACTGTAAATCCGGCCTCTAGTTCATAAACGCCAGAGGAGAACTGGCCCCCGACTGAGCCTGGGTTCTCCCAAGGTTTTTTTTTTCTCCATTAGGTCACCTGATGGAGTTTTTTGGTTCCTTGCCACTGTTGCCTTTGGCTTGTTCAGTTGGGGATATCCAAAATAATTAACCAAGCATTAATACCATTGATCAGCCCGACCAAACGTGGATGTTTTTTCACTAAGAAACAAACATTGTTATGTTATTTGATTGATATTGTGAAGCTGCTTTGATGCAATTTATATTGTGAAAAGCGCTATATAAATACACTTGACTTGACTGCTGGCCTTAGCCTCGAAGTGTCACGAAGGAAACGTGTTATCAATGGGTGTCTCCCTAGAGAAACTCCACTCAAAGGGACGTGGTAAGCAGCCAGTGCCACCACATACACCTTCAGTGTGGAGCGGGATAACCCTGCAGTCGAGGAGAGACACTAGGTCCGCAAACCATACTCGGGCCGGCCAGAACAGGGCTACCAACAGTAGACTGACCCCGTCCTGGCAAATTCTTTCCAGAACTTCTGGGAGCAGAGCAATCGGGGAAAATGCATACAGACGTGACTTCGGCCACGCCTGCACCATATCGTCCAACCCCAGAAGGACTGGATGGCTGGGAGAGAACCACAGTGGATATTGTGATGTCTCCTTGGAAGCGAACAGGTCTACCTCTGTACGACCAAAATTATTTGGTCCACCTCCACCTCGGGGTGGAGTCTCCATTCCCCAGGCCTCGGCCCCTGCCTCAACAGGATGTCTACCTCCTGATTTAGATACCCTGGAATATAAAACGCCCTCAATGAATGTAGCTTCCCCTGGGCCCACAGGAGGATCTGGTGAGCCAGCTTGTATACGGTGCACGACCGCAGACCCCACCTGATGGTTTATGTATATGACCACGGATGTGTTGTCTGACCGAACAAGCACATGATGGCCCCTCAGATCTGGGAGGAAGTGTTTCAGGGCCTGGAACACCGCCAACATTTCTAGACAGTTTATATGCCACGAGAGATGATGGTCCTGCCACAGACCTTGGGCTACTTCCTGTGTTGTGGAAGGATGGATACATGGAAGTACGCGTCCTTTAGATCTATCGTGACAAACCAGTCCTCGGATCTGATTTGTGACAACGATCTGCTTGAGAGTGAGCATCTTGAATTTGAGATTCCCTACTGAGCGATTTAACAAGCGCAGATCTAAAATTGGACGCAACACCCCATCCTCCTTTGGGACAATGAAGTACCGGCTGTAATAACCTGACTCCCTGCTGAGAAGAGGAAGCCTCCTTTTGCAGATGAGCTTTTACCTCTTTTCCATTACCAGAGTGTTATGATGCCAGAAGGACGAAGCAGAGAGAGAATCCAAGTGCAGATAATTTAATAAAAATAACAGGAGAAACAAGCAACACAGGAACAATGAAGCAAATACAACGACCGACAAACCACAACTGAAACACAGAGGTATAAAAAGACAGGCAAACAAGCTAAACAAGATAACAAGGGGGCGTGGCTAATCAGAAACACATGGGGAGACTAATCAACAAAACAGGGAACAGCTGAAACATGAAAGGACAGGGGAACACATGACAGACAAGAACAAGATACACAAACACAAAACCCACACCGTGACACAGAGCCTGCTCGGGGCCCACCATTGTGGGCAGGACCCCTCTGAATGGTGGTGGACGAGACCTGAACTGAATAGCGCAACTGTTTTCGATCGTCTGCAGGACCCACTGAGATATATTTGGAAGACTTTTCCACTCTACTAAGGGTACCAGTCTCTCGAGACTAGCCTCTGGAATATTTTGAGCAGCAGACAAAGTGTCCTGTAATGGCGCACAAGCAAGGAACAACTGGTCTGACTGCTCTAGGCTCCTCCTCGGAGGGAGCGAGCGCCCTTCGGGAATACGCTCACTGGGACCGTCTACACCCCGGCATAAAGGCAGGGTTGCCATAAGGGCGCCGATAGCGAAGGTGCACTGTGTAATAGGGCTGTGCTCAGAATATCAATACAACGTCATGAACTCCTGGCGATGCGCGTATCGATGAATTTCGGCATTGGATTGCGGGTATTGCGCATAATTTTAATCATTCCCTCAGCTCCCCCACTTATAATGTGTAAAATTCCCGCAAACATTGATTCATTTTAGCATGTAGGTTGTATTAGTAAATGAATCCACACAGATTATAAAATCAAATCAGTCATTTTAAAACTTTCTGCAAGACCCAATTTCACAAACAGCATGAGTTCAATGGTGCTGCGCCTTCTCTCTCTCGTCTCTCAAAATGGGCTGCTCAAGGTAAGCGTCAAGCGCTGCAGCCGGTGAAACTACACGCTCGCGTTTAGGAGTCGGGACATGACAGAATATTCACTTGCATAATCGGGCCAGCATTGCATCGTGACTAAAGTTTACCATTAGCACTTCCTTAAGTCTTACCAGTTTAAACATTCAAACGATTTTAAACTATTCAGTACTTGCGCGCTCTCTGAGAGTTGGTTTTCTCTGCGTCCATACATAGACTAGAGTAAAACATATAGCTTGTGAGATTATATCGCTTTAACAGACAAAAACACGGACTTTGCCTGAGAGCGCCGCGTCCCATTCTTTTTGTGGGGGACAAACACTGTTACCGCCCAGCAGCCCCTGAAACATGAGTACGGAGTGGCAGGAATTTCTCGATGACAGTGTTTACTGAGTCACCGAAGAGGCCCGCAGGGGAAAGCGGGGCGTCCAGAAGGAACGTTTTTTTTTTTTTCTCTCTCCTTCATTCCTGAGAGGTTCAGCCATAGGTGTCTCTCCGTGGCCACCAGGGCTACCATAAAACGGCCCACTGACTTGGCCGTCTGCTCGGTGGCATGGAGAGACAAATCTAAAAAAGATCTCCTCACTCTCATTCATATATTTTAGTAGGTCAGCCTGGTATGCCTGCAGAATGGACATTGTGTGCAGGCATGCCGCGGCCTGACCTTCTGCTGAATAAGCTTTACCCACCAAAGCCGATGTATTTCTTAGTGGCTTGAAGGGTAATGCCGGGGCTTTAAAGGACGATGCAAACTCAGGTGAGAGATGGCTCGCAAGCGTCTCTTCAGCCCTGGGTATCGCCCCATAACCGTGTTGTTTAGACCCATGTATATTTGAATATGTAGATATCTGGGGACTATATACATGGTATGAAACCGGTCTTTTCCATGACTTCGACACCTCATTGTGGAGGTCGGTAAAAAACGGCAAGCACCGGCGTGGAGGTTGCATGCGGGAAGGAAGAATACGTTCATCAAGCTTACTTTTCTGCCTAGATTCTTGTTTATCCGCTGGCCACTCAATGCTTACTTTTTAAACTGCACAAGTGAGCACCTCGACAAGCTCCTCACACGCAGGAGACTGAAGTGACGAGTCTTCAGTATCTCCGGTTCCGATACTAACAACATCCAGCTCCTCAGAACTGGATAGTTGCAGTACCGAGGCCGCAGCCGGGCGGAAGTAACCACAGAGCGTGCTTCCAAACCCTGAACTGAGGCACTGAATCTGACATGGGAAGGCTGAGATAGGGGTGGGCCCGTCTCAAACCCCTCTATCAGATCCATTTGCGAACCCCACGTCTGAAGTTGCCGCTCTGCCTCAGCAGAAGCGGGACCCGAGCCGCGGGGAGCGCGAACTGAACCGCCCTCCTCGAAGAGCGATCGGCGGCAGCACAGCGTCCTTAATGGTAGCCTGCTCACAATGCTCACAATCAGCTCCCTCGAGATATACATATATATGTGAGATAAAACTCCTGCCTAGTTTCAACTAAGGACAGAAAAAAACACTTTTTCAGACAAAGATTAACACAGAGCGCTTGCTGAAGGCACATAATCTAGCGCTGTTGTGATTCAGGGGTGCTTTATAGTTTCCTGGTCGATGACGTCACCCGCCTATGACATTCCGTCTCTCCATTGGACTGATTACATATGTGCTTCATGACGCTTCAGGGAACTTGGTATTATAATAATTTGCTGAAGATTCATCTGCATACTTCTGATTACAGACTTTGGTGTCATGACAAATCTGTGCATGTGTGGTACAAATCTGAGAAGTGGGGAGACTTTTGCATTTTTATCCATTGCTCTCCATTTAATCTCATTGTGTAGGAGAAACAATTAACATACAGTATTATAGATCTCATTAACTGTATGAATTTGCTTTTCCATAGACATACACGCAATGTATTGAGGGAGAACAGATTGGTTCAAAATAAGCTTGCAGGCGGCAGGCCAGGCTTCCTCTCAGCCAAAGGATTCTGTAGTGTCTGAAACTGCTGTTATCTCTGAGCTGTCTAAAGGCATCAGGGAAAACAAACAGCAGGAATAAAGCCTGAATCAGAGAGTTTCATGGGTTGGTGATCCTGGTTTCAAACATCAGTCCTCATCTTGTTCTGCCTAGCCGGCAAACTCATATCCCATAGATCACTGCTGACCTTTTCATTTTGTTGTGAAACGTGCATGTTTGGCAGACTGGACAACTCAGATGAACAATATTCATGCCATGCTACAGTGTACATGTCAATCACATTGCTATATCCGAAACACAAGCTGAATGATTTCTTGAGGAGGATGGGACAGGAGAGAAGAGAAGAGGGTGCTCTTATTTGAGTTATACTAACTGACACTGCAGTACAGCAAAAAAAAAAAGGTATCAGCTGGTTTGTTTTCAAAAGGTTATTATTCATATCATATTATTCATTATTCATACATTTTAGCGTATCTCATACATGGATGTAGATTTTGGTATGAACGTTAAGGATATGTACTAGAGTAAAGGGACTACTGAATGATCCCTATGTTTCTAGCATTTAGTTGACTGAAGTTGACAATATAGTAAGTGAAAGTGACATGTGAAGGCCAAGTATGGTAAACCATACTTGGAATTGTCCTCTCTATTTAACTCATCCAAGTTAGTGTGCACTGCACACACATTAGCAGTAGTGATTAGTGAACACACACACTTTCAGAGTGCATGTCCTTGAAGTGAGGTGAAGTGTGTAATTTCAGTGCACATTTCAAAAACAGTAGATTTCCAAAACGCTCCGTTTACCTGCCATTGGCCAGAAAAACATATTGCCCCGTCTCAAACTCAAACTCAAACTTCAATTTTAGAAACATTTTTCAAACAAGACATATTCACAGGACAACACATTTACATATGGGATATTGCTTTAGTAGTAATTGATTTTATTCATAATTAATCTGATTGTCCTACACAAGTACAGTAAATTTATATCTTGGGGATGACCTATATAGTCAGGAACGGTACTTTCACATAACCTGACAATTCTAGCTGCAGTGGGTAACCTAGTTTTGTGCGCAGAATGTGTTTGTTGGTTTTCTTCCTGCTTTGAAAGCGAGCTATCCACAACACTTTTTAGCGACAAAGCTTCATTGAAGGAGCAAAGTGTAGAGCTATTGTATTGTTCTTCAGCATTGTTCTACAATCCCATCGAGACAGAGCTCCTCTCTGTGTCCCCTGGTGCTGCCTCATTGCCTGCCTCTTGATGGTTTCCCCTATTTTTCTCTCTTCTTCTTCCTCTCCCTTTCCATCTGACCCCAACACTCTTCCCATTCCTTTCACTTGTTCCTTCTATCCCCATACTTCTCTCCCAACCTATTTCTCAGCTTTCTCTCTTTTTCATCTCATCTCTGTCATTTCTTCCCTCTCTACTCTCTTGCTCTACCACCCCCCCCCCCCCCCCCCCCATCTCTCCTCCTTCACTGAAGGTTTATGTGCTTCTTTTCCCTCTTTGTGCTGCAGCCGAGCCTTCATCTCTGCTGCTGGAGCTCCATTGGCAGGCTGCCAAAGCCTGTTAGCACAGAAACCTTCCCATTCCTCAAACACAATCCACTGCACTTGCATTAGGACTCAGCCCATCGTTACAGCCAGGCCATCAGACTAGAATCATCCCAAAAGATTTTTTTTTGTAAAATAAATACTGAGGGGTGAATTCAGAAATAATTTGCAACTCTATAGTATTTCAGCACAGAAGCCTGTTTTTCATTTACCAATCAACTGCATCCAACTTGACAATATTTGTCAATCTCTGGTGTTGCACAGCAGTGTTTAAATTAAGTCATTGTCATTTTTTTTCTCTGCAAAAATGCCAACTTTCAATTCAAAAGTTATTAACGTTTTGCTAGTATGGCGGTAAAATTTATTTAATTAAAAATAGATGTGGTGTACATTTTGTAGTGATCACTGTGGCAGTAATTCAACAAATGATGATCAAAAGAAAGGGATTACAACCATGCATGCAGTATAGATGAGTTTTTTTTTTTTTTTAAGAGGCAAATCAGGTGTCACTGCAGTGGTGGATGTCTCAGCAAAGTATGTTAGTTCTCAGTAGTCTACTGCATCATCCACAGCTGAGCACTCAAAAATGACCTGCAATGTTACACTATGCAAATGTATCCATCTATAATTGTTTGTTGTAATTGATTTTATTCATAATTTGTCTGATAGTACTTCCCAAACACAGTAAATTAATTCATTTCTCTGGGATGATCTACACACCTACAAATTTTGCAGAGCTAGACGTGTTACTGAGTCACCATATATTGATCCTGGAACAACATTCCTGTCTGAAAATGTAAACATAACCATATCCATACCCCTAAACCTAACCCTACCCATAACTGATCCTTAAAAGCAGAGGGAAATGATAGGTTAATAACACAGATTTAGAAGCACCTAACCCTGGTTGTAAGCTTAAACTTGACGTAAACTGTAATGTTTGATGTTTAACTGGATGTTGACCCAGGAACATGTTGCACTGTGAAATCAGGTTCTGCATGACCTACATCTAGTCAGGAACAGTGTCTTAATTGTATTAATGTGCAAATTCTTATGTATAAATTAATATTTTGTATTATAGTTGCATTTATAATTTAGTTTTTGTAATATGAAAATTTTAGTTTACTTGATAATTTGACTTCAGGATCATTCTTCAAGATAACTTTCATATATGACAGATGTTGTGTCTGACACACAGGATGTAATTAAACTCGAGGGTTTGCTAGTGCCATCAAAGTTCCCGACCCCCAACTGCTCAAGGCACCTGTTAAACCAAAGATGCCGAGCTGAGAGAAAATGTCCCTGTTGGTATTAAACCAAAGCCTTGCGATAAATATAGCAGTTCTTCACAACATCCAGAGAGCTTTTACATTAACTTAAATCAGCGAAACTCTAATTCTGATTTCTGTGTAATAAGTTTATTCATGAAGAACGTCCTGGTTGCGTATGCAACCCACCGTTCCCTGAAGGCGTTCCCCTGCAGCGCGGGTATAAATACGGAAGTGGATGCACGCACTAGTTGCTTTTTCGCTGAGGAGCCGATCGGCCCCCGGAGTCAGCGGTGGTCCGGCAGTAGTGGCGAGGGGACTACGTCCTCCGTTCCCTCCTTCAGGGACTACGTCTGACGTTCTCGACTGAAAGGGAACTTTTTAAAAAGTTATTTATATTATATATATATATATATATATATATATATATATATATATATATATGTATATATATATGTATATATATATATGTATATATATATATGTATATATGTATATATATATATATATATATATATCTCAGGTTGTATTAAAAGCATAACAGTCAAGCTAACCAAATTATTTAAATTCTCAAAAGAATTCACTAAAACATCTGAATTAGCCATCTCATGTTTCACATTCACTCGATTAAGTTAATAGATGCACCACATTCAAGTAAAATATACCTAGTAAATTTAATTATAGCAACGCATAAAAAAAAGTGTATGAAATAGATCAAGCTCATACTATTTTAAACAGCCACTTAATAAATGATAGCACCTTGGGCTGAAATGAACGTTAACACGGTGTCATTTTCGTGTTTTAAACCTGAATTCCACAGCTTGGCATCTGCTGTTTTTTTTTCCTACTGAGCTAAGCAGGAGATAAGCTGATACACTAATGATATACTCTCAGTATGGTTTCAGTCATCAAACTAATTGCACTTCTCGGTGCTCTGTTTATTGAGACCTCTAAGAAACCAGCCCTTTTCCATCAGCCTTATATTTAATACAAACTGATTGACTTATAATGCATAAGACCATGGCATTTTCATTTGAGTTAATGAATCATCACTTGGTGAATGTCCCCGGAGACTATAGATCGTATATAGTCCTGGATCTGATCTGATGTAATACTCAAAGAAGAAAAGTAAGATTCTATCTGACTGCAAACTTTCGTCTTGCTATTGTTAAACAGCAAATCCAATCATAGTAGTGCACAAGAAGTTGCACTCATACTGCAAATGGATTTGAAAAACATTTAAAGATCCAACCATATGAAGTGTTACGATAAATATTATTATTTATTTTCTTCTGAACTCTATGAGCGGCACATCTACTACTGGCATATTTAGTATATTCAGTTGAAAATTGGGCAGGGACAAATGGAGCACCTCGTAAAAAAATTCAAATAAGTTTCTTGGCAAAGCGAGTGAACTGGAAACACATCTCAAATACTCATATTGTGTATTTTATTTCTCCATTCAAATAAAATATAGCTAATAAAATGCAGAAGAACAAGTAGAAATATTGCCTGGAAAAAAATGCTATGACTGAAATGCTATAAACATATTTCAGCTGCATGGGCCTCATTCAAATTACTGTTAATTTTGTAGATTTACACTACCATTTAAACGTTTGGTGTCAGTTAGATTTTAAGAAGTATCTCATGATCACCAAGGCTGCGTTTATTTGATTTTTAAAAATCCAGTAATGCTGTGTAATATTATTATTTAGTTTTCTATTTTAATATATTCTAACATGTAATTCATTGTTGTAATGACAAAGCTAAATTTTCACCATCATAACTTCAGTTTCACACGATCCTTCAGAAATCATTTAATACGCTGATTTGCAGCTCAACAATCATTGATTGAACATTTCTTCTTATTATTAATTTTGAAGACTGTCATGCTGGTTTTGTGGATTCCATTTTAAGGATTATTTGATTATTAGAGTCCAAAAGAACAGCATTTATTTGGAATGTGTAACATTATACATAACTTTAATTTCTTATGTCATCAATTTAATGCATCCTTCTAGAATACAAATATTATTATTATGATTTTTAAATCTTACACCAAACATTTGCACAGTAGTGTACATTAAAGACTTTTTGCAACATTTGTATCTAGGATGACATAGAGTAAATAAACTACAAAAAAAATTCAACAGTTAGTTCTTGAATTTGATTGGACGGGCAACATTCCAAAAAAGTGCTGATTCAAAATCCAACAAGATATTATTGATGAATAATTTTGATAAAGGTCATACTTACTTGCTCTTTCGTGGTAATACAGCTGGGTTGTTCAATATTTATGAGGCTCATTGTTGTGGTGGATACAATGTAAACATTTGAAAAGGTCTGGCATATTGTTTGGACGCAATCTCGCTCCACATATTGAAGCGCCATTTTTAGTATTGATATTATTCCCTTTTTGGCTGATAAATGACTTGTCAATCAAGCAGTAGCAGTTGCCTCCTGAATTTGCACTAATCGTAGTTATCCAAGCTCCATTTCTTGTGCAGTAACATACTGAAATGCATTAGAACAGTTTCTCTCACCTCTGCCCTCTGTAGCCCCCCTTCTCTAACCCAGTGTCCCACTGCACCCATCTTCTCTGTTCTTCTGCACGGTTCATCCTCATCTGAGTATCTCAGAGCAGGTGTCCACGCCAGAGGGGTCACTGCTGCCTATCGGAAAGGCCATTTCCCATTCCCTCGGGTCACTCCTGTGATGCACGGCTACCAATTTAGTGCTTACCGTCACAGCCCTTCATGCCGGAGTGCTATTCATCTCTCTCATTATCCCCGACTCAGAACTGCTTTGAGCCGAAAAGGGAAAAGGGTGAGAGACCGTCGACCACGGCCAACCAGAGTTTGGCCTGAGACTAACTATAACAGCAGATGTTGTTAAGGGCCTGATAAAGGGTTAGAAAGTAGTTACAGGGGAGTGTGACACACTTTGGAAGATTTTTTTTTTAAATCCTTCGGTAGTGGAGAGACCGAGAGAGATTGTGGAGTTATTTTCTGTTCAGGCAAAAGGTATCACAGTGAATTTAGATTGAAGGAAGGCTGGAAGCTTAAAAGACATGTATACACGCATGCACCACCGACAAACACACACACCCACACCTCCACCCCCTCGCTCTATGGAAATGGCCCTATGTGCTCTGAACACTAAATCAGGTTAAGCCTCCACTGTCTCCCGGCTAGCCGAGCACTTCATCACTCACACGGCAGACAATGCCACAGCAAAGGACAATCCCTCCTCTCTCTGTCTGCCTCTGCATGTGCATACTAATAGACATGAGTTGTAAAATCCTTCCAACATTTTTTTGTGTCTCTGTTTGATCTTTACAAAACCACCTGGTGCAGTTGAGATGACTTTCAAATATGTAGTTCACAAAAACACGTTTTTGCACTGTTTTGTTTTGAGTGTCTCACCTTGAACACAACAGATGTGATTAACCCTCATGCTCTGCTGAGATTGACCTTAATTTTGTGTATGTTTGTGATCTTAGAGAACCCAATTTTTTCACATCCCTCTGATCCAATTTAAAAGCCGGTAGGCAGATATAACCGTATAGGCCCATAGGCTACTGCATCATATTTGATATATGAATTTCTAAGGCCTCTAAATTATCCCGGTTTATATGAAAAATCGGGTACATTTAGCAATATTGCGGGTGAATTATGTATGATATATATTATGATGTTATGATGAACTATATGCCCATCTCCATTGGCTTTCTGAGTTGTTCAAAGCATTTCTAAGGATGCTGATTTTTAGAAGGCAGCTATAATTCGCTCTTCCACTTCTTCTTCTGAATCTGTTTCTGGTTCAAACATATATAGCTGAATTAAAACCAGTATTTCCACTTGCCATTGTGTAGCATTTACTACTGTAAAATTGACTGAGTGGATCAGGTATTCTGAGCTTGTGTGATTGAGAGAAGGCAGGGACTAATATGCATATTCATGGATCTGTGAATACTAAATGAAGCAAGAGCTAACAAGAGCTTTACATTCAAGCTATAAAAAAAATTCACTTTTTAAATGTGTCATTTTTGTGAGTTTTTTAGGGATACAATTATTGACTACATAGGGAACTTTAAAAATCCGATTGATTTGCATTACAAGATATTTGAATTTCTTCTTACTGTTTGGCCATACAATAACATCTGCACCAAATTGCATATTTTTGCTCAGTTTGGGACTAAAATTCATTTTTTTTTCCTCTTCTTGAGTATTCACATTACAGTATATTACCCATACAATCTTGGTGTATCACATATTATAGAAAAAGTAAATCAGTTTTAATTTGTTTTATTATTATTATTTTGTCTAGGTTCAATGAACTATTCCATTTTATTTAAAAAAAAAGACTTATGCCATAAATCAGCCTTTACATGATTAAATCATTATCCCTCACGTTTACCATTGAGTACACATGCAGTTTGAAGAAATCTGACTGACATATATTATGGTAATGTTGTTTCCTCATTAACCGCCATTCTCTGATGAGACTGACTTCTGAGAAAATGCTTTGAAATATAATTTATTGGCAGGTATGATCGGCAACAGAGTGAGCATCAGTCTGAGAATGTAAAAACTCATTACATTTATAAATGGTCATATATTGTATTTATGCATGTTTTATTTCTAAAAAAAAATAATGTTAACATTTTCTGGAGGCCAGAAAATGAGAACCCTGAACCACAAGTCACAAGGTTAACACTTTTCCCCCCCTCTTATTCATTCTCATTAGATTAGATAAAACATGAAGCATCAACCTGATACATGTTAAGTATGTTTTTCAAGCCCGTGGGGTCTCCCAAAGCACAAACAGAACACAAGATAGAACACAAATCATTAAAGAGGCTCATGGATGTGTACATGTAAAAATCAGTGTTCACAAATGAAATTCATGAAGTTTCCCTTAAGGGATTACATCATCATGATTAAATGTATGATAATTTTTTGTACGCAGTGACAGTACTACCAGTAAAATTCATACTATTCTGTATGATCATTCCTTACATGAATTCTAGAGGAGTGTGAGTTTTATAATATTTTTAATCATATTTCTTTCCATATCCTTCAAGTCTCAGAGTAGCACAGCGCACATGAGAGTGTTTGGTCAGCGAGCAGGAGTTCATTGACTCTGATGGCTTCTAGTTGAGGGATCTTGATGTCAGGTATGGCAGAGTTTTGTTTACCTGACCTTGAGCCTCTCAGTGTCTGTGTCTCCCCGACTGTGTGGATTAGCTACTCTTCCCCTGAGGTAATCCTCTCTCTCTCGCTCTCCCGCACGCTCTCTGACAAGCGTACGCACACACTCTCGCCCTCCCCAACAATTTCACACTCGCACACACAAAAGATTTAATTGCCCCTCACTGATCTAAAGTCTCAGTCCTTAAGCTCAGTCCAGGGTGACTACACCATCTCAAAAGGACCTCCACTCTTGCCAGGCCGGCTTTGTCTCCATGTACACCTGAAGTGCCCAATGCAACATGATCATCTATCAATTTGTCTCCAATGGTTATGTGAACACAATGGAAGAAAAAGTAGGAGTTCTTCCAATAAATAAGGAGCTGAGATGATTCTGTCATTACATGCCCAATGCAGGTGCAAGGTCTAATTATACAAAATTACAGTGAATGTGCAGTGCAAACCGCAGTGCGATGCACCATCACCACAACCCACGCACCCCGTGAAAGCTTTCAATACTTTCTGCTGAGAAAAAAGGTACCATAATGTGAGTGTTTTTTGAAGATCCTCTTCTATTGAAAGGTTAAATGAGGGCATTGTATGGTCACAGAACACTTATGTCATGATCTGAATTGAACTAAATGCACAGAGATCCACATTTACACAGCTCTGAAAACACTAATTTACTATACTGATGTGTCTGAAATGTTTTCATAGCTTGTGCTTTGCTACTTGTCAGAGAGCGTTTCATCCAAATTGTCATTCAAAAGCAGCTTGCATACTTTGGTGGATCGGTTCTTCTTGATCAGTGAAACTAAACATTAGACTATCGTGAATGTGCATTTGTGACAAAAATGGCACCTGTGCATTTTTCTTTACATAACTACTAATGTCTATGCTACTGTTTATTTCATGTGATCTTGTTTCGCAGGCTGAAATCCTTGGCTTTCTGACAGAATTTCACATCAACACTGCCTATGGGGTTCAGAAACATGTCCCACCAAGTGAGGATAGATTAATTTTTTCGACCCGCGAAAAACCTGTAGTTTTAGAAAAAAATGGGGGGAAAAATCTTTAAAGGCAGAGAAAAAGGCAGAGAAAAACTGATCAAATTAAAATGTACTACTACTACAACTAATTCTTCTTATTATTATTATTATTATTATTATTATTATTATTAGTAGTAGTAGTAGTAGTAGTAGTAGTAATGGTAGTAGCAGTATTAAAAAAAAAACTGGAAGCAGTTTTGAGTTTTCGGAGAAATATGTTTAGGCTGAACTCTAATCTACAAAGATTAAGGAAAATTAGATTCCTCATGATGACCCCTTTAATGAATCAACAGATTGGTGAAATGTAAAAGCAAACATTAGCACCTAATTTTGATTTTGAAGTAGTTATTAACTTAATGATAATTTGCCCTTGTCATTGTCAGCAGTGTGCTCTCAGGTCTTTGTTTGTCAAGTTAATGATCGTTAATGAGAGCGTTAAGCCTCGCTCACTTGAATTAATTAAAACATAATCCTTGTGATTGTGACAATCTCCTGCTATGACGATGGCACTATGTCTGACAAGGGCTTGTTTGTGCATCCATGCTAATAAAGCACTTGTTCGGAGAGGAGTGCTTAGAGCATAGTTTTCTATTTTGAAGTTGCATGGTCATTAAGATGTGTGAAGTAATGAAGTAATTGTTGTGCATTTGGTTTTCCATCACAAGCGGTGCAGAGTTTGTGTTTGTTTAGTTAAACAAGAAGTGCAAAACCTAGAATATACTCAAGAGTGATTTGTTTTTTTCTGTAAAGTCAGATCTACTGCATACATTTTTGGTGTGTTTTAAAGGGCAATCAGCTATTGGCACTACTAAAATTTTAATTCATATAGGAGTACAAATTGAGTTCATGTATGTTACATGAGCATTGGCACTGACTTTGTTGGAAGGCTATATTAATCTCAAGCCAAAACCTAGATCAGAAAAAAAAAAAAAAACATTTAGGGATTAATTTTACATATGCATTCAATGTCCGAAAATACCAGCAGAATGTTAAGTCTTTGATTTATTAAGGCCAGATAAGTTAGGCAAATCAAGGCTGCTGTTGAATGGAAGCTTATCCACCAATCCTCAAGGATACATCTTGGGTTGTGGGCTAAACAAGAAGAGTAAAACCTGATATTTTTGACCTTGTGGGGACTTTTTTTATATTTTGATCCCCACGAGGAAAGCATCTTAGAAATCATTTCAAGATGGTGTTTTTATGGAAAATGTAAAAATGGCATAAGATTAAGGCATAAGGGTTAGGGGATAGTATATACACTTTGTACAGAATGATAATCATTGTCTACGGAAAGTCCTTATAAAACATGAAAACCTGATGTGTGTTTGCCAATATCTTATTTTGTGTTCAACAGAAGAAAAAAGTCATACAGGTTAGCAATAAGGATGAGCAAGTGATGACAGAGTTTTCTTAAAGAGAGCACTCTTTACCATCCAAAAAAGTTACACACTCTAACTTTATTCTTTGGCCAGACACACATAAGTCTTGTCTCCTGCCAGTTGGTTATAAGAGTTAAGGGTTTCCCTAGACCACGCGGCTAGATTATTGTAACTGCTCTTTTTCAGAAAGCGGCTGTCTATATCATGTTAGTCTAACCACAGAGGAATAAAGACAGAGGTGTGCTTTTCATCAGTCTAATTTATGGTGAGGCCTCAGGATGATGGGGGTTGAATTTCAATGTCTCACTTCTGTGTGTATGCTGCGGTAGATGCTACAGTGATGACCCCCGTCACTGGTGAGCTCAAGATGTCTTGAAACAGAACCTATCTTTTCCTGTGTGGATTTCAGTTTCTCTTCAGTAGGAGGTTGCAGCTCTGAGAAGCTCATGATATGCATAGGTAAAGTAGCTTACCATATGTCAGTGTAAACATATGATATTAAAAGAAAAGGTTGCATTACCAACAAAGCAGTATTCAGTGTTCAGCAAGAGAGTTGTGTAGGGTTTTTACATTTATTTACATTGGCATTTGCATTTATATAGATTTTCTTGCCGTTTTCTATAACTGTGGAACAACAGTCACTTCAACAGGAAGTTAACAGTACAAATTGCTTATTGGAATTAATTTTACCATTGTTGATCCTAACCTCAGGATTCTCCAAGGCTGCTGTTCCTTTTTAAGTATACTTTATGAATATAATTTTACAATAAAAGACATTCAGAGATGCGTGGACTCATGTAGGCGAAACAAGTTTTAATCCGACTTGGATTATCTCCCAATCCCACAATCCCCTTCTATTCATAGTCTCTGCCGTGCTTCCAAAGATCCATGGAAAAACCTGCAAAATGTTATTGTTCAAATATGGAAAAGTCATGGAAATATCTGTAGTTAATGTTTTGTTGTTTTTGTTATTTTGCTGAGTGTGCAAATTGTTCTATCTCTGTGGGGACTAGAACCTGGATGGACGGCAAGCAGGACAAAGGCTAGGGCCGTGAGAATGGGGCGACCGGTGTGGCGCGCAGGTGACCCTCATTATCAATCTCGCCACGACCTCGCTCCGTTCTCACGGCCTTCTGCCTCGTCCTGCTTGCCACACACACAGACTCATTGGGACTCGTGTCACCGTGGGGACCTAACTTGAGCTCCACACGAGGAAACAAGCTTATAAATCATACAGAAGGAGTTTTTTTTTTTTTGATTTTTTGGAAAATGTAAAAATGCAGAAAGTTTTCTGTGATGAGTGGGTTTGTGTTCAAATGTTTGGGTTAAAAAATATATATATTTAGCAGGACCACATTAAATTGATCAATGGAGACAGTTAACACATTAAGAGATTTATAATGTTACAACGTTGTACATTTCTTGTTTAAATGAATGCTGTTCTTTCTATTCATCAAATAGTCAGTTCCCACAAAAATATTAATAATAATAAGATCATGATTAAAAATACTTCGAAATTAATCGAAATCGAAATCTTGAGCACCGATTCAGCGTACAGTAGTGTAAATCTACAGAATGAAGAGTAATTTGAAGGAGACCCATGTATCTGAAATAATTTTGGAGTCAGATTTTGCCAGGCAATATTTTCACTGACTCTTAATGTACCAATTGTTGTAGTACGTCTTGTACTCCTGCATTTTATTGCCTCGATTTATTTTCAAAACAGAGACATAAAATACTCAATAAAGAGTGTGTTTGATTGTGTGTGTAATTCTCTTTTTCCAGTAATCACAAATCCTGTATGGGTCAAAAAGTAAGAATCATCCTCCTCCTCCTTATTAAAAGAAAAAAAAAGTATATTAAAAATAAATTGTAAAATGTTTACTCAATGACAAATAATCAACTAGCCTAAAATAAATTGTTTTATACCATGTAAATAATGGACGACGTGTTTGTGCACTCCTGCAGTTTCTGTTTTAATATTCATTTATTTTGTCTGTTTCATATCCAACACTGTTTTGTATTCAAATTCATTATTGAATTCATCAAGGACTTGCTAGGGAGAGGGTGTTATTGCGTTATTGTCGATAGTCACCATTTTTAATCACTATAATCTGATTATATGGCTGGAATGTTCTTCTCAGCTATAGGAGAGAACAAACTATCAAATAACAAACAGTACAAACCCAATAATTGGCATTTCAATGAGAGACGTTCCAGTAATTGCCTTTAAGCATAATATAAATGATTCTGTTTTCCTTTTTTTTTTTCTGCAGATGTTAATGAATGCGAAAGAAGCCCCTGTAGAAACAGAGGGATCTGCACAGATCTTGTTGCGAACTATACCTGTGAATGCCCAGGAGAATATATGGGAAGAAACTGCCAGTACAGTAAGTTCATGTTCTTCTTTTTATGGATGCTTCCTTCCCTGTCCCATTTCTTCTCCCTCAGTCCATCCAGTGGGCTTTGTATTAAGTGAATTTTGTGACAGTTCAGAGCATCTGTTTCACCGGGTCCATGGATAAGCATGCAATAGCAGCGGGGAACAGACAGTTATGCCTTCACACACAAGACACATTGTGGCAGGGTGAACAGAGACGGGGACGGTGGGTGTGGTGCCATGCCTCGGAGAGGGATTTATTGAAGTAGAACGAACATGAACTATTAAAAAGAGATTATTGGAAATATTGTTACATAATGAAAAGGGGCGAGATGTTTTAGCACCTTTTTCGCGACCTGACATGGCTCAAACTCCCAAAAGTTAACTAATCCAATTTCTTCCTAAAACTGTGTGTATGAGGGAAGAGACTGAGGCATGCTCAGCAAGTAAAGGCAACAGGGATTGAGTGAACATGGTGGCTTTACATTAGTCACACTCCTCTCACACTCTGCAAACTGGAATCATATGTCATTTAACCTTCTTTTTTACTTCTGTAGTCAATGCTTGATATATCAGGCTGATATATTTAACATAAGCTCCATAAAAGAACAGAAACACTTTGATTTAGGTGTGATCAAACACTGATGAAATAGTATTTCATCACCTTCATCACCATTTTAGCTGTTTTATGTAAAACATTTATATTGCTGCCTCTGTTTTTTTTATTATTTTTTTATAAATGGCCAATGAGACCAAGAGAAAGGAGACAGAAGGAGTGGGACTGATATTTAGAGAGAGAGAGAGAGAGAGAGAGAGAGAGAGAGAGAGAGAGAGAGAGAGAGAGAGAGAGAGAGAGAGAGAGAGAGAGAGAGAGAGAGAGAGAGAGAGAGAGAGAGAGAGAGAGAGAGAGAGAGAGAGAGAGAGAGAGAGAGAGAGAGAGAGAGATGGCAAGAGACAGAAATGTCATTTGTTCACACTAGATATGCTTTATCACTATGAATCAAAAGGGATATTACTTTTCTCTGAGTTATTTGAGATATCTCAAGACATTTATTAAATAGAGACAAACACCTTTATCATCCTTTCCACGGTTATTACTTTAAACACCAGCATTTTTATAGAGGATATGCATTGACGTCACTTTCCTGCCGGAACACGCCCCCTCATCCGGACTGAGTGGCAAAAGAGCCTGCTGCGTGACTGGATTCAATAGGGAAAACTGCAAAAACTTGAGTAAAACAAGCGATTATCAGTTTAAACTAAAGGTTGGTCTTGATATAATGTTCCTTACAACTTACCACAGATCCAGTGATCCATGGATATTGACATTCAACCAGGAATTGTGTTTCCTGACATATGTGCCTGATTTTGACGCAGGGGAAATACATACAGCAAATTTGCCTGTGAACGCTTTATATAAATACAATACACAGGTAGGTTTATTGGTATATATATCATCTTAACTAAAACGTGTATAGTTTTTAATCAGTGTTTATTTAAAAACATCCAATTATGCAGAATATAATATGGTAATTATTTAATTGATGAGTTGTCAATACAATATATAACAATACATTATATATGGCATGATTTTACTGCTAAATTCAGCATATTGACACAAAATGATAACTGCGGTCCAGTCCAGTCGTTTCTTATGAATTGCAGTGATTCATTTGCTTCTCTATTCACAGCTTTTGGCAGTCTGTAAAAATATACCTCAGATTTCATGTAAAATCTAGTTGTTCAGTCAATCTCAAAGCTCTTTCCTGTTGTATGTGTTTTGTATGTTTTTCGCAGCATTCACACTGAAAATCAATGCTGCCGCTCAGTCTTTCTGCGTAAATGCAGTTACTCCGGCCGACGGTGACATCACATGCATAGCCTCTATACCAGCTTCCAAAATAACTATCAATTACATATATATAAATACAGTAATGTTTGTCCCCCACCAAAACACAGTCACAATTATTGGTGAGTAAAATATGAGTAAAATATATCTGAAGTATATTCCCATTCATATTTACAATATTTAGCATACCAGGGTGAAATATAGTTTCATATTATATATTAATGAATATAGTTCTGATGTGCAAAAGATTGTTGAGCTTCGCAAAATAGAAAGTGGCTGTAAGAAAATAGCTAAAGCATTGAACATTCCCATTTCCACCATTAGGACAATAATTAAGAAGTTCCAATCAACTAAAGATGTTACGAATCTGCCTGGAAGAGAGGATTCGTACCCGAGATCTCCGCATCACAAGTACAGTTCTGTACCAGTTGAGCTACCGAGCTAGTTTATTATGTCAATTAAACATATGGAGCTGGTTAATGATGGAAACTCCAAAATATATTAGTTTACAAATCATACACTTATGGTAAAAAGTCATAACAGGTCATAGCATAACATAATTGTACAATGAGCCACGTTAAAACAAGTCTTTATTAATCCATAATCTTCCAAAGTAATCATAATAGTATGTGAAAATGATTAAAAGTGTTTGCTGTTTTACTGTTGGAAACTGCAGTGATATGTATTTTGCTTTTTTCCAATGTGCCCGTACTTCTATATTGTCTTAATGCACGGCGAGGAAGTTAGAGTGGCCAAAGAATCTCCAATGATCACAGCTGTAGAATTACAGAAATTAGTTAAGTGTCTGGGTCTGAAAGCCTCAGAAAAAAAAGTTGTGTGGGAGGGTTCAAAGAAAAATCATCTGCTTTCATCTATAAACAAACTCCAGTATATTCAGTTCTGACACTACTGACAAACAGGGATGAAAAGTACCCCCATTCGCACGATTAAATATAATGCTGTATATTGAATGTTGTGGGCCTATATTTCTTGGACATCTTGTTCAGATACATGGCGTCACAAATCAAATACCAACAGATACAAAAACGGAACCTAACTTCCTCTGCTAGAAATATTATAATGGCCCGTGGTTGGATCTTCCATCATGAAATTGATCTAAAACAAAGATCAAAATCAACACAAAAATCGCTCACTGGACACACAATGACGTTTCTGACATGGCCATCCCAGTCCCCTGACCTGAACCCTATAGAAAACTGAAGAGAAGAAGCACCAACATCTGGGAATCTGAAGAATCTAGAGAGATTATGGAGGAATGGTCTCTGATCTCTTGTCAGGTTTTCTCCAAACTCATCAGGCATTATTGAAGAATACTCAGAGCTGTTATCTTGGCAAATAGAGACATTTTCCCTTATTTTCAATTATTTTACTTCAATAAAAAGTTAGATTTGTGTGAATTTTTGGAATAAAAGATTATTTTTGTTCATATTTACCAAGGGTGCCAATAATTCTGACCATGTGTAAACAATTAAAATGCATTCATTTGGTGTGATTAATTATATATATATATATATATTTTTTTTTTTTTAAACGCAACTAATTCTTAAATTGTAATTGTGTTAAAAACAGCTCAACATAATGGAATAGAATGCTTTCATCTGCAATAGTGAAGTTATTTTCAATTATCTTTTTTTGTTCTTCTTTTTATATGTGCACAACAATACACAAATTAACAAATTATTTGAGCATGGATGATCTTCATTTAGGGGCTTTTTTCTGTGAAAATGTATTCACTGGATTAACTGTGATTAATTTGATTAATCAGGATATTGTTTCATTAATCCAATTAAAAAAAAAATTTGATTGACAGCCCTGATAATAGCACCCACACAAACACGGTCAGAAACAAATGCTCTTCCATACCAAGCCCAGGAAGATGTGTCACAACCTTCCTAGAATGAGTTTGACCAAAGCCCTGTCAGAAAGTCTTCACTCACGTCTTCCCACACTGCTAAAATCGATTGCTGCTAAATTACCCCAGTCGTTTGACTGACAGTCTCGCTCTATTCATTTCACCTGTTTGTCATGTTGAATCACTGCCACCTCCTTTGCTTTATTATGTGTGGCAAGCTGGCGCATTGCAAATCATTTGCATGTTGAAAGTTTAAGGTTCCCCTCACTCACTCAATCTCTGTCTCTCTCTCTTTAGATTAGGAATGATGTAACCATGTAAATACTTCTTGACAGTAATAATAAAATAAAGAAACAAATAAATCTATTCATTCAAAGCCAACCGCACTGGCTCAAAGGGTATTTGGATATATAATTCACATTTATGTGTCGTTTCTTATTTTTCTTATTTTCTTATTTATTTATTTAAAAAAAATTTGCCACTTACAGTAGCTCTATTTGATGTTATATGTGAAATGTTAGACTGAAATGTCTTTAAAAATGTGGCTTCATTGTCCAAGTACGTTTTGGGGCAAGGCATATTGGGAGTCATCATAAATCACAAGGCAAATTCTGTATTATTTTAATATTTTAAGAATGGATTGAATTTGCATGTTGGCTTTGCACACATGGTCAAGCTGCATGTTCCTGCAAAATAAAGTCTATTTTGCTTTTAGGCCTAGCTGTGAATGAACCAAATATCAATGAAATGTGTAGTTCCCTTTCGTGGTCACTCCGAGTTACGTCGGAATGACGACGAAATGGGGTTTCGCTTAGAACACCTATCGACTTCGAGTATACAAAAACGAGCCAATGGCAAAGAAATGCCATGGGTCTGCGGAATTTGCATGATGTAACTCCGCCCCACCTCGTGGGTATAAAAGGAGGACGCCGGCAACATGCAGTTGTGTTTTTCGCTTCGGAGCCAAGAGTATCTCTTCACTCCACAGCCATTTCTGACTTCGCTCTACGAGACAAGCCATTCTCTCCGGTGTTGGTGTGACGGCGATCTGCAGCGAGTTCACATTGCCTGCTGATCTGTGCAGTGATCTGCCAGTGAGTGTGTTTCTCCCTGCTCGCTTCAACATCGCAGAGTTTTTTTTTTCTCCTCTCACAAAAGAGCTCGCACGCGGCACGTCTTTTTAAAGACGGCTCGCCCGTGCATTTGTGGTTGCGGCAGATTGGTATCGGACTCTGATGGGCACGAGCGCTGTCTAGTGTGTTTGCGCTTTGATCATGCTTGAACTGCGCTCGTGGGTGATTCATGTTCTCTCTGTGGGAACATGATCATCGCGTCATTTAGGTCGAGACTCGGTGATCTCGCAAGAGTGAGAGTCCCCTCATCCACCCCCCGATTTTCGGCTGGTGGCCAGGGTGACCTGAGGGTGATGGTCTGGAACAAGGCGCCGACTCTGTGTCCGTGACCCCAGCCCCCCTCTTCAATGACGGTGCCCGCTAGTGATCAGGTGATTCCACGAGCCTACCTTCGGGTGGCCCGTGTGTTTTCATTTGAAAGCTACAGAGGATGGTGCTATGTCTGTAGCAGCATCACTAGGTGGACTTTATTCTTCTGGAAGTGACGACTCATCACAGCTGCCACCTTCTGGTGTGCTATGGCTGTTCCTGAGTCTGATCCGGAGATGAAGGCCATGCTTTCCTGGGACGATTGGTTTTTGGGTAAGGCTGCCGACCCGCGTCCACGGCAAACCCCAATATCTTTCTTCCCGGACGTGCATGATGAGATCTCGACGTCCTGAAAGACCCCCGTGTCTTTTCAGGACCGCTCGTTGGTCTCATCCGCCTTTCCCTCCCCTCAACGGGGCTGCTGCCCATGGGTACACTAGGGTCCCCCCTGTTGAACGCTCTGTTGCGATGCTACTGTGTCCTCAGAGTGCTTACCGGCGCAATCCTAAGCACCCGTCCGAAGCCTGTAGTTCTTTTCGTCTACACTAATCTGTGGCGAAATCCTATAGTGCCACAGGACAGGCAGCCGCCTCACTGCATCCCATGACCGTTCTGTGGTCTACCTGACCCCAGATGCTCATGGTTATGCATGAGGGCGGGACTGACTCGAGGCTCTTTAATGAGCTACCAAAAAGCGCGCCGCCACTGACCTTGCTCTCCGAGCGACGAAGGTGGCCGTGCGCTCTCCGAGTCAGGTGATGTTTACCACTCTGGGGCTGACCGGTCTGATGTGCAGGATGTCGGCGGACTCGTCTGCTCGACACCCCCCATATCCCAGGTCGGCCTCTTCGGCGGTGCGGTTGAGTACTTCTGCCCAACAGTTCTCAACCGCCCGGGAGCAGATTGAGGTTATTCTGCCGACGGCCCCCGCCGTCCGCTCAGGTCCCTCAGTCTGCCAACCACCGAAGATGCCCTCCCACGGTTCCAACCCCGTCCGTTCACCCGGGCTGGCTTTGGAAGACCGTGGGGGGGATGCCTCAGCCCTCTCCAGCCCCGCCCCCGCTAACCGCCGGGTTAAGCGGCGCTTTTGAGATGGGCTGCTCAGAGATGGGACTCTGGAGTTCTTGGAGTTCTTTCCAGGAGTTGGTAGCAGGGCCACTCCTTTCCCCGGTGGAGGGCTGGGGAAGAATCCTTATTCAGAAAGAACTGACTCTCTCGTCTCTGAGCATACAGAGTTTCGACCGACACGGTGCGCCGCCTCCGAGCCGTACACCCCTCGTCCCCCTCTGTCTCAGAGCCGGATGACAGTGTGTGCCGTCCCTGGACCGTACCGCTCTCATCCCCCTCTGTCGCCAGACCCCTGGCAGAGCAGGCCCCCGCGGAACGCTGGTCCTTCCCTGGCTTCCTCTGTCAGAGTGCGATTATGAACGTGCCCCCACTCTGGGCCGCTATGCCGTCCATCTCTGGGCCGGTCATTCCGCTTCGCTGCACCACCGAGGGGACGTCGGTGGTTCATTGACTCCGCTGGCACAGTTCTTGGGAGCCTGCCTAGAGCTTCCTTGTCTGTTTTGCTGGGTCACGCGAACCATCGGCTCGGCTATGCGATTCAGTTCGCACGGTCTCCTCCCCGCTACAGGGGAGTCCGCTCCACTCTGGTCGGTGGCAATGCCCCTATCATGATAGCAGAGATTGCCACCCTGCTGGCGAAGGGTGCAATCGAGACTGTCCCTCCAGCCGAGATGAGGTCCGGCTTCCACAGCCCTTACTTCATTGTCCCCAAGAAAACCGGTGGGTTATGACTGATCCTGGAATTGCGCTTGTTGAACCGGTCCCTTCAGAGAATGCCGTTCAAGATGCTCTCCGCCAAACGCCTTTTCGAATGTGTTCGGCCCCAGGATTGGTTTGCAGGGATCGATCTGAAGGACGCCTACTTTCATGTCTCCATTCTTCCTTGACACAGACCGTTCCTCCGGTTTGCTTTCGAGGGGCAGGCATACCAGTACGCGGTTCTCCTTTTCGGGCTAGCCCTGTCTCCTCGCGTCTTCACGAAGGTTGTCGAGGCAGCCCTTGTTCCTCCATGGGAACACGGTGTTCGCATCCTGAACTATCTCGGTGAATGACTGTCCTAGCTCACTCTGGAGACCAGGTTTGCGAACAAAGGGACCTTGTGCTCCGGCACCTAGGTCGTCTGGGCCTTGGGTCAACTGGGAGAAGAGCAAACTTTGCCCCGTGCAGAGGATCTCTTGCCTCGGTATGGACATCGACTCGGTCGCCATGTCCGCGCAGCTTACGAGCGAGCGCGCACAGTCACTGCTGACTTGTCTGAGACAATTTCAGGGCAAGAGTGCGGTTCCACTGAAATATTTTCAGAGGCTACTGGGGCATATGGCATCTGTAACGCCGCTCGGATTGCTTCATATAAGACCGCTTCAGCTTAGGCTACGCGACCGAGTCCCGAGGTGGGCATGGCAACAAGGCACGCTCCGAGTATCAGTTACTCTGACCTGCCGTCAGACCTTCACCCCGTGGTCGAACCTCAGTTTTTCAGGGCAGGTGTCCCCCTGGAACGAGTTTCCCGGCATATTGTTGTCTCAACAGATGCCTCCACCACGGGCTGGGGCGCCATGTGCAATGGACATGCTGCCGCGGGCTCCTGGACAGGACCCCAGCACCTATGGCATGTCAATTGCCTCGAGTTGCTGGCAGTACGCCTTGCCCTGCAACGCTTTCGGGCGTTGCTCAAGGGTCAACACGTACTAGTCCAATCAGACAATACCGCCACTGTAGCGTACATCAACCATCAAGGTGGTCTACGCTCCCGCCGTATGTCGCAACTCGCTCGCCACCTCCTCTTATGGAGTCAGAAGCATCTGAGGTCGCTTCGAGCCATTTATATTCCCGGAGCTCTGAACTGTGCAGCCTACGAGCTCTCACGGCTTCAGCCCCTCCCTGGAGAATGGTGACTCCATCCCCAGTCGGTTCAGCTGATTTGGGACCAGCTCGGGGACGCACAGATAGATCTGTTTGCCTCTCACGACTCGACCCATTGCGACCTGTATTTTTTTCCCTGACCGAGGGCATGCTCGGCACGGATGCACTGGCACACAGCTGGCCGCGGGGCCGCAAATATGCATTTCCCCCAGTGAGCCTTCTTGCGCAGGTCTTGCGCAAGGTCAAGGAGGACGAGGAGCAGGTCCTTCTGGTTGCGCCGTACTGGCCCACTCGGACTTGGTTCTCCGAACTAGTGCTCCTCGCGACAGCACCTCCTTGGCCAATTCCTCTGAGGAAGGACCTCCTTTCTCAGGGACGGGGCACCCTGTGGCACCCTCGTCCCGTTCTTGGAACCTCCACGTGTGGCTCCTGGACGGGACGAGGCAGGTTTGAGTACCCTACCACCAGCGGTGGTGGCTACCATCACTTCCGCTAGAGCGTCGTCCACGAGACACGCCTATGCGTTGAAGTGGAACCTCTTCGTCAACTGGTGCTCTTCTCGCCGAGAAGCCCCCCGGAGGTGTTCGGTCAGTGTCGTGCTTTCCTTCCTTCAAGAGGGGTTGGAGCGAAGGCTGTCTCCCTCCACCCTCAAAGTTTATGTTGCCGCTATTGCCGCACACCATGACTTGGTGGAAGGTAAATCTTTAGAGAAGCAGACCTGATCGTCAGGTTCCTGAGGGGAGCGAGGAGACTGAATCCTCCTCGCTCTCCTCTCGTTCCCTCTTGGGACCTCGCAGTGGTTCTAACAGATGCCCTGCAGAATGCTCCCTTAGAGCCTCTGCAATCAGTGGAGCTTAAGTTCCTGTCAATGAAGACAGCGCTCCTGGTTGCATTGGCCTCTGTCAAGAGGGTAGGGGACCTGTAAGCATTCTCCGTTGACGAAGCGTGCCTGGAATTCGGGCCGGCTTACTCTCACGTGATCCTGAGACCCCGGCCTGGATATGTGCCCAAGGTTCCTACCACTCCCTTCCGGGACCAGGTGGTGAACCTGCAAGCGCTGCCCTTGGAGGAGGCAGACCCAGCCTTGGCACTGCTCTGTCCAGTACGCGCTCTCCGCGCCTATGTAGACAGGACGCAGTGTTTCAGGACCTCAGACTAGCTCTTTGTCTGTTATGGTGGGAAGCTGAAGGGAAAGGCTCTCTCCAAGCAGAGGTTGTCTCACTGGATAGTGGACACTATTGCTTTGGCATACCAGCAGCAAGGTCGACCGTGCCCCCTTGGTTTGACTGCCCACTCCACCCGGAGTGTGGCATCCTCTTGGGCTCTAGCGCATGGGGCCTCGCTAACAGACATCTGCAGAGCTGCAGGCTGGGCGACACCTAACACATTCGCCAGATTCTACAATCTCCGAGTGGAGCCAGTGTCCTCTCATGTACTCGCTTCAACCAGCTAGTACTGGACCCGCTCAGGTGTCTTCGCTTGCTCGCCATTCCACTCCACGGACTGGATACGTGCGATATTCTCCTCAGGTGAGCTTCTCCGCAAGCCCTGAGTTCCTCCAGCACCCCTGATGCTAGCGCCAGTGTCTATTGCCTGTGCTTCGGCTAGGTGCCTCCCGTGTGCATGGTCCCTCCCCGGAGCTACCCCCACATGTGTATTTCCACTGTAAGCCTCTCTGAGCATGTGTATTTCCCTTGGCAAGCCACTTTGCCACCTCTGGGGTAGAAATATTCCACCTGCGGCTGGACACCCCAGTGTTCTCCATATGCTTCCTTCGGGTCATATGCGTATTTCTAAATTCCCCCCCCCCCCCTGGGTTGGTGTTAATTGCATATTTCCTCTAAACTATGGGATATGCTTCCCAGTGTACCTTGGTATTCCTGTGTTAAATAGGAGTCCTTCATCCGTGCTAGTCTCACACAAGGGTCTCAGATTTACGCAGGGCACTGGAAGACAGCTGTGAAGGTGGCGTGATTAGACTGTTAACCCCATTTCGTCGTCATTCCGACGTAACTCGTCTTCCTGCCACTTCCGCTGTACCACGGGGATCGCCTGAGCTCAGTCTTGGCTCCTCAGCGAAGAAACATAACTGCATGTTGCCGGCGTCCTCCTTTTATACCCACGAGGTGGGGCGGAGTTACGTCATGCAAATTCCGCAGACCCTTGGCATTTCTTTGCCATTGGCTCATTTTTGTATACTCGAAGTCGATAGGTGTTCTAAGCAAAACCCCATTTCGTCGTCATTCCGACGTAACGTCTCCGTTCCCTACTCAGGGAACGAGGGTTACATACGTAACCGAGACGTTTCCTATAATGACAGGGTTTCTGACTATTTAAAATGACAAAGCATGCAGCTCCCAGCATATCATCATGTCATACTGCTATGAGGATCTTAGACTATATGACAAGTCATCTTGATAACCTGTCACAGTTATATCAAAAGGTCAATTTTTATACTGCAGTGTATTTACAGTCCTCTGTGTAAGGATAGACAGCTGCTATTGGCTGCTATAGGCATTAATAGAAGTCTGCAGAAGCGTTTTCCCACTGAGAGAAATATTCTCCCAGTGTGCTTTGACATTTACGTGTGCGCTTGTTTGTAGAACACATCTGACATGAACATATTGTCAGTAGTTTGCATGTTTTCAGTTGCCCCCATGTTGACCAATTTCCTGTGCAAATTGATGGTTACATATTTGTTGTACAAAGTGGCCTTTGCTTTTAAAGGAGCAGTATGTAAGAAATTTATTTCAATTATTCATAAAAGGCCCTGATGTGTCACTAGACATTAAGAAATCATGTTCATTTCAAATACTTATATCACTGACAACAGTAGTATGAACAGGGTATTGTCATTTAATAATTATAATTCAGAAATTCGTCGTGACAAAGTCCGAAATAAAACCAGAATTTGTATTGGAGATGCTTTTGAAAGATGGAGACTGCTGAAAACGGAGAAGAATTTGATCACAGACGCCAACGTTGCTAATTTTCTCCTGGACAGGTAAGATTCATCTATGCTTGGCTAACTTGCACTTGATGTCAATGGACATTTCATATATGCATGACAGTCGAACAAAGTTATGCATGTTCGGGCAAAGTAACGTAACGTTAGCTCATATGGACGTATGCTAACATTAGCAATGCATTATAGGAGCCGGTTTCTCTGTTCTTATGCTGAGACGCAGAGGAAAACAACATAAGCACGCCCATTATGGCAATTTGAAACGTAATTGAGACAGAAGCCTAACTTTACCTCAGAAAAAATTATTCGTAAACGCGTATATCGTGGACGATGGCATTCTCCAACACGGGCTCTCGCTCGATTTCCATCTCTGCCATGCGCACGCGCCACGCGGATTCTCTGTCTCATGTGCGCTCGCTCTAGATTCTGGGACATTTTAACTCATTTGCGGCATAACTAGTCGATCATGAGTGGCTCAACAGGTAAATCTATAGATAAACTCATTTTTCAGGCATTTGACCTGAAAAGTGAGAAATCGGGGTTGTGGCGTGTGAGCGTGTGAAACCACTCAAATGCGGGTGTCTCACGGCCAATGCGTGAGAGTTGGCAGCTCTTAAATGTAATTACTCTAACAATATTTTATGATGAACTGAAAACAACCCTGTGATGTTAGCAATTGGTGATATTGAATTTGTCCCGCGGTATAATTGCTGTGGCAAATGTTTTGTTTATTTGTTAGCCTACTTATGACAAAAACTTGCTACGTTTCTGCTGAATCCTGCAGCTTATCTGGCAACCTCTAGTCAGGGGGTAGGGGGAGGGGATACAGCGCTCTATGGTATTTTTAAAGTGATTGCAGTACCAGTTTTGGCCACAATCCTACATACTGCTCCTTTAATGCTTTAAATGTTTTGAGCAACTATTGTTAAAAACGAAAAACAGAACTTGGTTGTATCCTTTCTTTAAATAAATCAATAGATATTTTTATTAAATTAAGTGGTTCAGTCTCCAATTTTCCTTCCCAGCAAAGTACAAATAAAATAATAATTAAAAAAAAACAAATAAATAAATCATCTAAGATCACAATATGTTTTTGCTATGAAATTAAATTAACAGTTCATTCTTATTTATTTATTTATTTATTTATTTCAGTAAAAAGTGGCTGTGATTATGCCTTGTCTTACAAAGTGATTTGTCCAGTGTGGAACTGCAAATAATGAATTCATATATGTATATATATATACATCTGTTCACAATGCATATCATCTATACAAATGTGGAGAATAGGAAATCCAGTAAAAAATATATTGTTTTTGTCAGAACAATGTCTTGGTAATAGGCTTGGGCAAAATTGTCTCCAAAATGTAGGAACTTTACAAGAAAATCTAACTTCTTAGATGGACTGTTGATTATTTAGTTCCATATGCAAGAAAGACTGGGGTAAATTGAAAAAAAAAAAAATTAAGTCCCCCTCCCCGCGATCCCTGAAATATGATAAATGAAAACAATAAATAGTTTTTGTGTCATGAAACATAGAAAAAGTTGTCAATGGAAATAAAAATAAAAAAAGTCTTCAGTGGTATGAATGAAAGTTTATTGTGGAAACCGGCACAGTCAGATTATCCATCTCTTGAGAGAACATCCATCTCTTTCATAAGTTTTGAAATCAATATTTGGCAGATTATTTATTCCAGAAGGAGCTCCTCATACATTTATTCTCCATCCAACCATTAGTCAGTATAGAGTGCCAGTGAATTCATGGAGCCAGGACTGACGCTAAAATTCATGAGGCCCAGAACAAAGTATTCATGGTTGGATGCTTATTCCCTTGGGTTTAATAAGGTGGTCTAACATAGAGGACCTTAGTGTGCCCAGGAGAAACTATGATTTTTTTTTTTTAGGATTTAGGGTAAAATATGTAAAAGTCTTTCGATATTTAGTCTGATTGTGGACAATTGATTAGCCAATTAGCTGTTCAGTAAGGCTTTTGGATAATTAGCTCGTGTCCACAGGAGGGCAGGCACATTCATGTGAGAAAAAGAAAAAAAAAAGTCCAGCGAGGAGCCATTCCTACAGAATGACTAATCTTAAAAGCAACACAATATTAAAAGGGATCCTTGTGAAGATTCTCAACATGTGCTCATGGCTTGCCTCATGCAGAGAGATATAAAGATCTGAAAAAAGTTCTGAAGACCTGTTTATATATCAAACTTGAAACTCCAGTTTTAAATATATAAAAAAGTAAAACATCTTATAACTGAATAATCAAAACTGTATCAATTTATATTTTGACAAGGAGGAGCTTATTGTCATGATTCCTGTCTTGTGTTCTCCTTGTCTTGCGTGGACTTTTGTTATTTCCTGTTCTGTGCCATGTTTTGTAGTCCTTTGTAGTTGTTTCTTGTTGATTAGTCTCCCCAGGTGTTTCTAATTAGCCCCACCCCCTTGTTAGCTTGTTTGCCTGTGTATTTAAACCTCTATGCTTCAGTTGTTGCTTGAAGCTGTTTCCAGTTCCTTGTTCCTGTCCTGAGGTCCATGTTCTGTTGTTTGCCCTGGATTACCTGTTTGTTTCATTAAAGTAGTGCTTGCATGTGGATTATCTCTCTGTGTCGTTCTTCCTCATTAGCACAAGGACCAAAGATTGAGGTGGCCTCCAACTCAATGTATAGATTATATAGGTCTGGAGTGAAATGTATTCAACTGTCCCACCAGTGTGCCTGCAGCATTAGTGATGGCCACTGTCTGTTGAGCTGCTGATGTATGCTGGAAGGTCAGTATAGAAGAGTTGCACGCTGGTGCTGCTGGCGGGCAACTCATTCAAGATGGCAGATCACACACCGAGCAGTGTGCCATCGCAAGTCACAACACTGTCAGAGAGAGAATCTGAACGAAAGGGATCCACTGATGCTCATACACTGATAGACAGAATATCCCTGGGAAATGCTGCCAGTTAGTCCTTATGCTTCACAATATGTAAGCCGAACTGAATGTTGTGTGTCAGTGTTAATAGGACTAATCCAGTGGTGGTTCACATGTTTGTTTGTTTTTTCTTCACTAAACCTTTCATTTTTCATTCATTGGAACACAAAAGGAGATGGCCGAGAGATTGGGAGAATGGTGATTGTAAATGTAAAGCTTTAAAAACAGTCCATACGTTATGATTGATGGATCAAATGCTTTGTCGTTATACACAGAAAATCCTATCCTTCATTTAAATCTGTTGTATTAATGCAGCCATTCAGAATTGTATTGAAAATACATTTTAAATTCCAAACCAGTCCTTAAATGTAAACTGAGGTGGCAAATAGGATGCAGGATTGCTCTTTGAATCGAAGTAGGTTATCATTTAAAAAGAAGATTTAAAATCAATTGAAACTTTATTTTTTTTTTGTCAGAACAGACTTCTCAACGGTCACACTTATTCACATTAAGTGCAACTTATGCTACTTACGCTAAGTAGACGCTGGATTGTCAACAGTATAAAACATGTAGGGGTGAGGTGTGTGGTAGAAAGTTTTGGCGCATATCGACCCAAGTTTGAATCAGCCTTTTTGCTGAACTCGCAATTTTTTGAGGAGGCACTGCCTCCCTTGCCTCTTCGGTGGAAAAGCCCTGATAGACAGACGGACGGACAGATAGATGTTTTTTTTTTTTTTTTTTTCAGATTAATCACTTTTATATTACAGTTAAGTCCTATAAAATTTGACTTGCAGTCTACATTGGGCTTAAATTAATACCTCACAGAGAAACAACAGATCCACAATGATAAAAGAGCTGTATGGCGTTCGTGAAACATATCTCTTTGATGTTAAAATTGTGAAAATAAGAAAATGGGCAAGGTATAAAAAAAAACATATGGCAAGAGAGAAGATATGTTGGTTTTTTTTTGTTTTTTTTTTACATAATTGAACTCTGAATCCACGGATTCTCGGCGAACGGAGATCTGTTGTGACTGTAGATGTCAAAAGTTTACTCTTGTGATGTGCCTGTTCTTTGATTCCACACAAAACTGTCTTTGTGATTGAGGGATGAAAAGGGAAGAGGCAAAACAGAAACTTCTGACTCCTTCAAACAGCACCAGCCAATTGAGATGAATCAATCGGGTGCTATGGAGTGCCAAGCCGGGTAAATATTAGTATTGAGCACCCGGGATAAAGAAAAAGCACCTGAAATGTCAAAGCCCTAATTGAATTGAAATGTATATCAACACAGTGGCCTATATGCATTTCCCAACAATCAGACCAGCAGTAGGTATGTATTTGCTATGCGGGAGAAGAAAGATTCTAAAAAAATATATTAATAAATGTATTTGTTGGGTTACAATCCCGGCAACATTGTTAAATTGCACAGAAATGGAGTGGAAAATGAGGGTGCGTTTGTTGGTATGGTATGGTGATGCTGTGCATTCAGAACAGACAGTAGGCGATGGACATTATTAGATTATACAGCAGAACACCAGCTGTCATCATACTCATTTCATCATCTTATTGTTTTTTTTTTTTTTTTCTTTTACAAAAGTTTGAATCAGACTGGGAGCTGGAACACTGTTTTCATCTTGTGTAGTAAGGTGCAAGGTTCAAAACTGACAGATTCACAACTGACAGAAAAGACAATAGAGATGTGCTGATGACACAAAAATCTATATTAATTGTGATTATAGATAGATAGATAGATAGATAGATAGATAGATAGATAGATAGATAGATAGATAGATAGATAGATAGATAGATAGATAGATAGATAGATAGATAGATAGAAGATTGAATCTGAATTCCTTTCTCCACATGGATATCAATTTCAGCTGCTGTTATAAATATGCAGTGGTTTCTGTTACTTACGGACAGAAGTTCAGCTTAAAGGTTCTGATGGTAATTTCATGATTTACACCCCTTGACCTTTTGCTCTCATTCATAACCTCATTCGTCCATTTCAGATGGATGTAGTCAGATTTATGCAGTAGTTCTTCGAGACAAACTTTGTCATGCTTAAATGTCTTTCAGCCGTATGTTAGGCAATGAACTGTTAGTCAGCCACATGGATAGTCTGCATCCTGTTCATCTTTGAAAGATTTTGCTTTTATTTTTTTTTCTGTCTGGGAAACTTCGGTTTTTTAGCAGCAGGCGTGCTTTGTTTCCCACAACACCGCATTTTTTTTATTTATTTTTTTATTCTGTCATTGTCATTTTTTTGGTCTTTGGAAACACATGCAGAAATGTTGTTTTCCTCCACAGTTTGGTTTGAATTCTCTGTTTTGGTCTTGCATGCATATTACTGTTACTGTAATGTACATGATGCCCCTGCTGGACAGCACATTCCAGCAGAAAATAGCAGAGAAAAAGAAGCAAAGAAAGGGCTTGAATAATTGAATCATCCTCAAAGCCCCTAAGAGGGGAGGTAATGGAGGAATGTCTTTGTACATCTCGATGTTAAGTAAACAAACTCACAAACATCCTCTCTCTCCCAGAAGGCTTGGAGGAAGTTCATGTTAAGGATCATGATTCAGCCTTCCGGTATTGATTTGGTAGATGGGTGACCTTTTTAAATGAAAACAGACAAGGTTCAGTTGCAAGTTGCATAAAGAGGTATGTTTGATGTAAGGATGTCACTAAAGAGGCTCTGAGTGTCTTAGTAATTCCACTGGGACAAACAGAGAGAGATGCAGGGATTTTTTGTTTTGTTTTGTTTTGTTTGTGAAATGAATTAATGCTTCTATTTAGCAAGGATGCATTACATTAATGAATGTTAAACAGTAAAGGTATTTAGAATCTTACAGAAGATTCATATTTCAAATAAATCCTGTTCTATTCAACTTTCTATTCATCACAGAATACTGAAGAAAATGAATTAGCACAATTTTCAACATTGATAATGATAAGAAATGTTAATCAGCATATTAGTATGATTTCTGAAGGATCATGTGACACTGAAGACTGGAGTAATGATGCTGATAACTGAGTTTTGCCGTCACATGATTAAATGACATTTTAAAATATATGTATTATGTTAGTTAATGATGACCTGACAAGGGACGGCGGATTAAAAAAAGAGCCATTGGCTAAATCTAGTGCAATGCTTTAAATGGAAACATTTATGTTGAATAACATGGTCCCTTTTCAATCTCACTATTGTCTAGTTGCTTATTAGCATGCATATTGCTAGGATATTTGCTGTTTAAGAGTACTTATATAGCACACAATGTCTTATTCTGCATGACCATATTATACATCCCTTAATCCTACCCCATACCTAAACTTAACAACTACCTTACTACTTTTAATTAGCAGTAGTTAGGAGTGTAATTGAGGCAAAGTTTGTTAATTTTGAGATTTGGACCCCTACTCTAAAGTGTGACCAAATATAAATAACAAATTATACAAAATTGCAATAATGTTGCTGTATTTTGATCACATAAATGCAGAAATGCAGTAAGAGACTTTTTAAAAGATTTTTTTTTTTTTAATTGTACCAACCCCAAACTTTTTAGCGATAATATATTTACAGACAAGAAACATGGGGGTAAATTGTCATTAAACAGCCTTTTATAGGATTTTCTGCTAAATTTGACAGAAAAAAAATATATAGGTTATATATATATATATATATAATATATATATATATATATATATATATATATATATTTCATTTATCAATATATTATATATACAGTATATGTATATATATAATGTATATATATATATCTATATGTATGTATATATATAACGGGCAGTCAGTCAGTTCAGAATTGAGTATTGTTTTACCATATTTTTTTTAAATATCCTTTTTTTATGTAAAGTACTTTGAATTACCATTGTGTATGAAACATGCTATATAAATGCCTTGCCTTTTGGTTTGACTAACATATTTTAACAAATAATTTCCTACTTCACAGATCCACCATAATGTGATAGGCTACTTGATAATGTACATTCATATGTTTTCAGCTCCATGTTTTAAACTCTGTGTTCTTCTATTTAATATACTTTTTGAGAAGATATAGGTTAATACTCAGTTGTAAAACATGATAAATTCAATTTTGGCATTGAAAGTGAGCACATTTATCTCAGACAATTAAAAACACAAGCTCTAGTTAAAGCTCCTTTGTTGTTGAGGTCATTTGCAATGCTTAAACTTTGAGGGATTTGAGTATGTGTGCACGGAGAGACACAAACAGATGAAAGAGAGAAGATGGCTTTGAGGCAAAAAGCAAAGCAAAAAAAAACAGCTAAAAGTAATGTTTTGAAAAAAAAACTGTTTCTGAGTCTTTCTGACACGTGTAGAATATCTAATTGCATTATATTTTCATGGAAGTCATGCATGTCCAATGAAATGTTCACACAGCTGAGGTATTTAAGCACAATCAGGAGTACAACCTGTGACATGCCCCTGAAAGACCGTTTTTGGAAGAGAGCATTAGGAATAAAAAAAAAAAAAACCTTGAAGATTACAGGAGCTTGGAAACATGTTCACTTATGGCTTGCTATGCACTGTAAAAAAAAAAAAAAAATTCTGACAGGACATTGTAATTTTACGGAGAGTTACGCTAACCCTAAAACACAACACAATGCAATGCGTAGTTCAAAATACAGGTAAAACACCTGTAAAAAAAAAAAATTATCAAAAAAACCACGGACATTTCCTTCATATCTATACAGTATATTGTGCCCTTGTTACGTAATGCGTAGTGTGAAACAGGCATGAAGGCGAAGGAGAACAATTAGAATGGTATTCAATGGCATAATCGTGGAATCAGGAATATCAGAACAAGAGATCTTACATTAACAAGAACGGACGGAGACTGAGGGAGAACACAATAATATATGCTCTAAATACAAAGAGCAAACAAAAGGAACTTAATTAGATAATTAACAGGACACAGGTGAAGGAGATGACTAATTAGACAGACTGGGGAAAACTGGGTCACAGGACTCAACTAAAAACACTATGAAACATGTGAAACAGACCATACATGTAACAGCCCTAACTTTACAGACTTTTTTTAACAGTGTAAAAACTTTTCACTATTTTGAAAATGAGACACCAAGGCTGATATTTCCCTTAATGAAAACCACATGCAAAACGGGTTTCCTACGGGGCGAAATCATGTCCCCATGTGGGACAGTGTAAATCGGCTCATATGCTGAATGAAAGAAAATCATATTTGTAACAGAAGAGGAAAGACCATTGGAGAGATTTCAGAGGACACAAACAAGGATAGTGATTCCCACCCGGTGATTCAAACAAGGACGGCGACTGGAATGATCAAAGGAAGCGTCACGGACAGCAAGGAGGCAGTAGAAGAGTATCGATTCTTACTATCGGCTAAAAAGTTTGCTAAGAATTATTTCCTACTCAGGCAACAAGGCACTATATATGACTCTGGTCAACTCTACCTAATAGGAGCAAACATGCCCAGTGCATTATGAGTATTAAAATTGTCCTATCTATTTGGCAATACATCTCCTTTTCAGTTTTCTTTAGTCATGAAGCACCGTATGTATGTATGTATGTATGTACATATCCCATCCATCCATCCATTCATCCCTCCATCCATCCATAATCAGACAAGTTTTATTGAAAGCTTATTTTGACAGTTGGTAAAGTAACCCCTTTAATTGTCATTTTATGGATAAAAGACTATACAAATGAACCTAGCGCCCTTTAATCAATATAGTGTACGTTATACTTCTTGTGGATGTGTCTTTGAGGATCCAACATATGGAACCTTCACATAAAACGTATGATGTGCCAATAACAATTTTGTACTAAGATCCATGATACATGATGCACTGTCTGTACACTGCATGTCTAACCTCTCCATTCATGTGTTGTTTCTGTGTATTGAGCAGAATGTTCCGGTCCACTGGGCATGGAGGGTGGAATCATCTCTAACCAGCAGATTACGGCCTCCTCCCACTCACCGAGCTCTCTTCGGCCCTCCAGAAATGGTACCCCTACTTATGCCCGGCTGAATAAGAAGGGTCTTGTGAACGCCTGGACCGCAGCCGAGAATGACAGATGGCCCCTGGATTCAGGTAACAGATTGACATGTGCATCAAGTCTGTATGAAAATCTGTCAACAGTAAATTAACCTGTGGTTGGCAGAAATTGCATCTTCCTGTTGGCAATGTTTATCTGAAAACCATGATCATTGGTTGTTTTTTGTTGTATGTTTGCCTTAGTTTTTGTTTCAGACAAGACAGCTTTTAGGTTTAAAGCTATTGAATTGTGTTTGTGGAAAATTATATTCCAATTTTGCTTTATTGAGATGGGATAATTTAATGCATACTGTATTGCCAAAGCACTGCAGAATATATACAACAATAGAAAAATAATAAATTAGGTTTCACTTCATTTGGATGGTCCCTTTAACACATTTTGTTGACTATTAGTAACGTTGCACCTACATGTCTACTAACTCTCATTAGAGTGATAGTAGAGTATTAGTAGACTGGTAGGGTTAGGGTTAGAATAAGTTGACATGTAGTTGCAATAGTTACTTATAGTCAGTAGACTGTCTGTTGGAGGACCATCACAATAAAGAGTTATCAGATATTAAGCAGACAGTCTACTAATACTCTACTGAGAGTTAGTTGACATGTAGTTTGCAAAGTTACTTATAGTCACCAGAATGTTCAAAAAAGACCATCAAAATAAAGTGTTACCATAAATTATAATAATACATATATATAAATGTTACATAATAACACCAGTCCAATATACAAATACAGTTAAAGGGGTAGTTAACCCAAAGATGAAAATTCTGTCATCATTTACTCACCCTCAAGTTGGTCTAAACCTGTATGAGTTTCTGTCTTCTGTTAAACACAAAAGAAGATATTTCGAAGGATGTTTGTAATCAAACAGTTGATGGGCCCTACTGACTTCCATAGGACAAAAAAATACTGTGCAAGTCAGTGGGGTCCATCAACTGTCTGGTTACTGACATTCTTTAAAATATCTACTTTTTTGTTCAACAGAAGAAAGAAACTCATACAGGTTTGAAACAACTTGAGGGTGAGTAAATTATGACACTATAAGTAGCAGTGCTGCATGATTAATCATATAGTGCTGCATGATTAATCACAATCGATGTCAAGCCTATGCGATTATATGACGCAAGATGCTGCTATTTTATGAAATAAATAAATGCATGTGTGGACATTACAACCCATTCTCTCTGAGAGGCGTTTGGCCATTTTCTACACCGCTAATAAAAAGAAGACCAGTCAGTTTCAGTTTAGGCAGTGGCACGTGTGCGCGTATGGTCACGTCGTGACTTTCTACGGGTGTGTAGCGTGGAGAACAGGTGAAGATGGATGCCGAGCAGACGGACACTGCTTGTGGCCAGAAAAAATTCTACCTCTGTTATATGGCGATATTTTGGCTATAAGATAAACGACACTGAGCAGAGAGAGCAGGGCTGCCAACTCTCACTCATTCAGCGTGCGCCTGACGCAATTGGCACTTTTCACACACTCTCACGCCACACATCCATTTTCTCATGCAGAGAAAAAAACGCGAAGCAAAGAGGACACTGACACCAACAGACTAGGCAGAGCAGGTTACTTTGGATATGAAACTAATTCTCAGCTCTCTGATTCTGTCAATTTTATTACGAAATTCAAACAATAGTGTTTTGCTGCTTGTAAATGTGATGTGACGGATCGTGGTTGTAAACCGAACATCTCTTAGCCTACTCTTTACTACTAGTTAATAGTAAATAAACGCGAATGAACAATAGGTGTGTTGAAAGATACAGTACAACTTACCTATTTAGTTGTTGTTGCATTGACAAATACACATTTCAGCATTATCACTAATCTGTGTGTGCATTTTCCTTGAGAACCAAGCAAGTTGACTCATGAAACCATTTGTTTATTATATCACAATCGCAATATTGACCTCAATAATCGTAATATGGCATTTTCCCCAAATCGTGCAGCCCTGTAAATAGTGCTGCTTACTTAAAAAAAAAAAAGTAAACCTGTTGCCTTAAATTAAGTAAATAAACGTAATACTTAATTGAAAAAAAAAAAGTATGTGAACTTGACAAACCACATGACGTTTATTTACTTACTATTTTTAAGATGGCGGGTTTCTTCAATTTTTTTAAGTTAAGACAACTGATCACTTTTTATAGTGAATTTTCAGTTTAGGGTGAACTATCGACTTAAAACAGTAATATTGTAACGTTGAGGCAAGGACGAAGCAGAGAGAGAATCCACATGCAAGCACTACTTCAATAAAACAATAGGTAATCCAGGGCAAGCAATGGAACTCAGGACAAGAACATGAAATAGCAACAGCTACAGCGGCCGACAAAAAACAACTGAATACACAAGCTAAACAAGATAACAAGGGGGCATGGTTAATCAGAAACACCCGGGGAGACTAATAAACAAGAAAAACTACAAACAAACCATGGCACAAAACAGGAAATAACAAAAGTCCACACAAGACAAGGGGAACACAAGACAGGATTTATGACAATATTGTTAAATATTATTACAATTTAAAATAACTGTTTTCTATTTAATATATTTCAAAATGTAATTTATTGATGTGATGATAGCCATTACTCCAGTCTTCAGTGTCTGATGATCCTTCAGAAATCAAGAAAAATGTCTTATTATCATCAGTTGAAAACAGTGCTGCTTAATATTTTTGTACGGAAACCAGGATACACTACGATTCTCAAACAATTGGGACGTTTTTGGTTGTTTGTTTGTTTGTTTGTTTTTTTTCTTCAGTGGGAATCTGTGAATTTAGCGGATCTCTCTGTTATTCACTTCCAGAAATCAAAACAGTTGTTTTTCTAAAGACATCCCTCCTTGGCTCTTTTTTTTATTTTTATTTTTTTTTATTATTATTTTTTTTTTACTATTGATGGCGATGCTTACATCTTTGTGTATCAATCCATTTCTTTGAGTTTCTTCGGTAGATGATTTAGTATGCATATGCCGTTTCTTTAGCAGAGAACATTTGATTGATAATGCAGACAATCGCAGTGGATGCGAAGTCTCAGTCCATTTACCTCTAGTTTTACGATGAGTAGCCTCATGTCAACCTCAGATTTATTCTTTAAATGCCTGCTTGTAAAAGACAGGATTGGATTGGATTCATCATTGAATTGATATTCAGCTGGTTGCTTGTGCAGCAGCGTATTAAAAAGAGCTGAGATGAATTCGGCTGAAGAAATGATAGGGAGAGTCTGACTGCAGACTTGTGAGCGTAACAAGTTAACCACCGTTTGTGCAACGGTCGTTGCTCGCAGGTAAAGAGTGAAGATTATAGGTGGAGAAGAGAGAGAGAGAGAGAGAGAGACAGGGAGGGGAAAGTATAAAAAGGGATACATCTAAAGCATTTAGGGAATTTGTCTGACTTTAATGATGCCACTTGGGATGGAGATTTTGGTGCTCTGGAGCTGCTGGGTTAGAACACCGAGAGGTGTGCTAGAAATATGAGATTGGCTTAAAGCCATATGCTGCGGTAGCCTCTACCTGACCTCTCTTGAGCTCTCGTCACTTAAATCTGAGGCGACACACGGCGTGTCTGTTTGTCTCCCTCTTGTTAACACGCTTTTTCCTCACTGTCATTGTTGTTCTGTCTTTTCCTGACATTTATACCTCAGTATCTCATTGTCTTCAAGCCTTATACTGTGGTGAATAAAATGCTAACTCTAGCGTCATTTACAATGGGGGCAGTGGGGACATCATCACAATTTTCTGCCATTTTTGGCAATGCTGTTTTTGTGAAGAAATGCAATAATTATAATTTTTTCCAACTATGCATTAAAATGTAAAAGGTTTTGTGGAAAATGAGCCCCTTATTATTCTCGGGAAGGGGCTCTTTTAAATTCAGATATGCAGAGAGTAATTCTTGCAGCAATTACAAATGGAGACCCTAAAAGGACACTTGAAGGCATCATCATCTCCCTTTAGCAAAAGCTCAACTACTTTTATTTTCAAGGTGATTTTCATTTCTCCCTGTACGCTGGGAATCAAAATAAACTTTCAACAGGGACATAGATCATATAGATCCTAAATAACTAAACTAAATATAAAATAAAATGTGTTTTTTTTCTGTTTATCATAAAGTTATGAACACATACATAAAAAAATATTAACTATTTCCCTTATTTATTAAAATGTATGGGGTTTTCTGAAAAATAAAAATTTTGTCTATTAACTCCAATGTACAGTTGTGATCAGAATGATTGACACCCCTGGTAAATATGATAGGATTGTACTGGTACAATTTTACTGGTAATTTGGCTACAAAAAATAAATCTGCATTGTCTATCCTTTTGATCTTTCATTCAAAAATCGAACTTTAAGTAAATAACTTAAACTCTCTTGAAGTAAATGAAAGTGGGGGATATAATCAATAAATAAATAATATAAATAAATGCTTTTCTCCAAAACACGTTGGCCATGTTATTGGCACCCTTTTATTAAATACTTTTTGCAACCTCCTTTTGCCAAGATTACAGATCTGAGTTTTCTCCTATGCTTGATGAATTTGGAGAACATCTGCCAAGAGATCAGAGACCATTCCTCCATGCAGAATATCTCCAGATACTCCAACTAATCTCTGCAATTCTCCATCTGTGATCCTTGGAGAGTCTTTGGCCTCTCAAACTTTCCTCCTCACCGTACATTAAGACAATAGACACACGCTCTCTTCCCGGCATGATTCGTAACATCTTTAGTTGATTGGAACGTCTTAATTATTGCCCTGATGGTGGAGATGGAAATGTTTAGTCATAGCTGGACAAGGTCATGTTCCTATAGTCTCCCTGACGTGCTAAGATATTTAAATATTAATGGGAATATACTTCAGACATATTTTACTCATAAAAATGCATAGGGGTGCCAGTAATTTTTGCCAATGTGTTTTGGAGAAAAACATTTATTTCATAATGTGCCAGAATCCAAATATACACCAAAACTTAAGAGGTTAATATATGGAAATATTTTGTGGATTAGAACCCAGAAACCCTCATACTGAAAGTAAAAATGTTATCTCTAAACCAATGATTCATCTTTAAGATTAAGCTGTTGATCTATGCATATCCACTGAGCTATAAAATCCAAATTCGGGCAGCGGCTGATGTAGGAATGAAGTTATGGAATAAAATTCCATTCCAGAGTCATTTAAGAACTTTAACTGATCAGTGACAATGAACGCTCCCTCAAATCACTGTGTAATGAGGATTTGGCCTTTGGCACTGATTTATGTTTCTGCCGGAGGATTCCCACACTCCATGCTCTCACAGATGGTAGCGGCTCACAAAATAAAATAACTCAATAAATACCTATCTAAAGCACTTAACTCAAAAATAACTTTTAAACAATAAAATAACTAGAGAACAGGCTGACCAAGTTCAGCTTGAAAATGCTATCTCATGAATTAAAGGTGAATCCGTCATTTATTTGCAATATTAGGGTACACTGTTATTCCATGAGTCAATCGTTAAAGTCTGGTGGTTGAAAGATTCTGGCAACATTAAATCCAGCAGAGAACACAATTCTAGAGAAGAGCAAGAGCATGCGTCCCGTTTTGTGCTAGAGTGAAGGAAATTCAGAGATTCTTGCTCGCACATTACATGGATGCGCTCTCACGTTACAATAATACACTCTCAAATGTTTTTTTTATTTTTTTTTTATTTTTTTTTATTATTGGTTAAATTTAATGGGGAATACCTAGTGTTTGTCAGTGAGTTTTCGGCCCCATAACATAGGGTATACCTGAACCACACACACACTGGGTATCCATGTTTTATGGGGACATTCCTTAGACGTAATGGTTAATGTACAAACGTTTCGGTTACGTATGTAATCCTCGTTCCCTGAAGGAGGGAACAGAGACGTAGTCGGACGTACCGTACTGACAGGGAACTGTATATTCTATCCTCCTACATGAACCCTACCCATCACAGAAAACTTGATGAATTTTTAGATTTTTAAAAAAAATATATAAGTCTGTATGATTTATAAGCTTGTTTCCTCATTGGTACCATGCAAAAAAATGTCCCCATAATGTTAAAATGTACTGTTATTACTATACTTGTGGGGACATTTGGTCCCAACAACATAGGGAATATCAGAACCACACACACACACACACACACACACACACACACACACACCACACACACACACACACACACACCACAGTAGAATTTTTATTTATACGATTTTAAAAAACTGCTTTTTTTTTTATATATTTAAAACTATTCATTTATTCCTGACGGCAAAGCTAAATTTTCAGTCGCCATTACATTTGATGAAAAATAACAAAAGAATAGCATTTATTTGAAATAGAAATATTTTGTAACATTATAAATACTTCGCTGTCACTTTTGATCAACATAATGGATCCTTGCTTATTAAACAAATCAATGTATTGCTTTATAATAGAATATTACAAGTCTCATCGTTTGAAAAAAAAATTGTTTGTGTTTATAAAATAGAGGGAGAAAGAGCTTGAGGTAAACATGGAATTCTGTGAGGGTGGAAGAGGCAGATTTGTCAGTAGCACTTGCATCTTGACTTTCTCACTTGTGTGAAATTGCTTTGTGATACACTAGGGAAATTTCTTTAAGCCCATAGTGGACAAAAGCATGAGATTTCATAACTGAAGAAGTGGCACTTTTGAACATGAAGGAAGTGGAATACTCAGCAGCATGCTTTATTCGTTTATTTATTTTATTTCTCGGTGAGGATCAGGATTTGGCACGTCTCCTCAATATCAACAATCTCACCATACAATGTCTCCACTGTAACATCCAAGGCTTTCATTACAACATATCAACACTTATCCTCGCCAGACATGTTTTAGTGTAACCTGTCAGAATCAGGTTGCATAATGAATCCCCAGTTTATATTTTCAAATCTTGCAACCATACACAACTAAATCAAGTATCTCAGTGTAGAAGTTTGTTTGTAACTTCTGTCAGCCACATTGCCAATTACACTCACAGTCATTTGACTTTGTGTCAAGGCCAGACGTAAGTGGGTGGACCTTGGTGAATTCGGATGGACCCCTGTGTCTGTTCTGAAATTTCATTAATTATTTTATTCCTTAGTCATTATGAGACAATATTTGACTATGCTACATAGCTTAGTTAACACAATAACAGAAACAGTACAATAAGTTGTAAATATGCTTTAAAAGTATTCTCAGAATGCACTGTGCCATTAATAAATCATGCACAATATGCTTTACAGTTCATTGTTTAATGCATTATTTGCACTGCTGTTGCTGTATTTGCATCTCCTTAAAGTCATGTAGTGTTAACTGGTGCTTATGCAGCCTATGTCAAGGATGTGTTTGGTGAGTAATTGTTTGTGTGTGGGATGTTAAGTATTACACCAAAGCATCTGTAACTGGGGTTCAGTCTCTGTGTTTATTTTGCAAAAACATCATACTTCTTTAGATAATTGTTAGCCAAGCACATACAACATTAATTAAAAGCAGAATACAACTCTGCTTTGGATAGTTTTTCTATTCTAAGGTTTCTATTCCAATTAAACACTGTTTGGTTGCTGTCATGAAACATTTTGAACATTCTATTCATTAAAGAATGTTGGAAATAATCATTTTCCGCATAATTTAAGCATCACAAATGTTTTTTTTTTGTTGTTGTTTTTTTTTACATTCATGATAATACATAATTAGCATATAAAGTATAATATAAGTAATTGGATGTAAGGTTGCTGAAAATTCAGCTTTGACATCACAGAAATGAATTGCATTTAAAATACAAAACAGTTATTTTGTAAGTTATAATTTCACAATACTACTGTTTTTTACTGTTTTTTTTATCAAATAAATGCAGCCTTGGTGAGCATAAGACTGCTTTCAAATATATATATGTATGTATGTATTTTTTTTTTTAAATCTTAACACCCCTAAACTTTGGAACGGTACTGTGCAACTGAAATATGATAATATGCATTGAGTCATGATTGTTTTCTGTGTGACAAATTAATCTTTCTTTTCAAACTATTAGAATGTCCCGGTAGCTTTGACTGTATGGACCAGCTGTCAATTTGAATGGACTAGAGCTACTCTGGCCCATACTGTATGGCCTTTGTCATTTTTCAGTCCACAAATTTGATCCAGACTGAACCTAGTTGAGCAGCCCAGAATACCAAAAAATAAATAAAAAATCTCAGTCAGTTTATTCACTTGCTCTCTGTCTCACAGTATAGAGACTTAAAATCTCAACGTTTCATTGGCTGGTTAAATTTGAGGTGTCGCTCTCTCTGTGTTTCTTTCACTCTTGTTCTTTCAACTTTAAATTAGACATTAGTCTAAAAAAACGACTTTTTAGACCATAGGGGAAAAAGTAAAAAAGTCTTAATCATGATTTTGAGGTATTATTATTGCCTAAAATCTGCTTTTCATCCAACATTAAAAGGTTTAAATACACAGTATTAAATGTAGTTTCTGCTTTGCGGCATGTTTCTCATACAGACAACATATACTGAAGTGTGTCCTTTTTGTCTGCAGATTATCCATGCAGACACCAGTGACAATCCTAAGGGATGATACTGTCAGTAAAAAGTAGCACATCACAGTATCTTTGAAAATGCCCTCACCACAGCAGAAAGCCTGAATGTTTGAGGTGGGATAATTATGACTGTGCGTGGCTCAGCTCAGCATTATATCATAGCATGGGCTTAATAGGCTGGTAAACCGCTTTTGGAGGAACTGCAAGCATGATCCTGGGTGAGATGAGTCATAGTTCATTAAGAGGTGATGATCAGGCTGTAAGCCATGCCACTGTCTAGATGGAAGACAGCAGCAGAATACTGCTGTCAGTGTGTGTGTGTATATATATATATATATATATATATATATATTAGTAGGATATATTAGTCTTCAGTGTCACATTCTAATATGCTGAGTTGGTGCTCAAGTAACATTTTTCTGAAACGTGATCCGTGTTTCTTTGATAAATAAAAGTTCAAAAGAACAGCATTTATTTGAAATATATTTTGTTGTATTAATGTAAAAGTCTTTACTGTCACTTTTGATAAATGTTAATGCATCTTTTCTGAATACTAGTAGTATTATTATTATGTTTTTAAAGGGCCCATATTATGGATTTTTGAAAATGACCTTTCATGTAGTGTGTAACATTGCTCTAAGTGAATGAAAACATGTTAAGTTTTAAATCTGAAAGTGCACCGTATATAGAGTTATTGTCTTTCAAAAGTAAGAGTCGATTCTGAGTCAATGAAATGAATCGTTTTTCAAACGAGTCATAAGCCGTTTCGTTAGGTGCACTTTAAATCTTGCTGGCCCAAAATCTGATTAATTGATTGAAACCAAATAGAGTGACAATGGAAACAATACTCATGTACAATAGTGAAGTATTCAAAAACTCTTATATTTTCAGAAAGAAAGAAAGAAACAAAGAGAAAGAAACTCAAGAACTGTAATTTACAGCCTATTTACAGGAGGGGGGAAATGTTTTAAATATGATTAAAGGTTCATGACTTTTGGCCCTCTGCATGCATTTTGCAGAAGAACATTTTTTTGTTGTGCTTCAGCTCTGCATGATTGTGCAAAAGAATTATTGTTATGCTACTGGTCATAAAGCATCCACTACTTAGCTTAAGAGATGAACGTTTAGATGGAAAGGATCTCAAGCTTACTATCTGGAAACGTTACTGTAGCTTTACCTATTAATAGACACGTACTTCCTGGAAAATAAACTCCAGCACAGTACTTCAACAACCATAATGAAGTGGCCCTTCACAATAGATAATGCTTTACAATAAACTCTGTTGGAGGGCTACATATGGCAATTTATCTGTTCAATAAAATACCTTACTTGTTGAGTTATAAAAACACCATCTCCGTGTCGCATTTACAACATTTCAAATTCAGTTCTCGCCATCTCCAGAAACCCACGGAAATGTTAATTTATTTCGAGCTCTGTTGCGTTCACTTTTTGCCAGCAGACTCTCCTCTGTAAGGTGTTTTTTTTAAAGAGTGATTCTCCGTAAGTTTGAGATTTAGCTTATCCATTTCAACCTTTCTCACTCGTGACAACTAACCTATACCACTCCCACACCATACTCATGTCAAAATATTATATAAAATATAAATGCCTATAATAGTATAATATAGAAAATGTATAAAATAGTTTTGAAAGAAGAATTGATAAGGTATTGACTCATTGTTCAAATTGTGATAATTTTGAACAAAATAAGTTACATAATGTACCTTTAAACTGACCTCTAATATGTTCATGAAGGGAGATTATGAGATATGATTGGTGTTTGTGTCCGTTTATATCTGTGCAGGACTCTCATTCTCCCACCCCCACCACAACAACTTAATAACCCTGTCATTGGCTGGAGAATTGAGATCATTATTGGTAAACGACTTTTGTGTGATTAGGTGTCAGGCTGATAAACAGTCTCTGGGAATTACAGCCACATCCGAATCAATTTCCGCAAAACTGACAAATATTGCCGTGCCAGATGTTTCCAATGGCCCCTCCACACATGGCACCAGTGTGTATCTCCATTAGATAAAGTGACTCCAGCATCTGTGGCCATTATGAGAATGAAGTATCAGCCAGTCATGGCCTTTTAGTCACACAACTTTAATTGGTCACCCCTGTTTTTGTCTTGTGCAAGTCTATGAAAGGATAGATTGAGATTAATTGGTTTATAATTAACATTATGGATGGGATGTGTGACCAGAATATTATATCATGGTAGGAGTAATTTATATCACATATATATATATATATCATGTGACAGTGATTATTCTTTGATAATCTTGCAAATTAAATATTTTACAAATGAAAGCTGGACTATCTTGAAATATCTTGTTTATGGTGTGTTGAGTGAAAAAGCAAAATATAAGTTTATTCAGAGCAAATTAATGATAAATCTGGCATCAGAATAGGTTAGAGGTATCTTTACAAAACCTTTTGCAAAATTAGACAAGTTCTGAGTATTAACATTTTAGTCAAGTTGTCTTTCTCTGTTAGCTTTTGAGCAAAATTTTTGTTACATTGAATTGTAATTATTATTTTTTTCCTCCTTTTTTAAAATTCCTCCTTGTTAAAATTCGACAAGCAAATAAACCCGGTTGTCAGAAGCAGTTTTTTTCAGCTCAGGAGCTCTCGAAAACTAAAATCTATTTTATCTTTTGGTGACCTAGAGACAGTCATTCATGCTTTCATTTCAACAAGGCTAGATTATTGTAACTGTTGCGAATCATCAGTGTCAGAGAGATCCATTTGCAGCTTAATTTATTGAGCAGAATAGTCAAACAGACAAAGGTCAGAACCAGCAGATACAGCAGTGAAGACAGGGCTAAATCGTTGTACAATACCAGGCAGAAGATCAGGGCAGGCAGCAAACAATCAAGGTCAAAGAACAAAGCAGAGGTAACGTAGGCAGTAGTGATGTTACGTATGACACTGAAGCTTTGATGCGCGTATCACACATGCGCCACAATTTCTAGTGAAGCCCCGTATCGGGGTGTGTATTGGTTTCCCCAGAGTCACGTGATCGATGACAAATGAAGCCTCACTTTCTGTCCAATCACGTGCGCGCTTCGCTTTGTGTGTCAGAAAGCTCAAACTCCAGATCTCATTTAATGAGTCATTGTTGGCTCAGTCTGGTTGATGGGTGTTTCAGGAGAGTGCTGTACTTTGAAAGTTAATAAATAAATACATTAAATAACCAAAATTCATTTATTCTATATTATGGCTATTCTCTTTTCTTTTGTCTTTTTGTAATATCTTTGCACTTTTAGAGAGAGAGAGAGAGAGAGAGAGAGAGAGAGAGAGAGAGAGAGAGAGAGAGAGAGAAGAGAAGGAGAGACAATAGGCCTACATTAAATCTTATTGAATCTTATAAGCTATATTTTATTGTCACACTTTAATGGGAAAATGAATTTCTTTAATGAACAAATCAAACACAAACATGTAAGGCTTGAAACTATGGAGTGTGTTGTGGTTGCTTCATCTGCCAGAGCTTCCAACACAGGCTTTTGGCTGCTTTATTTTAAAATAAGCACCAGATGGCGCTGTTCCTCGACACTCTCGAAGCTTTGAATCTTTTCCCGAAACAGTCAGGGGAAAGCCTCATTGATTCACGCATCTTCATTTCCCCATCCCTAGTAGGCAGGTAGCAGACAGGGAGATATCCAAAACGGGCAGGGTCAACAAAACAATCAGGCAGTCACAGAAATAAATGCTCAGAAATGTTTACAGTAGCAAAACAAGACTTCGCACTGAGAGCCGCGTGCAGTGCAGCTAAATAACCTAGTAAATGAGATACAGCTGGGCATGGTGATTAGAATCAGAACCGGGACTATTGGGAATTGTAGTGTGGTGAGGGAGTCAATATTCAGGCGAGGGTGCCCTCTGATGGCTGGAGAGGGAGGTTACAGAGTCAGAGATTGTGATAGTACCGCTTTGTATGCCGGTCTCAACCATATTTCATTAATGCGCTTGCAACTAGTACAAAATGCTGCAGCTCGTTTTTTAATGGGTAAGAAAAAACGCGAGCATATCACCCCTATTTTATCAAATTTGCATTGGTTACTGGTCAAATTCAGAATTGAATACAAGGTTTTGACTTTTATATTTAAAGCATTGCATGGTCTTGCTCCAGTTTATATCACAGACCTCATTTGTCCATACTCTCCATTAAGAACTCTTTGATCATCTACTGAAAAATTATTAACTATCCCTCGCTCTCGCTTGAAAACGAAAGGTGATAGAGCTTTTTCCGTTTTGGGTCCGAGGCTGTGGAATTCGTTACCTCAGCTTCCTCTTTATATGCATTCAAGTCAGCTTTGAAAACACATCTTTTTCTCAGGCGTACTCATAACTGAGGATATGTAGCCTTAGTGAGTTAAAATTTTATACTATGAAATTTGTACGATGTTTGTTTTTATTGTGTTTTAATTGTGTTTTTGTGAAGCACCTTGGTCAGCAGAAATGCTGTTTTAAGGTGCTATATACTGCCCTACAAAGGCAAAACGCCGTAACATCATGTTTGGTCAAAAATGAGTTAGTGTCATTTTTGTGGTATTTGAGACCTCCTTTATCATGTGAATAAATATCGTGAGTCAATTTAATTGTTTTAACGAGAAAATAAAGGGCTATGACAACGTAACTTCCAAAACCATACTAAAAACCACAGCAGAACACTGTAACAGTTGTTACGGCTCTTTGCCTTTGTTCCAGCACGCTGAAGTTGAGTTAAGGTGTTCTGACTTTGTTTAGCCTGGCATCAAGAGAGATGTTACGGTGCCGCTGTGATGTTACTGTACTCGGCTTTGTCATACTGTCAAAGTTTGCCGCTCTTTAATTGTCACCAAACCACGTAACATAGGCTAAACAACACATCTTTGAAATAAAGTGTAGACTGCCGAGTGCTTGTTTGTATTATAACTCTGTGATTGTGTAATGGACCGTTACTCTTGTGGAAAAATGTTGGTGGAGATGGCCTTGAAACGCAGATATCAAGAGCAATGTAAGAACATACCAAAAATTTGATTATAAACATACATTTTCGATTGCATTCTACTTAATTCAGATAGTTTACGAGAACAACATACCACCACTTTGCTGGCCAGACAAACTGCTCCAAGTATGCAATCAGAAACAAAGCAAGGTGAACAAGCCATACTTATGGTATGCAAGCTAATAGGTTGTCATAAATGTTGTTTTTTCGTTCAGGGCGATTGTTCAGATCTGTCAATGTAAGTGAAAGCCCCGGAGCTAGCTAAATCTGTGTCACGTAAATTAGCGCTAAAGTTGACGCTGACACTCGCCTCACATCAGATGCCGAAAAACAATTATTAAAAACACAGGCATCCTTCCTTCCCATGCAATCCAATATAATCCATGGAAGATCCATAATCCATAATCCATAGCAATGCACATCATCTGCTGTAACGTTATCCACAACAATCCATACGTGTTTGAGACATATTTCTATGGTGCCGAGAATGGTCACAACACATACAAACGCCACAACGACTACATATTCGGAAAACATCTCCAAATTCAGAAAACACATACAAACGCCACAACAACTACATATTCAGAAAACAAATTTGTCGATTTCACATCACGTGCGCTGCAAATATCAAATATGTATGCGTTGTGACCCTTCTCGGCCACCGTATATTTCCTTCTTGCAGGTGTTCATGTCAGATCTTACACAAATCCATATAGCACTAAGCTAGTTATCACTAACGTCCGTACAAAGTAGGTTAACCTAAATGATTTTCCAACTTTTTTTTTTCGGTTGACTCTGTCTATATTATCTCAGAATTAAAAAGCAGTAATCCAAGTCGAGTTCGTTGAATGTGCATCTTGCAGTTTAGTGGCCCTTAACTGTCACCACCCCCCCTTTGTAATAGACCTACAAGTTGTGTTCCAAATTTTAGGTTGATATCTCAAAAAATGAGCTTACAGTAAGATTTTATTTGGGCGCAGTAACAAACTTTTTCACTAGATGGACAGCTTCCTTACTGACCATATAAGGGCGCCCCATTTTCATATATGATATGAGTGATCCGAACCAATTATTTCCATAATTTCATACAATTTATGAAGTAGACATCCTATTAAGAAGTAGTATGGGTGGTTTGGCAGTATTTGATTTCAATTCAACCTCTAATAAACACATAAAAAAGCATAATGTGCGTTATAGCTGACAGCCACATCATAAATATACCGTTGTATTCAATTATAATTACATTACCTTTATTGTGAAAATATTTATTGTATTTATTCATACTGTGCTGCAAAGTAACTTACCTGTCATACTGTTTAACTGTATTAGTGTTGCCGCACTATCCTGATCATTATAGCACTAAATAGGAACAACCAAAGGTCTTCTATATAATTTAAAAACACACCATGATGACTATACCTTGATTAGGTGTTCTTATAATGGATGTAAGTATGGGGAACAGCAAGCAAAATTGATTATATGTCAGTTACTGCCTTTTGCATTTGCACGACTCCTTAGTTTTGGCACATGATACAAAGGCAGAGTACAGTAACTGCCAACAAGGGTCAAAGGTCAATTTTGAGCTCAAGATTTTTTGCATACAAACATTTATTCATTATAGCAGTCAAATTTTGGGAGTCCTACCTATAATACCTTTGTCTGGACAAAACAGAAACTTTAAAGTCATTTTTCTCAGTTTCACACTCTAGCGAGTTAAGGTCTTTTGCCTTTGCAGGACAGTATAAATAAAAGTGACCTTGACCTTTAAATTGTTTTGCTTTATTTTTACTCTTTTTGCTTCTTCTGTTTGTATCTGTCTTTTTATGTATTTTGTTTATATGTACTGTATTTATGTATCCAAATAGTATTAATAGTATGTGATGTATATATATATATATATATATATATATATATATATATATATATATATATATATATATATATTCTTTTTAATTTATACACATTTGACACATTTCTATCACGGTATGGTATATATCACCATACCTCCCAGTCCTAATTAACATTTAACACCTTAACTAACTAATACTAGCCTGGATGCCAGCCGAATTTAGCCCCGCCCACAAGTCAAGTCAAGTCACCTTTATTTATATAGCGCTTTTTACAATACAGATTGTATCAAAGCAGCTTCACAGTGATAACAAGAAAATAATACATCAAAGTTTGTTTCTAGAAGAAAATTGCATCATCATCCACCTTAAGTAAGGCAAATCAATAATATTGTTGAATATTTAAATGTCCCCAACTAAGCAAGCCAAAAGCCAAGGCGACATTGACAAGGAACCAAAACTCCATCAGTGACAGAATGGAGAAAAAAAACTTGGGAGAACCCAGGCTCAGTCGGGGGCCAGTCCTCCTCTGGCCAACGAATGAACAGTGTATGTTTATGATTCAGGCAGCATTACAGGTCAGAAGTCAGATTGGATCAGAGCATTCAGAATATTATCCTGTTCCATTTGAGGATGGGAAGCTCGGTCTGGACTTGATCCGTTGTGAAGCAAGTATGCCCGAACCAAAGTTGTTCCGACTAATCAAATTGTCAGGGCGGGCTTTATACGATGATGGACAGATGATCAACAGTAACGTAATCATCCACGTCACCAAAGAGCCTTGGGTTGAATTTGTTTATAATAAAGAATGGCTGCTGCTGGAGAATTTAGATGTATAGATTCAGCCATCGCGTCTGTAATAGAAGATGTAGACAGCGCATTCATTTTAAAAGAGGAACAGAGAACCGCGATCAAGTCATATGCGTCGCTCAACATACGTTATTTACTCCGTTGCTCTGATTGGTTGTAGGTCTATCCAATTGAGTGCAGAGGCATTTTCTTTCCTGGTTCGGTTGAAACACCCCCACAATCACAGCCCAATGGAGCAGTATCAGACTCACATTCTGACTAGAATCTGAGTATGACGACGTCAGGCTAAACTAATACCTTAACACCTAATTAACGAATTAACACCAGTTTAAAATACTCAACTTGTGAGATATACCCGTCAACGTGAAAATCTCTCCACGAGTAACACAAGTACACGTCTGTGAGTGATATGCAAAATACAGTTACAATTATTTATAATTACTGAATAAGCCTGCAAGCATGTCAAACTACAAGACTTTTCATGGAAGTTCAGAAAGTGATTGTTCTTTCAAAAACTTGACGTGTTCTTCCAGCGTGCGCTGTATAGCCGCTGTCAGTGGTTTAGTGAGTTTCTGATACATCTTCAGAGAGACTTAAAGGCTAGGAGAACGAATTCAGCTATGATTTGTGTGGCCCCTCAAAATCCCAGCCCATTGCTCACACACACTAGGATGGTGAATTAGCTGTCATCAAGTGTAGCTGACTGTGTAGCAACGCGCACGCACACACGCTCCCCACTCAGCGATAACAAATCATTTTAAACCCTGTATTATGACTATTACTTTTCCCCCATTTCATGGCTGTCTGTCTTCGAGCTTGAGCTGTCTTCCCATTACCTTCCACACGCTGAGCACTCGGCTTCGCTCCACGCCCCGTCCCTCAGGAGCCTCTCAGACAGCTTTTTACCTCTGGGGAAAACAAAGACTTGACTGACTGCTTTCACTTGCTGTTTGAAGGCAGACTAAATGCCTTAACTCAGTCTCAGGTCTTCATGCGTTTCTCCATTAGTTGGACAGAGGAGTTATGCTGAGAAATAGTGTGGGACTCATTTTGAAAGACTCATTACATGCAGATCACTTCTTTGCTCAACGATGGTAGTTTGTGTACACATGTAGAGTGTGATGGATGGGGTTGTGCCATATGTGCACAAGTGAATGCATTTATACATGTGTATGGATTCAGACAGAAGGAACACAGTGAGTTGAGCAACAGTGTGTGCTCATTTCCATATTGCTCTCGGCCTGTCCCCCTGTTATGAAGCCAAGCAAGAAGGACATTAGTGCCATTAGTCTCTTCTCTCTCTCTCTTCCTTCTCTCTCCTCTCTCTCTCTCTCTCTCTTCTCCTCTCTCCTCTCTCTCTCTCTCTCTCTCTCTCTCTCTCTCTCTCTCTCCTTCTCTCTCTCTCTCTCTCTCACTCTCTCTCCTCTCTTTCCTTTCTCTCTCTCTCCTCTCTCTCTCTGGTGCATGCTGGAAGTGTGGAGTGTGTAGGTGGGAGCTGATTTGAAATGTCTGTGTTTTAATTTAGTCTTTTGCATTCTACTGCACATATTTAATACATCACTGGTTCTCAACTGTGGGTCGTGACCCCAAAAATGGCTCGCAGGATAGTTGTGGTAGGTCACAGACAGCAGGGAAAGAAAACAATGCTGAATGCAAAATATTAAATGCAACTAACCATTTAATCGTGCATGGATAGGATAGCACAATAAATTCTTTAAAAGGAAGGGGGAAAACACTTTCTATAGTTTTTATTGTTAAAGACTCTACAGTATATTCACCTGTCACTGGATAATACACCAATATTATTATATTTATTAGTACATTATTTGTGTTATGTGTTAGACTGGTAAGTCACTGCTGTTACTTGTGCATTTTCCTAATTGTCATGTAAATAAACAGGTAATTAAGCAAACAAATGAATTAATAAAAAATATATATTAAATTTAGTATCCATATATAATTGAGCTTAGGGTAATATACATACAAATTAGTGTTTTGAGGCCATTTTGTTGAGTTGTCAATGATAAACTATTTGTTCCATGTGTCATGTCACACTTGTGCTTGAGCACTTACCAAATAGTTATGTTAATAATTAACATAAATAAATAAACAAACAAATACAAATCAATGAATAAGATCAATTTATTAACTTTCCATTTCATTGTGCTTACAGTAATGTTATTAAGATTGATTGTTTTTGGGCTATTTTGTTGAATAGTGTATGATAAACGGTATTTGTTCCATGTGATATCTTCTGCTGTTGCTTATGCAATTATGAAATTGTAATGTTAATAAATAAATATATAATTGTTAAATAACTAAATGAATGAATAGAGATATGAATGATATATATGAATGGACTATGCTTGTTGTTGGGTAATATTAATAAATGTTAGTTTTTTGGGGACATTTTGTTGTGAATTTTGTAGTGTTTGGTTACCACCTCATGTCCGATAAAAATTCTAGGTCCTGAAGTAAAAGCAACTTAGAATCATGTTTTTACATAATCTTATCTTAGATTTCCCCCCTCTTTTCTCCCACTAAGCACTTAAACTTGAGTAATAGTGTCTGTTAGACCAGAGCTGTGTTGCACTGAGTCGTGACCTACACAACAGTATGGTTTGGCATGATGTCAGTCCCTGTGGGCATGTCCTCCCTCTTATCCCACAGCAGGTTCAGTTGTATGCCTCAGATTAACTCTAACATTGAGGATGTGCCCTGCGGTGAAAGAGCAAACTCTCAATGGAGCATGACGTGAAGATGGGTGAAGTTATGCGTCAATGAGGTTATGGTTAAACTTTTTATCTAGAGCCATTTAACTGACACATAGAGTCGACAGAAATGTATTTACACAACACTCACAATGAAGGGAAAAGCATGCATTGTGTTTGATGTGTTTATTGATTTGTGTGCACAGTGGACTGAATGAATGATGCAGGTGGACTGAAATGAAGGAGCGGCAGTGGAAAGACGCATTAGGAGCCTTTGCCAGTCCAGCTGCTCTCCTGTGATTGAAGGAAAGGTTTTAGAGCAGAATCTCTCTCAATAGCTATGTTTCCATCCAAAGTAGCGAATTTAACTTATGTGCAAAATTGGAATATTGCATAAAACATTTGCGAATAAAAGCACGTGTTCCAGAAATCAAAATAGTCACTTCCTTGGATAAATTGTTGTAAAATATATGTAATAAAAATGAAAGTGGCTGTGGCTCTTTTTTTGTAAATCAGAGTGCGCAGGTGAAACGTAATAAACGATCTCATGTTATCTAACGTTCTGAGGTGGATGCCTAGTGTGTTATACCAAACCATTTTGATGATTTTGGCACAGGCATTTCTGATTGGACCAAACCAACAATTGAGTTGCTGTGCAATGAAATTGGTCCGTTGCAGTCCAGTAATCCAATCACACCCTATATTGAGGCAAAGTGATGTGAGTTTTGTTGTTGCATATCGAACAATTTATTCAGTAAATGTGTTCTGTCAGGTTAAAGTTCTGTTTTTTTTGTACTTTTCTATTGTAGTATTTTGTTTTCCTGTGTTTGTTCCTGTTTCCTTTGTTCCCCACTTTCCTGCTCTTCATTTGTTTCCATGGTTACTGGTTTAGTTGCATACCTTATTCTAGTTTGCTTAGTTAAGTGTATGTAGCCCTCAGTTTTAGAAGATCTTGTTGTTATCATAGGCATGTCAATCCCATTCAAGTTGAAAGTCGCTGCTGAAACAAGGTTGTGTTGCAAAAAATAGGTGGATGACATAGCTAATATTTATTCACTGGTGAAAATGTTGCTTTTACCTTCTCAACCATGCAAGAAGTTTATTTCATTTTTCTTTCTTACTTTTTCACATGTTTTTTTTCTTAACATTTATTTTATCTGATGACAAAAAAAATGTGTCAGTGTCTTGTAAGGGATTTTTTCCCCTTAGCCTACCTTGCTGATAGCAATGCAAACAAGATAAAGAGAAGAGATGGATAAATTGCCTAAAAATGACACCATTTCCTGTCTTCATCAGATACATCTAGGTAACCTGGAAATGTCTTGTCAGTGTATATAATTTAAAACGTAAATTTCTTATAGTTAAATTAGTAGCATTACAAATTAGTAGGTAAGTGAGTAGCATAGCTACTTTTAGTTTTTTTCCTCCAGAACATTGGTTACCGAAAGCTGTAGATGTGTGATCCATTGTGCTTGCAGTTTACCTGTGTGGCGTATTAGAAAAAGATCACTTTGATATTCTACAGGCTAGCTACAAAACTAAGACACTCCCAGTAGGCTGTCAGGTTGCATGGCCTACTTTAAAACCAGAGGCCTATAGCTATTCAATGAGCTCAAAATACAAAAATTCTAAAAATGCGTCTCAAGTAAAATCAGTGGGGTCCTAGAAGGATCTTTCATATTATACGTGACCAAAAAAAAAAAAAAACAATCTGTATATGGTGATTTTGTTTTCAATGAGGGACATGTCTTTCCATAGGTCAGCTTTATTGTTTTGCAGTAGAGCCCTACTTTAAAGATAAACTGCAAAGCTATGTGGATATGCATTTGATATTACAGCTGTAGTTTGTCAAACATAATACGTTCAAAGACTCGAAGGATGTTTTGGAGTGTGTGGATATGACAAAGCTTAATCAGCCAGATATTTTCCTATGGCATGGAAAGGTTTTCCTGTCTTTTCTTGAGCTTCCTAGGACTGTATAATGGAACTGGGAGTGGGAGTGTCCAGTGTAAACAGTATTTGGCAGGTTGTCTGAATGGAAATACTGGCTGTAGGGCTTACACGACTTCTGGTCTGGAAGAGCTGTTGACTAGTCTGCTAGTCATTGTTTACCTTATATAAATGACTCTTACCTTGCATTATAAGCAATCTTTGTGTGAGAGCAGTGATGTCTGAATGTCAGAGAAACGAATGGGTCTATATCTCCACTACCAGATTTATGCCACTTGCACTGTCAAACAGTGCAAAAACAGTCCTGTCCCACTCATTTATGGTTTCGGTCAGCCTTTGGCCAACACTTGATTGGTTTCAGGATGTAGGCAAGAATTTAGGCTTGTGTGTCAACACTCCTTGCCTGGTGTACTGTGTGTGTGCGAAGTGCTCTATCTAGCTCCACTTTATTTTCGCTTCTGCGTAATTACAAATGCACATGACCATTAGAGGTCATTATACAAAACTAATGCCATGCAGCTACACGGACAGGTTATGGCTAGAGTATTTTGTGAACTGTTTTTTTTTTTTTTTTTTTTTATTCTTTTTTTGCAATAAAATAGAGCTGCCAATTTGGGGGGAAATCGATTGTGCCTTTCCTTATAACAATTGAAATTTAAGTAATTATTTAATAAAATGGCAGCCTTTGTGATTTGATAAGCTATACCGCGGTTGTTGTATTATTTTTTTTTAATTAATCATGCAGCCCTGTGCTGAAGTTATGTAACCCACATGAATTAAACAGTCTGTGTAAATATGCTTCTGGTCTCGCAGTGCAAAAATGCATTTTGTTGATAGGGATTTCATTTCAGGCCAGGAATCTTTGCTGGCAAAAAGAAAAGACTCAACCATTCTGGCATATTAAGCACCAACAGTTCTCGTCCATTCACATCTGCACCTAGCAGGACACCTCTTCGCATCTTCAGTCTATTACCTAGTCCCACTTATTCCATGACATCCAGTAGCAAATCATTGGCCCATGAGACGTAGGAATGTAAGGCGTCTCTTTGCACTATCCATTGCTATTTTCTCAGCAACTCAGACATAAATCACAAAGAAATATGAATGATCTGACCAGAACTGTGATTCCACTCAATTTATAGCATTCTGTGGAATGCTGACCACCACCAGCCTTGACTATCACAGGCCACTGTGACATCATCATCACTGCAAGAAAAGTTCCATTGAAAAATCCCATGACTAGTCAATCTAGTCTTGTTAGAAACTCTCTTTGTGTATAAATAAAAATATTAACACTACAATGTATGGTTTGACGAAACTCATCATCTTCAGCAGGTTCCCTTGTTTCAGTGTTTACTGTTACACGTATGCAAGCTTTCATCTTATTTTCATGATTTGTAACATCCAAATATGAGAACATTAAAGATGTAATTTTGTCAAATTATGCAGAAGACATTGACATATAGAGGTTTTTGTATAGGTAAATGCAAATGATACATAGACCCACCCAAAAATTAGGAAGAAAATTCTATGACACATGTGTGTGTGCAGAACAGTGTTAAGGTGTGATCACATTACCATTGCTCAGTGAAATTCTGCAGGCGAAATCAAGTAATTTCAATCAGAATCAACAGGAATAGGACGCATCTTCTGAGAGCGTAAAAGTTCCCCATGCAGATTTTGCTCATGTTCAAGATGGTCACGCAAATTTGCAGTGCTGACCAACAGAAAGCTGCATGGTTTGAAAATGACTTCCGTGTGAACAGTGCTTTAAACACATGATATTGATAATGGACAATGGCTCGATCTATGCCAGGGAAATGCTGCTGAAATATGACTGCATTTTAAAGCAGTAAAAGGTGAAGTGGCAACCTAATATAGCAGAATTATGGAATATATGTTATTCTTAAAAACAACTTTTTTCTGGTGAGGATTTTCAGTGAATCTCACTGCAAGTTACATCGTTATGCCAGTAGGTGGCGACACGTGACTTTCTGAGTGAGTGAGTGAGTGAGTGAGTGAGTGAGTGAGTCAGCAATCATTTAAGGATTTGTTCATTAACATTAGTTCATTCAGAGACAAAGGATTGTGTGCTTTGCTCGGTGCTTGATTCTGCTTCTTTTTTGGAACTATTTTCTTATGCAATGTTGTGTCTAAAATGTGCGTTCTCAACATTAAAGCAACAGTAAACGACAAATGCCATCCAATATACATCCGATCAACAAAATCAAGTCCCGGCCTACATTCTTTCTTGTTCAAAACGCTGTTTCATTTGGATATACAACACAGTAAGGAAGAAAAGAATAACGCAACTTCCATTTCATGCAGCACACAATCATGTTTCATTGTTAAACCAATAACTTCTCAGAAACAGCCTAACCCATCATTGCTAGTTCTAACGTGACGTTTATAACGCAACGTTGCAAGTAACGGAAATTGGACACAAATTTGGACACTACAGCAGATTCTGAATCCGTAAGTTCGACAAACAAGAGGGTTTTTGAGTTTTTGAGAAACCGTCTGAGTTTACTTTGCGAGTACTAAAATTACTAAAACCAAACCTTACAACTGAAATAAAAATAAATCCAAGCTAAATAGAAATACATACAAAATAACAATAATGACAAAAGCACATAACAAAACTACCAATACTTAAAAATAATGAAAACTGAAAATATGAAAAGCTATTTTAATAAATACTATAATAGAATTGTAATAAATACTATAATAGAATAACTAGTATGCTGTCTCTCCTTTTATCTCTGAATCTGCTCTTCTCTCTCTCTGTTGTTCTTTCTCACCTTCACTCAGATTAACCTACAGAGGAGGATGCGGGTCACAGGAGTGATAACCCAAGGAGCCAAGCGCATCGGGAGCCCAGAATAGTTAAGTCGTACAAAGTGGCCTACAGCGATGACGGGAAGACCTGGAGGACGTACAAAGTCAAGGGCACGGAGGAAGATATAGTGAGACATTTTTTTAATTAGCGAAAAAGAGCCACATCAGTCACGCAGCATGTGCTTTTGCTTCCCTCTATGCCATTTGCATTTTCAGTCTAGATTTTTAGGGGCTAAATGAGAGTTGTCAGGACCTAAGAGGACATATGGTGCCCATCCTCTCAGATGCCGTCTTTTTATTATTAGACCATTTTAGTGGTCCAGATTATTAGTAATATTATTAGTGTCCAGTGTCCTCTAATAACTTTGAGTAGTTGCCATTTTTATCATTTTAGACACGTTTTGTTATTAGGGGGTTTTAGCTATTATATTATATTGTATTATATATTATCTTGCTCTAAACAACAGTGATAATTCCATCAAAATATGTACAAACCAAATTATCATATCACACTATATCACATATAGTCTGCTTACTTATAGGGTAGCCACACTTTAATTTCCCACTCTCATTTTCATTTGCAAAAATGAAAATTGTCATAATTACTCACCCTTATTTCATTTCAAACCTGTATGACTTTCTTTTTTTCTGTGGAACATAAACGAAGATATTCTGAAGATTATTGGTAATTAAATAACTTTGGTTCCTATTGACTTCCATTATATAGACAAAAATGATATTGGAAGTTGATGGAAATTATATATGTTCCACAGAAGAAAGAAAGCCATACAGGTTTGGAACAACATAAGGGTGAGTAAATGATGACAGAATTTTCAATTTGGGTGAACTAACCCATTAATTTTGTTTGGTCAACAAAAAAAAAAGTTATTTAAACACTTATACTTTTGCTATCTTGGAAGTACTTATTTCCTTTGAGAAATGCAAATCTAGTCCAGTTTAATCTAGTTTCAACCCTTTTACCTCAAACATTTTTCTCCCAATTTCTCCCTCCAGATCTTCCGTGGAAATATAGATAACAACACTCCATTTGCCAACTCCTTCACCCCTCCTATCGAGGCTCAGTATGTGCGGATCTATCCACAGGTGTGCAGGAGACACTGCACTCTTCGTATGGATCTCCTGGGTTGTGAGCTCACGGGTGAGTCACTTCAGTAGACAGCATACATCATTCTGGGAGCACATCCAAAGGGGACTTTAAAACGGTGTTATACTTCTGAAACATTGTCCAGACTGTCAATAAAATGCAACAAACACAACAGGGTTGAAATCAGTTCTGTTTTCTCTTACCCAGTTCAGCAGACTTATTTTATAGGGATCTGAATGATAGAAGGGCTCAACAATAAGGATTTTTTTTTTTTCTGTTGGTCCACTTGTGCCAGTAGTTCGGATTATTTTGCACTGCCAATGTCCCCACCACAAAAATTATCAATTGTTTTAGTACTTCAGTATTTTTAAAATGACAAATAATTGTTTAGGTTTTACATTTAAATAATAGCTAGAAATCATTAAGCTATTAATATACCTTTATATGTACCTAAATAAATTTATAAACACACTTTTTCTTGAAAAGGATTGCATAGTTGCTTTCAAGACTATCACAAGACATTTGATTTCAACAAAACCTCATCTGTGTATTTATTCAGATAGGTAACTACTTGTGACATATTTAAAATTCCAGCAATGCTCAAAACATGAAAGCAAACCAAAGGCATAAAAACACATATTCATGATCAATATGAACATAAGATGCAAGAACACAGTGCTGGCCCAAAAAAATAAAAATTGAACTGTCCTGAATCTCTTTCACACCATCCTTATTGTTGAGCCCTGAAAAGGCATGCAAGTTCATAATATAATTCATATTATTTTCAAGCTCAGTATCTGGGGATTATATGCTCTTATTATTATTATTTTAATTGTTTTACTATATAAACCTTTAAAAACAACAATTGTTGACCACTGTGGTGTGAAATATGTCTAAGGACAATCAATCAATCAAATAATAAAAAATAAAATAAACAGATTTCAAACATAAACCAAGAGGAACAACCACACAATAAATCCACTATGACTAAAAGAGGAAATTAATGTTTAAATCTTTTTTTTTTAAACATGTAGGGGCAGTCCTAATAAAACAGTTAGACTGTTTCCAGAGTTTTAATTTCGGCCTAGCCCGAGGAACCTTTAGCGGTCCCTGATCGAATGACCTTAAAGAAGTACTAGATGTGAACAGATAGTAAGTTAGAGAGGAATGCAGGTGCTAATCCATTCAAGGATTTAAAAACAGGTGGCAACACTATATAATCTATACAATCTCTTGTAGTTAATTGGAAGCCAATAAAAAAGAAATTAAAACTGGTTAGAGGCATGGCAGCAGAATTGTCTACCTTTATATGCTTGAATTTGTTATTTGGAGATAAACAATACATAAATGAAAGTTTACCTGCATTCCTTGCTAAAACAATATCCAGAATGTCTGGTCATAAAACACTAACCTGCATGCATTAGCTTGTTCCAGCATGGAAGTGTAATTAGTTTGTATTTTGGTGTAATATGGGCTGTGAGCTGATGACATGCCTTTGAATTCTTCAGGGTGTTCAGAGCCAATGGGCATGAAGTCTGGCCATGTTCAGGACTACCAAATCACAGCATCCAGCATCTTCAGAACTCTTAACATGGACATGTTCACCTGGGAGCCTGGGAAAGCAAGACTGGATAAACAAGGGAAGGTCAATGCCTGGACGTCTGGACAGAGTGATCAGTCCCAGTGGCTGCAGGTAGGGTTTATTATAATGTCCTTATATGCATACGAACAGTGTGTTTGTTATTGGCACTGATTCACTCAACAGAATAGCTGCAAATTATTCCATGAAGAGATGAAATATGTGTTGTAAAGAAAAGATCACTGCAGCACAGCTCAGGGTAGTCTATACAACAAGATGATCCCTAATAGAGAACCTAAACAAAGATCAAAGCCTTATCATGAGGACAAGATTCTTGCTATTTAGCTCCCAGAATCAAAGTTTCAACAAAACCCCAGTTATCCCTTCTCCCTATGAGCATCTTCTTTCTGCTTTCTCAGTCACTGTTCATTAAGGTAACCGATCAGGCTTCAAGAGAGAGATATTTGCCATCATTCAAGCCAAGCATCTTGGTACTGTCATCACTTCATATTTAACCATATTTCCCTTTAATCTTGGCTTTAAATCACTGGCTCAAATGTTATGTTAATTTAAATACGTAGTATTATAAATTACATCTGCTTATTATGAAACTCTTAGAATTTTCTTTTTCAAATGTAATGTATTCAAGTGATGGCAAAACTAGATTTTTATTAGCCATTACTCTTGTGTCACATGATCCTTCAGAAATCATTATAATATGTCAACATTTTATTTAAAGTGTATAGTGGGGCATGTGTCACAATATGCATTATACAAGGCTATTAAATACAATTTAAATATTACAATTATTATGTAAAAGAAAAAAAAGTACACCTTGCTAGTATCGGGTTTGACCCACTCTTGCCTTCACAACTGCCTCAATTTTTCGTGGCAGTGATTCATCAAGGTGCTGAAAATATTTCTCAGAGATTTTGGCCCTTATTGACATGATAGCATCACGCAGTTGCTGCAGATTTGTCAGATGCACATCCATGATGTGCAGCCGAACATGACTTTCCTGTTCCACCCGCATCCCAAAGGTGCTCTATTGGATTGGGATCTGGTGACTGGAGGCCATTTGAGTAAGTGAACTCGCTGTCATGTTCAAGAAACCATTTTGAGATCATTTGATCTTTGTGACATGGTGTGTTATCCTACTGGAAGTGGCCATCAGAAGATGGGTACACTGTGGTCATAAAGGGATGGATATGGTCAGTAACAATACTCTGCAGGCTGTGACGTTAATGATGCTCAATTGGTACTAAGGGGCCCAAAGAGTGCCAAGAAAACATCCCCCCCACCATTACACCCCCACCACCAGCCTGATCCACTGATACAAGGCAGAATGGATCCATGCTTCATGTTGTTTACGCCAAATTCAGAGCCTAAATCTGAATGTCGCAGCAGAAATCGAGACTCACCAGACCTTGGAACATTTTTCCAATCCTCTATTGTCCAATTTTGGTGAGACCCTGACAATTATACCCTCAGTTTCCTGACAGGAGTGGCACCTGGTGTGTCTTCTGCTGCTGTAGCCCATCTGCTTCAAGGTTCAACGTGTTGTGTGTTCAGAGATGCTCTTCTGTGGACATTGGTTGTAATGGTTATATGAGTTAGCCTACTGTTGACTTTCTATCAGCTTGAACCAATCTGGCCATTGTCATATGGCATCAACAAGGCATTTTCAACCACATAACTGCTGCTCACTAGATATTTTCTCTTTTTGGACCCTCTGTGAACCCTAGATATGGTTTGTGTACAAATTCCAGTAGTTCTACTGAAAGTTCTAGTTCTGAGAAATACTCAGACCATCCCGTCTGGCACCAAAAACCATGCCACGTTTTAAAGTCACTTAAATAATTTTTCTTCCCCATTCTGACGCTCAGTTCGAACTTCACCAAATCGTCCTGACCATGAGTGTTTCTCAATACCAAGTACGCAAAGTTCTGCCTTCGCGTCCACGGCAGTGCGGACTTGCCAAGTTTGACTCAGGAAAACGAACTCCCGAGGACAGGAGGACGCAAGTCCGGTAATTCTGCAGATGGAACCGCAGCGTACTTGATAGCGTACATCGCTCAGCTCTCTCTGGCTACTCAGGTTATCTCTGTATGTTTATTTTAGGCAACAATAAAACAAAAGAAATTATGAAACACCACTCTGCCTCTTTTAATTTTCATTTAAAAATCTTAAAAATACTAATAGCCACACAAATGTGGTTCAGGCAATAATATAAAAATATTAAAAATATTAATATGTGGTCCAGGCAATATGTGCATATGTTCCTAATTATCTTCACTGTAATACAATGAAATATGATGTAAAACATAACCCTGTCTCTTTTGTTAAATGTCAGTTTTAATGATCAATAATACCTATTATAAAAGTATAAGTAAAAGGTATAAGAAGCTATACAATATGAAATAAAGCAAACAATTCAGTCAAACATACAAATTCAGTGCTAGTAGGCTATAACGGTAAAGTGTACATTATAATTCAAAATCGCAAAATGTTCAGGATATTTTGTCCTGCATTGATATAATTCCGTTTGTTATTTTTGATAGACAGCTCTATAATAGATGGGGTTGTGCTATTTTCCATAGGCTTGGACTGTTGTTCATGAGATGCAGGGAATGTCATCACATCTGAATAATTTTCTAGCTCATGAGGTGCTAAAAGTGATTAATATCCTAGATTACTGAATAAATGCTCCTGTGCCATTACAGAAATTGAGCGAGTGTGAGACAGTTGGGCACATTTCAAACATCTGTTGCCATGGTGAACTGTGAGCGTCTGCAGTGGTTGCCCCAATGGAATAATCAATACCAGTGGCATCAGAGAATGACTTTAGGCTTAATAGATTAATGGAATTAATCAAGCTTAATGACAAATTAAGTATTCCAATTAATCAAGACAATTGCAGTGCTGCAGAGGCAAGAATTACCTCACAAACTGCAGGAACGTCAGAGACATTTTGACCGAACGGAACACGGTGCTGTTCTAAATCACACTACATCAAGATCCTGAAGATGTCATCGTGTCTCAGCAGCACTTGCTTTTACATCCAGTTTTAGATCAGGAGTCCTTTATTTCTACATTATGTTCATTGATTTTGGTGAAAACAAAGCTGTTTTTACTCGCAGCCCTTTTATTTCAATCTTTGTTAATGATCTTGGTATTTCCAGTCTGTTAAATGGTTTGGTCTCTGTGCGCGAACATGTTCAGTCAAGCAGACATTTTACATTGTGCATGCTCATGTCAATATTGAGTAAGACTCCAAGTGAAAAGTTGATTTGCCTACATTCATTTAGCTGGATTAGGAACTGCATCAAATTGATGCAAATAAAGTCATAAACTGCCAGGCAGTTTGTTTTTAGTGAATTAAAGTACAGGAGGGAGTCACAAACAACATTATCTTTTCCATCTGTCGCAAAGTTTCCCCCCATTAACCAATCAAAAAACAAACCAAAATGCTTTTCCAGGACTTCTAAGGTCAAACAAACCACTCGCATTAAAATGTATATAAATCCCATTGACAGGTTTTGGAGCTGTTTGAATGAACCAATTACTCACCAGCCCTTCAAATACACTGCAAGTCAGCTCTTTTTCCTCTGTTTGGACATACTCCACAGCAAGAAGGCCTCTTGTATTTTCTGTTGATTGCTTCCAAACATGCTGAGTCGACCAACAGGCAGTGAGGAGACGGTCATCCTCCTCGTCTACATCTGTCTAGCCTGCCTGGGTCTATCTTTGGCTTTTCTGCCCGCAGATATTGAAATATTGCCTTTTCGACTCGTTCCTCTCCCTCCTCTTGTGTGTAATGAATCAATTTAGTGTCCTCATTTGTGGTTTCCTGTGTCTTCGCCACTACTCAAATAGATATGTGACCTCAGTTCCACACAGATAACTTTTAGCCTTCATCAGGCAAGGCATGAGAAAGAGCACTTAGATTCATTATGGTTCTTAAGCCTGTTCATTATGGACTGTGTGCATGGACAGTTTGAGAGATCTTTGCAGTGGTTTTCTTCAGCAAAGATGAGGACTAGAATTTACAAGAAGTGATATCAAAGTCAGCGTTTCTCTAACCGTCGCCAGGGGGTCTGTGGAAAATTTCTGAAATGAGAACAAAAAACCTCTCTGTGAATCCATGACAAGCTTTTCCAGCAGACTGGGTTCTGGAAGGATATTCCCATTCATGTTCTCCATATAGACATTTCAAAATTACATATAAGCCCTGAACCAATCCATAGTTTCAAAATGAATCACATTACAACATTATAAAACAAATTTGAACAGAATTTGAAAAAAAATAAATAAATAGGAGTACAAGATTGTGTGCTTAAGATTGACTGTTCTTATAATCAAATCTGCAATGATGAAGTTGAACTGTTGATTAGTTTTTTAGTCGTGGTTGCCCAGCTATCAGTTTCTCAATTAGGTTTAGTTACTGCTTCTTACTCTATATAAAAGCATTTATAACCCTGCAGTGGCCTGTTATCTGTCTCAAGCTCTTCACACTGTTCAGACCACATTTATCATTACCCTCTAGAAGGGTCTTTCTTTTCACTAGAAAGACCTTATAACAAAGATGTGAAAGAAACTTGACTTATATGTTAATTATAGCCGGAAAGTGTCATTTCACACACATTGCAAAATAATTTAATTAATTTTAAGTCAAGTCGAAATATATTAATGTCATGTTAGTTTTGTTAGAGGTCACATATGTCTATTGAATTGTTCCTTTTGTACTGCAGCCTCACAATAATTTGACTTTGTATTTCATTTGGCCTGAAGTCATTTTAGACAAATTCTTACACGCTGATTTCGTCAGACGGGATAATATAATTCAGACGGGATATATATAATTCAGCTTTGGCAGGAATACATTACATTTTAGAATATATCAAAATAGAAAATTGTTTAATCATTCTGTCTCTATATCATTCTCATAGTTTAAATTATATAATAATATTTCACAATATTACTATTTTAAAGATTTACTTTTGATCAAATGCAGCCTTGGTGAGCATAAGAGACTTATTTCAAAAACATTTAAAAAATGGTTGTTAACCCAAACTTAAGTGTAACTGTAGTGTAAATATAAGTGTAAAGAAGGTATATTGTGTTCTCATTTAAACTGCAATGTTTGTGGTTATTTTTTTATTTATTTATGACGTTTGTAGTAATGCTGTACAGTCGTGTAACCAATCGTGGTCTGCTACTTCCTCCACAACTTAACACTCAGAACCGGTCTGTTAGAAGGGAGATTGCACTGTGCAAAGTGTACAGCACACATTTTGTTAGCGACTTATCCCTTCTTTGCATAATTCCATAAGGGAATTGGGTGCTAAAACAGCACAGTCTGCATGTGCAAATAAACCTAGTAATCATCTGGAATAACTAATTCTTAGTTAATTCCTCCCTTGATCTCTTAATCATGGAATGTATTGTACCTCCACCTTTGTTTGAAAATTACAAACCTTTTAGCTTTCCCATTTTGTTCCTGGCAACTGACCAACCTGTTGGATTGTTCTGTGCGTTGACTGGTCTCCCTTGATTCTGCCGCAGGCGGTGTTTTAGTATTAGATATGAAGACATTGTAGCAAGTGCTTGATATTCACTGTCCATGAGGTTAACCTTGTCAGCGAGTATTTAACCTAGAATGCATAAAGGGAGTCAAATTGACCTGGCATGCTGTGCTTTTTAAAAAAAATATTTAACAATGAAAATATTATTTACAGGCCCTTCTCAAAAAATAGCATATTGTGATAAAGTTAATTATTTTCCATAATGTAATGATAAAAATTAAACATTCATATATTTTAGATTTCATTGCACACCAACTGAAATAGATTCAGGTCTTTTATTGTTTTAATACTGATGATCTGGCATACAGGTCATGAAAACCCAAAATTCCTATCTAAAAAAATTAGCATATCATGAAAAGGTTCTCTAAACGAGCTATTAACCTAATCATCTGAATCAACTAATTAACTCTAAACACCTGCAAAAGATTCCTGAGGCTTTTAAAAACTCCCAGCCTGTTTCATTACTCAAAACCACAATCATGGGGTAAAACTGCCGACCTGACTGCTGTCCAGAAGGCCATCATTGACACCCTCAAGCAAGAGGGTAAGACACAGAAATACATTTCTGAACCAATAGGCTGTTCCCAGAGTGCTGTATCAAGGCACCTCAGTGGGAAGTCCTGTGGGAAGGAGAAAGTGTGGCAAAAAACGCTGCACAACGAGAAGAGGTGACTGGACCCTTAAGGAAGATTGTGGAGAAGGACCGATTCCAGACCTTGGGGGGACCTGCGGAAGCAGTGGACTGAGTCTGGAGTAGAAACCATCCAGAGCCACTGTGCACAGGCGTGTGCAGGAAATGGGCTACAGGTGCCGCCATACCCCAGGTCAAGCCACTTTTGAATCAGAAACAGCGGCAGAAGCGCCTGACCTGGACTACAGAGAAGCAGCAACTGGACTGTTGCTCAGTGGTCCAAAGTACTTTTTTCGGATGAAAGTAAATGTTGCATGTCATTCGGAAATCAAGGTGGCCAGAGTCTGGAGGAAGACTGGGGAGAAGGAAATGCCAAATTGCCTGAAGTCCAGTGTCAAGTACCCACAGTCAGTGATAAGTCTGGGGTGCCATGTCAGCTGCTGGGTGTTGGTCCACTGTGTTTTATCAAGGGCGGGGTCAATGCAGCTAAGCTATCAGGAGATTTTGGAGCACTTCATGCTTCAACCTGCTGAAAAGCTTTATGGAGATTTTTCATTTTTCAGCACGACCTGGCACCTGCTCACAGTGCCAAAACCACTGGTAAATGGTTTATTGACCATGGTATTACTGTGGTCAATTGGCCTGCCAACTCTCCTGACCTGAACCCCATAGAGAATCTGTGGGATATTGTGAAGAGAAAGTTGAGAGACGCAAGACCCAACATTCTGGATGAGCTTAAGGCCTCTATCGAAACATCCTGGGCCTCCATAACACCTCAGCAGTGCCACAGGCTGATTGCCTCCATGCCACGGCGCATTGAAGCAGTCATTTCTGCCAAAAGGATTCCCGACAAAGTATTGAGTGCATAACTGAACATAATTATTTGAAGGTTGACTTTTTTTTTATTAAAAACACTTCTTTTATTGGTCGGATGAAATATGCAAATTTTTTGAGATAGGAATTTTGGGTTTTCATGAGCTGTATGCCAAAATCATCAGTATTAAAACAATAATTCACTTGGTGTGCAATGAATCTAAAATATATGAAAGTTTAATTTTTATCATTACATTATGGAAAATAATGAACTATCACAATATGCAAATTTTGAGAAGGACCTGTATTTGATATTAAATGAATTCATCACAAAACTCGTTTCTCGACCATCATCAATGACTTTTTCATATTTCTTGGTATCACTTACCCAAGAATGCATAAAGGAATTTTGTATATACAGTATATATTTGTATATACTTATATATGTATATACAGTATATTTGGATACATTTTTGTCAATGTTTATTTTCTCTAAACTTTATGGATTACTTATGGATTACTTAATCTGTTGTGACTTTTTTGCTCTGAGCCAAGAATTTGCCTCAGACACCAACCCTGTCTTAATACGCATATCTCCCTACTAGTAGGAGAAAAACAGCGTGTAAAATGAGTATGTCTGAATTCACAGTATTCATTAAACAGTTGGCAAAAAAAGTACCTTCTTTCATCCTGGAAGTGTTTGACTGCTCTACCATTATTTTTTTTTGTTGTTCTGAATTTCAAATGATTTGCTGTAAAGGTTTTTAGACCAATCAGACAGGTCCTCAACCACTGTGCTCTGGAATCCACAAGCCAGCTTCACACTGGCAGACATGGGAATGAGATTAGAAGCTTGTTCCCTTTTGGAGGATGCTCGAAGATGAGATGGTGAAATCTTCTGAAGCAAACAGTGAATATGCTGAGTTCCAGCTGGCAGAGGCTTATTAGTTAATTATGCACATTAGCAGGCTAACCGCATTACACAGAGCCTGCCAGAGTGCACTTGGCTCTTTTAGAACTTCCTTATTACAGAATCATTGCAGCAATGCAAGCATATGCTAAAATGTTATGCTGACCCTGCTGGTGCAGCAACAGTTACTACAAAAACCACAGATGAAGCCGCACTCAAAGAAACACAGTCTTTCTTGCAAGTTAGAAGTATTACATATAATTCGACATTTTAGAAATAATAAGGGCTATCAAAGTTAATGTGTCATTACATCCAATTTTACATGCATGTTCTGTTTTCATTTAGTTTGGTGTTGTTTTTCCTGGTAGCTTCTCTAAGTTGTTTATGTGTCCTGTCTTCCTCTGTCCCCTGTCAGTTTGTCACCATGTTTACATTTTGATTGCAGTATTCAGTTCAGGTATGTTGTTAATTATCTGTTAGCTCCCTTGTTTGCCCATTTATTTAAGCCATGTGTTTAGTCCTTTTCAGGTGGCTGTCGTCGTTGCTATTTCCTGGTTGTTCTGTTCTTGTTTTTGAATTCTTGAGAAACTTGACTATTGATGTTAGTTTGAGTTGTTACCAATAAAGGCTGCTGCAATTAGATCCAGTTTAATCTCTGCTCCAATCAGCCTGTGACATTATTATTATTAGTGAAAATTCAGGTGGGATGAATTACCAACAAAATTATTGTTTCCCAAAAGAAATAATCGACTCTTAACCACCTAACTGACTCGTTATGAATTCCAGTCTTACTTCTGTGACCTGCATACGTAGTGCGTCACACATTTGCATAATGCCGCCTGTGGTCTTCATTGGCTGCCTGCGATCAACGTCTACTTTGGCCCGCCCTCAAACGCTGTAGCTGGTTTTTGTTGTGTACATATGGAGTAGATGCTGTTTTCAGCTCTCCAAAAGCAAATTATCTTTGTAAAAGGGTGATGTGAAGAGTCAGTGGTTAAAAATACCACAGCGATACAACAGCAGTATAACCTTTTGACGATTGCTTCTCAAATCTCATGAGGTCTTGCTACTTTGAGTAATGATAAAGGATGGAGCAAGATTTGTTTTACAAACTTGAATGTTACATCAGTCATTCACGTTAAATGCTGTTATTGATACAGTTAATAATACAGTGTCCACATGTGCACCGCAATAAATTAGAAAAATACACATCAATTTGTTAATGGACATACACTTTATAATGCTGATTACAGTTGCAACATCTCATAATGTAGGCCTATATGAAACTTAGTAGCATATCACTGAGAAACGTCCTCCTCAAGTTGTCCTTGCGATGGAGGTACGGATTGAATAACTAGTTCTTCCAATGTTTCATCATTGGACTCAGATTTACATGGTCAAATCGATGCCATTGTTGCGGTCTTTACAGTGTGTACAATCGCTGTAGTTGGACATATTAATTTGAAATGTTCCCTTTAGGTTGCAGCCTCAAAATATTTCGATTTTGTATTTTATCTAGCTAGACTAAGCATGCCACATCTGGTAGATGGCATATAATAAGTTTGCTGAGAATGGCTCATAATTGTTAAATTACAACATATGTATGCTTTCTATTATTTTGTAAATTGTTTTAATGCATTTGGCTTTCAAATGCATAAATTCAATTCAAATCCAATGCAAAGAAATTCCAATTTGCGTAAAACAGTAGTTGTGTAGTTTATAATGCAGTGTTTTAGTACCTGACTTTTTTGGCACTAACATGATGTTTATCAATAACATTACAGAGTGTTCACAGCTGGCTCATTTGTAGTAATGGTTCATGCATCACTTTTTGATAGATGAAAATACATTGGGAATTTGTTTTCTAAATAATGATTACTTGAGACCTCTGATGATTGCTTTGTTTAACTGTGAATATTACAGTATTTCTGTGGTTTATTTAGCTAATCGGGTTTCTTCACCTCACATATAATATACCTTTCAGATTGTTCAGCTGCCGATGCAAAAAAAAATCACCTGCTTTCTCACCCCATGTATTCTCAACAGTCCAAGCACCTCGTAAATAAAGCTATTTGCAGGTTCTGACACTCTTTTTCATCTGATATTCATTTGTTTTCTCAGTTAATTATCGCATGTGCTGTGATAAATATGCCTGATGCTCTACATTTAATTAAGATCATCTCTATCGTTCTCTTCTCATATGTAGCTAGCTACTATAGGAGAATTTCTTAAAATGTTATGTTCTCTGATTAACAAGTGCACTAGCTGAACAAAGTTCTCACTACAAAGCAGCAGTGGACTGGCTTTTTAAATACATCACCCATTGATTTACATAAATCAGTCTAGATGTCACTATGAAAGTGATATCTTATAGTTATGAAAAGACAACTTATAAAGGTAAATTGATAACATTCAATCATTTAAACATACTAGTCTCTATTTCCATGCTAGTACTTATTTTTTAGATCTATTCCATTAAGTACTAGTACATATTCATTAGCTACTACTGCTTATTCTTTAGGTACTAGTGCCTATTCTTTAGAAAACTATGGTGCTTATTCTTTAGGTACTAATACCTTTTTAAAGATACTAGTACTTATTCATTAGATTCTAGTCCTTATTTATTAGATACTAGTATGGCAATCATTTAAACCTACTAGTCTCTATTTGCATACTAGTACTTATCTTTTTTAGATATAGTGTCTGAGGAGCTCTTTTCCAAAACACTATAAATCCATTTCAATAGTTTTCAGGAAAATTATTTTTTTTCCTCAGTCTGAACATGTTGAACAGTGATTATTAAATCAAACAACCCTATTGTTGATGATAAATTCAAAGTTAATTTATTTTTTTTCAAAATGCTATAAATCAAAAAGAAAAAAAATCCAAAAATTGATGATTTTGGCCACTTAATTAAGTTTTGTTTTGTAGAAAGCCTTTTTTTTAAAGTGAATTTCGTTTTTTTTTTATTAATATATAATAATAATAATAATAATAATAATAAAAATAATAATAATAAATAAATAAATAAATAATAATACAATTGTATTTGTCGACGACGCAACATAATAATATTGACGGTGTATTTACATTGCAGTTGATTTAGTGGAGCAAAACAGGCGTTTTCGGTTAATTCCTGTAGAAGCCGAGCTCGTGGTGAATTGTGATATTGACAGCGGGTAAGAAAAAGCACGGGGAACGGCCAAGAGCAGCCAAATATGGGAAATACAGCATGCCGTCAAACCCTGTGAAAAACAGGTAGTTACTGCTGGATTTAGTGCACAAATCATATTATTTACACACATTGCAGTTGTCTTTTGTTGTGATTAGACTGGCTGTGTTTACATAAGTTGTTAATTTGAAACTGTATATTTACTTTAGGCATTCTGGAACAAAGCTTGCATCTTTCCAACTGTAATCGTGTATATATGATATTACACTGGCCATATGCTGAAAAATTATAATGTTGTAGCACTTCAGAGATTTGCTGCTGCATAGGTACACCAGAAGACAACCTGTACCTTTAAATGGCAAACTGTTTAACTGAAAACACACAGATTTGAACCCAATCTAAAGAGACTAGTGATCTGTCTACGCTTGAACAAATTACTCAAATGGAGGAGCCTAGGCGTGGGACAGTAATTAGGAGTAATGCAAGATTGATTCGTACTCAGCGGCAATGCCTTGATTAATGTCAGGCTCTCTGCAAACAGAAACATGTGTTTGTGTTAATCTGAAGGTCTGGTATAATTGCTCTGTATTTGGAGGGCTGATTTGGTATGTAACCTGGTGGATGCTTCTGGCAATGAAAACGAGTTCCCTTAGTCAATAGCACCGGGTGCATCTTGTCATGTCCACAGCCCAAAGCTGCTACTTACCCGTTGATTAAATTTCTGCTCTGTCGCAGTTGTTTATTATGAACACACTTCAAAAATGGAATATGTCACCACCCAAGACAACATATCTGAGAAAAGTGCTGCCTTGGAAAAATGAGGGAATTGACATGACAGAAGTTGAGAGGAATTGTAATTGTCTCCTAGAGCGGTAATGATGACTAGCTAAATAAAGGCTGGGGCTACTGCTGTTTTGATTAAATGTCACACATGAAAAATGAAGCTCAACAAGCGGCCTTAAGTGCTCATGGAAAGAAGGATCTGCCTCGGGATTTACCAATCAAAAAAATGATCCATAAATATATTCTGGCACACCAAAATGTCTGAAACATGTTAGTAAGTGGCATTCTTATTGTCTACCACATCACACCCCCCCCCCCCCCCCCCCCCCCCCCCAGGCAGAAAAGTATGCTTGGTTGACACGCATTTCTTCATCCTGAATGAAATAGCTTTTTAATGTTATTTGACTTATTACCCAGCCTTGTAAGGGAATCAATAGAAACTCTACCTGAAGCCATGTTGTCTCATTCATCTAATTGTGAGTTGGAAACAACGTCTTCAGGATTCCAATACAATTATTGGACAGAAAAAAAAAAAAAAGTTTTCATGATTCTTGCTTCCAATCCAGTTGTGTAAATGAAATTGAACAGCTTTCTCAGTGAGTCGAATCTGCCTCGAGCTTTGAGAAAATAAGCATGCATTTCTCAATAAAAAAAAACAATACATTCCCTTTAGTTTTTAAGTTATATAGCACTATTTCATGATTGATTGTAATGGGTCGGTCACAACATGCTATGATCAATTTTTTTTTTTTTTTTATAATGACCACCAGACTGCATAATTATCCATAGTCCCTTGTCATTTTCGCAATGTAGCAATACAATATTACAGGTGAAGTGTATCATTTTTGTGCCATTAGCATCTCTTGCACAAAAATGAAAAAGAAAAAAAAAAATCTTAGATAAGCAAGTCACTAGTCGTGCAAGAAGTTTGTATTTTTTATTGTTCCAAGAGTCACATTGTACTTGTCAGAAGTTAGACTACATATGTATTAAGTGTGGTGTTCTTGGCATATTAGAAGGAGAGAGCAAAAAGTATTTTAACAGTTAATATGAATCACTTTACCTTTAACATTTCCTGTGAATTTGTTTGCTGATAGAATGAGAATGCAACAGATGTGCCAAGAGAAGGTGCTTTCTTTTTTTAAATGTGTGAGGTGTGCAGGTGTGAAAAGGTGAAGGGCAGGAACACTGTCAGATGCATCAAGGTCTTTTTGTGGGCAGATGGTGATGTGCTCACCAGGGAAACAGCTACTGCAGGGTCCTGGGTGGAGAACATGAACACTGGGTTTTATTTGATATTAATTGCACATGTACAAATGTTCATACACAGATTTCACACATATATCCAATTTGTATGCATGGTTAGTGAATGAGACCCTTTATTCTTCATTCTAAGACCTCAAGTGGCTTTAATCTTCACCCTCAATTTTCTGGGTTGAGATGTGTATTCTTCACTCCATTCCCATGTCATGTTTGCACTGAAGCGATGCTGATCAGTGTGTAAGTGTCAATTTTATTTTGGGTCTTGGTTTGAACTAAACCTATTGAAATAGCATTGAAGACAATCTGTTGGGAAGCTTCAGGTTAGCCTGTTTTCAACCATTTTTTTTTATTATTTTTTTTATTTTTTTATCAAGTATGGCTGTTTACGTACTTTGGGGAGTTTTCCCCCTCTCATCCAAAACTGAAAGTCATGTAAATGTTAACTCTGTGTTTGCAAACAATCTAAAAATTAACTAATCTAATTTGAGGGTGCCTCTAACCCACATATCAGACTCTCTGTTAGATGAAGACAAATGAAACTTTCACTTTACCCAATTTGAGTTTATTTCCCTGAGTGTCAGCGTAAATTCGATTAGTTGATAAATGGTGTTACTTCAGGAAGAGAGTAGATGCATCTCTGCTTTTCACTTAACATTCTTCAATCATTCCATCTATCTGCTTTAAATGCATTATCACTCCATCACTGTGCACTTCACTTGTATCTATAATGGGCTGAGGGTCCTATTTACTAACTCCTATGTATTTCCCACCTGTTGGAAACTGCAGAAATTATCATATAGGTTTTCATTATAAACTGTTCAAAGAAAATTAAATCCAAACACTATTTAAAAAAAAAATTGGATTGGGAAGTTGTAGTAAGAAAAATAAGAATACAAAATATTCTGAATTCAGTTGAATTTGGATACGAAAATAATATTTTGTAGAGTTGGAAATCTTTTCTTAATATTTACAAACTGCTTCATGTTCTGCTTATAATCGGTTAACTCTCAGTGGTACTTTTAGAAATACAGCTAAATACTTCAGCATTTGTAGCACTAACCTTTCAATTTTCAAGCTCCACAATGGCAGTTTTATCTGTAGCTCGTTTGAGTTATTGAAAGGAAATATACATATTTCTTCAATCAGTGCTCTTTTATGCTTTGTGGCAACACAGCAAAACAAAATGACTGATGCATGACCTGATACATATCTACACTTCTATCATGTCCTTTCACAGATGAGCAAGAATGATTCCCAATATGTCTACAGACTAGTACAGTAGCTCACATTAAGAATGACCTTAGCTCTTAACTGGATTTTAAGCATGAATAGCTAAAGATATTGATATCCTCCAGGGAGTAACATTTTTAAATGATCTATATCTATGCAAAATGGATGAATGCAGTGGTGGACTTTTGGATATCTGTGGTAGAGCCTTAAGCCTCTACAATACAAGAGGGGTCACATTCAACTCGCATGCGGACATTCTCCAAAAATTCTCACAAAGGTGATTTTTCTGTGAAGTGTGTGTGTTTGTGTGTGTGTGTGTGTGTGTGTGTGTGTGTGTGTGTGTGTGTGTGTGTGTGTGTGTGTGTGTGTGTGTGTGTGTGTGTGTGTGTGTGTGTGTGTGTGTGAAGCTCTTAGATGAGGTTTGGTTGTGTGAATTATGCATGCAGAGCAAGCGCACTCAGAATTGAGAGGCTGTCAAGTCTGTTCGAATCTGGACGCTTGCTATGAATTGGAGATGCTTTTACTCGTAACATTTTTCTTTTTTCCCCTCTACCTCTCTTCTCTCATTTTTTCTCAACTGGAGGTATTCCATTTTCCAGGTCTGATTTGTATGCAGTTTGTTAAGCAGTGGAACTAATTAATGTAATGGGATGAAAAGAGCCGATTTAAGTGCGAATCTGTACAGATGAAGAATGATTCTGGCTTGAAGGAACTGAGTAGAGCAATAACATATTCCCCACAAGGGACTAATTTGCTCTTAGTTTTGTCTGTTTTGAGGGGCTCACACTCACTTTCTTGTTGTTCTCTTATCAAGCTAACAGATTAGATCTATTTAGGTATATTCTTGAATCCAAAATAGATGACAGATGCCGTGATGAACTTGTTAAATGCAACATTCCTGAATGAAACTAGTACCAAATCAAATAAGTCTGTGATGTCTGCAGAAAGCTTGTATCATTCACATTCATTTCAATGGCAGTTACTCATCTGGTTCAGGGTTTGCTGATGCTTGATATGCTGTCTTAAAAACAGATTTGCAAACTAACTGTGAAGGCTTCGATATATAACAGCATGATGTTTTAACCCTTAAATGCATACCTTGGGTCTTTAATGACCCGGGACGTCATTCACTACCCTCCTCCTCATTCAAGTTAGACATCAACCTCCTTAGTATTCCTTAATTAATTCATCATAAACAATATAACAAGAAAAAAAAACTATAACAGAATGCCGGTTTTCTCATAAAAATTGTATATAGGGTCGCTAACAACCCAAGGTGTGTAACAGTGTAAGTATATTTTTTTCTGCACAAAAATAGAGTCTTTGTTGACTGAATAAGTGCAATTCACCTTTATTCCAAAAGGAGGCAATATCTGATACACAAAGATGAAGTGACGTTTCACTCATAGTTCCTACAGGGAAAAAACAAAAGAATGAAGTATCATCAGCAAAACTGAAATGTCTCGATTTACTGCAGAGCAAGTACTGAACGCAATCTATTACTGTCACTTGATGGTGGATCTGGTGAAGAAAATGTCAGCGATCAAATTATTGATTTTTAAGATATTAAAAATGAGAATTTTGAGATTGCGAATATGAGCCAGATGCTGAATGTACTGGTAAATGAGCTCTGATGAGGACAGGGATAATGGTATAAAACATCTGCTCAAACTGAACCCTTCCAAGCACCAAAAGATAACAAAATATGCTTTATTTAATGTTACTCTAATATCAGGAGAGTTTTATATTATCGCGACAGGTAGAGATCCATCCGTTAGATATAGTTCTGGGTCGCTATAGACCCAAATATGTAAAAATGATTGGCTAAACATGCATGCATTTAAGGGTTTACCAATAAGTTTACCATATGTTTCCCAAAACTCTTCTGATGTCCTGTCACCTTGTTCAACAACATATTTAAAAAAAATTCTTTGATGCCTAAGGGAGAAGTTCTGGAACTGACTGTACCTTGTGTTAAAAAAAAAAAAAAAAAATCAAATAACTACTTTCTTTGTTCATTCCAAAACCGAAAAAAAAAAAAAAAATCAGACTAAAATCAATTTGGAAATATATATATATAAAAATGCAGAATATTACAGATCAAATCCTGTGGGGTCCACAGTAGCCTACAGTTGTTTTAGTAGTAAATGGCAAATACTTCAGTTGCACGGTTTAAAGGTTTTCTTCAGCTATAGCGCCCCCTTAGAATCAGAAATGGATGTCAGGCTCCATCATTTTGTGTCGGTGTCCTTGTGTTACAGGTTTCGAACAAGTATTTACAGAAAAAGTGGAAAAGGAAAACCAATGATTGTTTTTGATTTTGATTCTAGCCCAAATGTTTTTAAAGCTATTATTGAAAATGCAATTGCGCTTATTCTAGCACTCCCTAGTGTCAGAAGAATGTGTGTGCATGAGTAGAGGGTGAGATTTTAGGAAAGGAAATAAAAGTGAAGAATAAGAAAATCTGAACAAATGCAGCCCAGCTTCATTTTTTTACCTGTTATAATTCCAGACTGAAAAAGATGATGGAAAAAATAAAATACATGGTAATCACATTTCTGTTTCTACTTATAACCATAGTGTTATAACCTCAGGTGTTGTGTGCACAGTACAAGGACTGCTGTCTGCTTTATTGGATTTATATGTTCTTGTCAAGCAGACACACCTTATGTCTTCACCCCCTATTTTACCTTTTTATCCGACTCTCTCAAGTAGGCATGAAAGTGGGTCAGAGAATTCAAGAATTATAAATAAAAGGAGTTTTCAACATGGAACTAATTTAGTTTAGCAACAGGGACGCTAATATCGCAACTGTGTGAACATAATGTAGTCTGTTTAATTTTAATTTTAGTCTGTTAATATTTCATGTGCAACAAAATGTAGTTTATTTATAGTTGAGTACTTCCATGTAAACTGGCAGGGCTACACAACGTGTAATATGCCAGATTACTGTGTGTTGATAATAAATAGCAACACTTGCTAGTGTCGTATTAGAATGAAGGGACAATAAAATGCATCAAGACTGTAAAAGGTGTTTCCTGAATCTAGATCTCCCTTGAGGTAAAATACTGTAAATGAATATCAATTTTTCTGTTACATTTTGCCAGAAGCAGATCCTCAGTCAGCATTTCCTGAAAAACTTTAAAACTTTTGTCTGTGTGAATGGTAGACACATTGGGGTGAATACAGTATTGTTGCGCCATTTTTTTTGTGTAGTATGTTAGCACAAAAATACATTTATTTAATAACTGGCTGCAGTTTAACCAGGCTCTATTTGCTGTATTAGTTATTGTCATTCTGTTCAGCACAAACAAACCTTTCTATCTTCATTAGGTTTATATATTGAGCCTTATTCACAAAATTCAGTGCAATTTGGCTGGTGCAATTAACATGGGGCTATTGCCAATTACAGAAATGGTGGCATTGGCTCACTAAATGATAGAGAAGAGCATTATAACCAGTCATATGTCTAGCTCATACATCTAGTATGGTGTAGAGAAGCATACTTTAGGCATTTTAAAAAGCAAATTCAGGTGATTTATAGGAAAGTTTACAGCATTACCAGATTTGCCCAAATTCTTTAGCGTATTGAGCATTAAGCATGTGCAAATGACCAGCGCTATCAGTGAGTGCAATTCATTCTTAACAAATTTCCGCATTTCGCCGCCTTGGAATTATAAGGTTCTATCTGCATTCTGAGTGGTAGGAGATTTTGAGCTTCAAAGATTTTGCATTGCATATAGCTAAATTAGTGTTGAAATAATGTATCGACATGTATGAGAAATTTAAATGTAATGCTTTCTATGACATTTATTTTATATTTAAGGGACGGAATAATTATTTTTTGGTTCAAGTTAAGCATAAAAGGCAATGCTATTTTGTTGAGTCCAGATGTTAATTTTTGGTAGGAATATGATGGGTATTTAAACACATTGCAGAAACCGTTAGTTTCAGTTTATTTTGGTTATTTATTTAGCGTTAATACATCTGACCAGGACTTTATTTCACAGAAAGTGGGAGAGGTAAAATGGCTTTCTCTCTAGCGATCAGTATGGATTGAAAAGTTTGTAGACAAACTTTCATGTTGATGTTGGCTTAGATAGATAGATAGATAGATAGATAGATAGATAGATAGATAGATAGATAGATAGATAGATAGATAGATAGATAGATAGATAGATAGATAGATACAACTTAAAATAAAATAAAAAATAAACATCACAATGTAAATAAGTTGTCACAGAATAAGACTAAAATGTCAGATAGAACCACTGATCTGTATAAATGTCTCTATATAGATCAGTGGATAGAACCTTATTATTCCAAGGTGACCAATTTATTATCATTTAAAACGGTTCACAAGCTAACACACCAGAATTCATATTCTGACATTGAAGACACGTAACTGCAATTACTGCATCAACGTCAAGGTCCTCCTTTATTCAGGCGGACTGGCATGATTCATTGGTCTGAGTGAGATTAGCTTTGGGTTGAAGCTTCTGTGTGAAATCAAGGACATGCAGGTGTGTCATGTACTTCCATTAATTCAGGCCATGAATCTATACTAACAAAATAATGTATTGTTTCCATAAAAAAATGTATGTGTGTTGACTGAGTGTAAAGTCAAGTGAAGTTTTTTTTTTTTTTTTTTTTTTTTTTTTTTGTAATGGGTGGTATAACAATGCTTATATAATTCTTATATTGGCTAAAATGTAGTAAAAAGACCCAATGTAGTTTCTCCAGTGACCTTGGTGCAGAAGCTTAGAGTTCAAGTTAGTCACACGGATTCACCACGCTGACCAAAAGAAAGCTGCTTGGTGTAAGTCTGTTTGAGCTGTGCTTGATATAATACATCGACATGGACCGTGGACATTGCTGAAATTTGGCTAATATGACCGCACCTTATGGCTTGAGAAATGAAGCTTGTGTTTAGTGTATTTGGAGCTTTGAGGCTCCTCAAATGAGTGTGAAAATGAGTGTTTTTGTATCTTAACCAACACTATCTGAACACTCTCTCCCTGTACAAATGAGCTACCTTCTTCTTTTTGTTTTGTGGTGTAGTTCAAACCATTTGTAACAACAATTCAATAATAATGACTTAAAACTTTGAACGAGACTGCTGCAGCCCGATGTCAAGATAAACCATGCAAGTCTCTAACAAGTCTACTTTTTAGGTAATTATACCATCAGCTCACAAAGCACAAAATCATTTACATTAGTTGGTCACGTTATCTGAAAGACGGAATTTAGCATTGCAAATAAACAGCAAAAGTACATATTTAGGTTGCTTTACAAATTAGATCACATAAAGCACATCAAAATGGTTAATTTTTCAGCTTTGCAAAAAAAAAAATCGTAATAAATACAAGCGCATAAAATATTAACAAAATGCAATTATCACATATTGCTGTGGCTAGCAATCACAGTTCTGCTGAGCTGAAATAAAATGGTACGTCTTATTGCCCACTTTACTATGAATAATTGATTATACCATCCAAACAAATTTACTGTATCTTTAGAAGTTAATGCAGAAGATAAGGGTGAAAGATTCAGGCTATTTGGGAAGTCAAGTAATCACTAAAATATCCTACCGATAGAAGAACTCTTTAATTTTCTTTCTGTGTTTGTGTGTGTGTGTGTGTGTGTGTGTGTGTGTGTGTGTTTGTGTTTCAGGTTGACATGCTTCGGCCAACAAAAATCACAGGTGTTATTACCCAGGGGGCTAAAGACTTTGGACATGTTCAGTTTGTCGGCTCCTACAAGGTGGCTTACAGCAATAACGGCGAGAGATGGTTTATATATCAAGACGAAAAACAGAAGACAGACAAGGTAGGATTCTTTCTCTCACAGTCGCATGTCAACAACTCTCATTTTTGCAAGACCAAAAGAATTTTCATCTTTTGACCAAAGGTGCTTTTATCTCAAGGTGGATGTGAATCACCTTGATTATTTTTTTTTTCATTTTGTATGTATTTATTCATTTCACTTTTTTTTTTCTTTTTTTTCTTTTTTTACCACATACTGTGTGTTTTTTGCTAAACCTAAACATTGTCTAGATAGGCATTGTTTTCTTAAGCTGGTTTCCATAGACATGTTTACGTCATAAAGTCAATAAAAGAAGCATCCCCTTGTCTGGAAACAGGGCTGTGTATTCTCCTCCATCCTGTCAGCACTGTCCCGGGGTACCTGGACAGACTCTGTCTCTCTCCATGGTCTGCCTACATGCAGATAACAGTTCAATCTGCCCAGCCTCAGTGAAGAGTGTGCCAGAAATGTTTAACAACCCTCTAGTGGGTTAAATGTGTCCAGTCAATTGGCCTGAGCATGTCCTCTGACACTTCTGTCTCTATTCTGAACCTAGCAATGAAGATGTTGATTTGTCTATGTACATTCTGAAGATATTGTTCAATATAATTTTTAGTGTTTGAAAAAAAATGATCAAGGAGTCAGGGCTGTTAAATGGAAAATCTAAAAGATGACTAAAACATGGATTAAGGCAGTAAACAGTGTTTGTTTGTGACTAATATCTGTAATGTTTATTTATAACTCTCTGTTAAAATATGTACTAGCCTTTACGAAAAAAGAAGTATACTTCAAGTTAATTTTATTAACTATACTATACTATACTATACCACTATAACATAATTTAATATAATATAATATAATATAGGCAACAGAATGTTCAAAAGGGACCATCAATGTTATGTTACCCAATACTGTCATGCATTACTTTTAAAAGTAACTCTCACCAACAGTTATTATCTTAATTAACAAAACGTGTAAGAATCATAAACTTTTGTTGGTCACAGAGCTTGTTTTCTGCAATAATCCAAAAGTCAATGGAAAAATCCTACTGGCTTTTTGTCAAGAGAACCAGAGTTTTAGGATGGCCTAAAAAAAAAAATTATATATATATATATATATATATATATATATATATATATATATATCACCCCTCTAGCACTCTGTAGGAATCAGTATGGTGGCAAGATAAAGACTAATATCAAAGTTTGTGAATGAATCCCTCTTTCCCTGTGATTTGCGTGTACCGCACTTGGTGAAAAGAGACACAAATTGACAAGCTGTCATTGTCCACCAGAGAGCGGCGTCAATGCAATAACTAGTTGTTCAGCTTGGTTCTGTAAACACTAGAAGGATTTAATTCAAATTGATTTGACTGGGGCCGTCACTCCCCACTATAACCTGCTCTGTGTGTACAGTACAACATTAAGCAGTGACAACTACATTTAGGTGTAATGTGTACTCTTGTGTGCCCATGATCATTGTAGTGTGTTCTTCAGAACTCACTCTGCCTTTGGCCAAAATCTAAACTCATCTGAGTGTGCCTAACCTCAAGAGAATCACCTCACAATTAAAAAAAAATGCTTGCACACTCACATAATGCTTACTTACCCCATAATTTCCACACAAAGATCTCATTAAAAACGACTTTTACCTGTTTCCTGTTAGAAATCTTCAGCCCCCTGAATCTATTTGTAGGGAAGACGCTGTGTTTGGCACAATGCAGACCCATCATTGATTAGCCTGGGGTAGACATCAAGGGGTTAATAAGCCTGTGAATAGAACTATTCCCTCGCAGCCAATGGGGTAAATAAGATCACATCACAAGATTAGCTGCCAAGTGGATGTCCTTCCCCCATCCAGGCATTTATCAGTAATGCATTGGCTTATAAGATTTATATCAGCATTTGAATGAAGAAAGAAAAACGATTGGATTCCCATGATATGACCAGCAGAGAGTAATATATGGAAATGGATGGATTATTTTCCTGTTGTATCATCTGTATCAGTGTCGAATCATGACCAGGAAAGGTGCATGTTCCCTTGGGTCTTCTGGTAGTAGGTGCCCTTGATGTCCTCATTTCAGAAATCAATACTGTGGAAACATTGCCCAATGGGTTAAATAGAAGGCACAGAACAGAACAGATTGGAGGGAAAAGTAAAACTTTATTTCCAGCCACTGAGCAGGAAGTTTAAGGGAGGCTTAGTGGCCCTTAAAGGGCAGAGTGGATATTATTAAGGAGAGCACCTTTTGAATTTTAGAGGTGCTCTTCTAAAATGCCTGCATTAATACCTGTGAAGACACAATATAGATGGACAGGCAGTTTCTTGATGGTCAAGAGTTTTACGTGATTTTTGGCATGTTTCGGTCACTCTTCTAAACGTATCACTTGGTCTGGTTCTTATCACGCTGTAGTCATAATGCAGCTTTCAAGCTCTACTGAAATCGTATCTCACCCCCTCAAATCCACAATTGCTTTCAACTCAAGGGGGAAAAACCAATATCAGATTGTATCATATCTCTTTTTTAACCTTTCAGATTTGGACCTGGTCTAATGGTAGTCTTAGAGTGCTATTTATCTGGATGTTGGCAATAGGGTTCTGAGGATGATGGGCCTTGAAGATGAAATTGAATCCAATTCAACCCACAATTTACTGTCTTCAGATGAGATGAGCTCTGGAACAGCGGTTGCATTAGCCCAATATATTGACTAGCAGTCACAGATGTTCCTCTTAACATGCAATCATTTTCAGAATCACCGAACAATATATTGATGGGTCTGTGAAAAGGTGCCAGTTTGGTAATATGTAAAATGAGTGAAATGGGTCACCATTCATGTTGGTATTTTTTTTAAAGGCTGTCCTACATCTTTACTGTTTATCAACATAATAAAATTACTAGGGCTCTCAGTTAACATACTGTTTGTTTAACACTATTATGTTAAGACCTTTAACACAATTATTTATTTGGTAATATTTGGTAAATATTTTAAATGATTTATAACTTATGTTATTTGGTCTTTATATTTATTATTAACATTATTATTAATAAAAAAACATATGTGTCTAACATATACACTACCACTAAGTTTGGGGTCGGTACGTTTTTTAAGTATTTTTGAAAGAAGTCCCTTATGTTAAGTATTTATTTGATCAAAGATACAGTTAAAATGGTAATATTGTGAAATGGTATTCAAATTTAAGATGACTGTTTTCTATTTTAATATATTTTAAAATGTAATTTATATGGTCTCAAAGCTGATTTTTTTTTTGCATCCTTACTCCAGTCTTCAGTGTCACATGATCCTTCAGAAATTATTCTAATATGCTGATTTGCTGCTCAAGAAACATTTCTTATTTTTATCAATTGTGCAGCTTAATATTATTGTGGAATCTTTTGATAATTTTCAGGATTCTTTAAATAGATAGATCAAAATAACACAATTTATTTATACAATTTAATGCATCATTGCGGAATAAAAGTATTTATTTCCTTCCGAGAAATATCTTACTGACACCAACCTTTTGAATGGTGTGCTTAAAATAATATTTGTTCATGTATTAAGGATATATAAAAAAAGTATAGATTAAAATGAATCATGAATACATATTTTTAATCAACTGACAGCTCTCTAAATCGCACTACCATCATTTCAAACTGCCAACTGAAATTTACTTCCGCAAAGGGGTAATGAGTAGCTTTGTCAAATTGGCACGCCTCTGAGAAATGGCAGAAATTCGGATCAGGTCCTTATAGGATTGCTTTCCTGCTGAGTCAACCAAATCTTCTCAGTTTTATCACCTCTCAGGGGAAATGGGACAACTATACCCATGGAGCCCTCACATCTGATCTGTTGTTTTAGATTTGTTTGCTGTGCACAGCACAGCCTGTTCATCTCCTCTGTTACTATATAGATGAGTTAAAGAATGCGAGGAGACTGACTTACGAGGTTGGTATAAAATGAAAAGGAATGTCATATTAAAAGCAATTGTGTCCTCATTTGGTCCATGTCAGGGTGTGGGATGTCAGTCCCCTGGGTACATACTGGGTTCATACACTTTTAGACAGTCCAGACAGTGTCAGGAAAGGGCGAGAGCTCACGCAATATCTTGATGATTAGTTAATAACATTAAATTGAGCGAGCTAGTGCATTTCAGATGAGACCATAACATGCATAAAATGAGTTTGGCTCAATACGACAGCAATTGAGAGGGATAATGCCAGCTGGCACACAAGATAAAGCAATATTATTCCTTTTGAAAGATATAAAATATGTTTTACTTAATAGGTGCTCAGTTTCACATTTGGCTGTGATTTTAAACTCATGTTTCTGTCCTTGTACAGGCATTGTGAGGAGCTCAGTGGGGAAATAAATCCAAGATGGCAGATGAGAAAATTGTTATTTATAAATAAACTTAAAAAAAAGTGTAATTTTTTTTCAGCCTAATATTTGTGTGTATGTATACTTATTGAGTATCATGGTACGGAAGCGTATTGCATTCACTTGAGGAAAAAAATCTACTGTTTTTCTTAATTAGCCAGTTAATTATCTCAGAATTACGAGATAATTTTTCATGGAAAAAAAGTTTTTGCTCTGTTTTTCTGAATTAACGAATTAATTATCTCAGAATTACAAGATAATTTTTCATGGAAAAAAAAGTTTTTGCTCTGTTTTTCTGAATTAACGAATTAATATCATTTTTTTTCACTCTGTTTTTCTGAATTAATGAGTTACTCATAATTTTGAGATAATTAAGTCATACATTCAGAAAAACAGAGCAAAAACTTGTTTTTCCGTGAAAAATTATCTCGTAATTCCGAGATAATTAACTCGTTAATTCAGAAAAACAGAGTAGATTTTTTTTTCCTCAAGTGAATGCAATACGCTTCCGTGTCATGGCATGCGAACATAACATTTTATTCTGTGATGGGAAGTCAACTCCAAAAGCGTTGATTCCTTGACTCTTAATAGCCTTAGTGGGAGTCAACTCCAGCATGGGAATCGACTCTCACTGTTGACTCCATTGCTGTGTCTGAAATAACTCATTTGTGTGTCAGAGAGCTGGGGCTGTTGCAGAAACATGCCACAGTCACATACTTTTATCCTATGTAGCTTACTTTACAATTTTTTAAAATAAAATAACAGCCAACTTATCTCCGTGGCAGCTATTTTGTTTGTCATGGTTATCCTAATTTTTGTTCATAACCATTAAACTAATAATAATAATTAAAAAAAAAAAACTGCCAAGAAGAATAAACACATTAAAGTCCCCCTGCGGTGAAAATCAAGTTTTTAATGTTGTTTATATATCTATGTGGTGTTTTTAATATGCTTTAAGACAAACAATGTGCAAATTCATGTCAACACTATTGCTGAGTAGTTTCTTCTTAAAGGGACACTAAGTAAGAATTACTCCCATCTAGCGGTGAAATTGTATTTTTCATTCAAACGAATTGTGCTCTCCAGCGCCTCACGCTTTCAAATGCGTGTTGCATCTACGGTAGCCGTTATGTACCAAAAAGCTATGACAGGATGTCTTCTAATAGCCCTTCGTCGAGTTTTTCCTCGGGTGAACAGGTTTGTTATTTCAAACAAACTTCAAATTGACACAATGAACAAACGAATGTTACAGTACGAGTGTCAAAAACATGAACTATTGTAATTATGCCTTGTTTACTCGTTATATTTTTTTGATGTGCATTGTTAGATATCATCATCAGATGATTCAACAGTAGGGAGAGGAAGAAGTAACGTTAGAGGTAGAGGAAGAGGACAGAGAGGCAGTGGATCAGTGGGATCTAGGCGAGGAGGTGGACGACGAGGAAGAGGAGGAGAGTGAGTGTCAATACAACGACGACAAAGATGCCCAGCAGCTACAAGAGCTACATACAGAATTTATGCGTCTGTATTATTAAATGTGAGGTCACAGTATAAATGATAAATAACAGAAAATATCAGATAACATAAAAATTGAAGTAGAGTTAGCTATGCAAACAATGCAAGAACAATCATATGCTCTATTAAAATATATTTGTATCGAATTTCTAGCTTACAAAAGTAAACTTACAAACTTTTTTAGTGCCTTCTCTATACTCAATATCTGCTATTCATCAAAGAGCCCTTTTAACTGTAAATGTTCTTCTGTCTATATAATAAAGTAATTAACCAACCAATTAAAAAAAAACTTGTAATTAAGACTGTAATATTGATTTACCTGTCGAGGAGAAAGCAGGCAACTTCAGGGTCTCTTTTGAATTCTTTCTCCCGCATTAGCTCTTTCCACCGGGGAAAATCAATCCCGACCTTCACTCGTGTTTTTTGTATCCTCCAGTCACGTTTCCTTTTACGATCATTTTTGGTCTGTTTTGGCGAAGAGGATTTCTAATCCAGTGGCTCGGCATAGGTATGGTCCGCCATTAAAAATAAAAGTGACAAGCGCCTCTCACTGCTCTGCTCCTCCGTTTCTGCTGCTTTCAGTTACATCACGCTGCGGCTCTGAACGAAACGCGTTGTGGAAACGCGTTGGCGTACTTTTTGTCCCTCTCTGCTATTATAGTTTTTCAAGATGGCGGAACTACATGGAAGCCTCCCTGGACTTACCCGTCCCATGTATATAAATATAATAAATTCTTCGTTTATGAGGGTAAATCAGATAATTGGCAAAAGTATTTGTACACCATTGGGGACATATTTATGAATACAAATATTGATTTTAGATTATAAATTACCCAAAAAGTTACTTATAGTCCCTTTAAGGGATTAAATGATTGACTTACACAGGGACTTTGATAAGTGTACATTGATTGTATTACAAGAAATGACAATAAGCGCTTTTTGCCCTCACTCGACCGTTTTGAATAGATTCATTAGAATAATACATTAATTAATGCATTACTTTCTATCTCATTTATTTATCTCTGAAATAATATTCAACCGAGTCGTTTTCTCCTGACTTTTCCCTTTGTAAAATTAGGTATTGACACACAACTAGGAAACGATTGTGAATTGGTGTCACGATTAGCCACTCACTCCCTGGGTTATCACGGACTACATTTCCCATCATGCACCTCCCTGGACTGATTACACCAAACACCATACACCTGCACGGCGCTGATTACACACACCTGCATCTCATTCACACACACACACACACACACACACACATATAAACCACTTCCACGCACCACACCAGTGCGAAGTCTTGACTTTCCTGGCTGTCATTCTGAGAGTTTATTACTGTGGATTATTTATTGCCTTGGCCTTGGCCTTGGCCTTGGCCTTGGCCTTGGCCTTGGCCTTGGCCTTGGCCTTGGCACCCCGTTTCTGATCGTTCTCTGCCTACCTCGACTTGGATTGTTACTGGACCTTGCTTCTCGCCGCCTGCCCCGACCATTGCTTGTTATCTGGTTTATCTCTGCCTTGTCTCCATTGCCCTGTTTGCTGTTGTTGATCCATGCCTGTTTGACTACTCTATAAATGCTGCAAATGGATCCCCTAGTGTCTGCTGCTTCATTACAATTGGAGATACTCGTCATTTCAAAGTAATGTCATCTGGGCTAATTTGTTAAATTAGCTAAAACTGTATTGTTTTAATACAAAGAGTTGTAGGATTTGTGCAAATGGAATCGATTCCATCTTCTTCTACAGTAGGAGCTGGGAATCAGAGATGACTCTGAAAAACCCAGAATCGAACACCCCTAGTTCTATTTAATTTATTTTATTTTTTTTTAAATACTCAATTGGTATTTTTGTGGTGTATGAATTTGGTGCCAGAGTGTTTCAAATCGGCCACTTGATTTTTTTTACATGTACAATCAATTTGTGCCAACAAGGATCTCTGTCTCTCTATCCGTCCATCCATCCAAAGCAGATTTGGAATCAGTTGGAAAAGTCATGCTCAGATGTAATACCCAGATCTCCACACAGACAACCTTGTTTTGCCATGCTCCAAAGGGACTTGAGATTGCCTTGCCTCTTTGAGCATCACTTGAGGGATTTTCACACTGATTCAGCTCCATATGAAGGACCCACTTCAAAGGACGTGTTTATGAATTGAACAGTCTTGCAGCTTGAAGAGGCTATGAAGTGATAAAGTGTCCTCCCCTTGTGATCAAACTCCAAAAGCCCTCACCTCCAAATAGAATATCTGCATTACCTGATGTACCTACTTAGATAATCCTCCATTTGTTTATGCGTTCCAAAACACTCATTCAGTGCTCTAAAGACAACTTTCCTTTCCACGGCTTTGCAGTCATGAGCGGAGCAGTGCAGGGATTAGGTTAAGCAGTAAACACCAGGCACAGATTTATGGGATGTCTTAGAGATGGATTTGCTTTCTTTGCAGCTTTTATGCATAATCGTTCCAAATGTTCTTGGGTGCGCTGGGAGAGAAGGGTAATTGAGAGTGACTTGTTTCCGTCATTTCTTCAGAGGGTACATCAGAAGAGTGAGATGTCTCATTTGGTTACGGTCATAGAAAGCGTAAGCGTTCACTGAAGTTTTAGTGATTACTGTTGCGTGAAAGACTGAAATGGATAAGGACTATAAAAGAGATGTTCACTACATTACACCCCTGTGAGTCTGTTTTTATTTAGCGGCTTTTAGCAGTCAAATAGCTACTTGTTTTTTAAGTAATTAACCTTAATGCCTTACCTGGTGAATGGTGTTTGTTTTAATTTTAGAGAACTAAATTGAAAACTTGTGATATTATCCCAGATAGTATATGAATTTAAAAATATGGGTTACACTTTAGACATTCTACTAACTATAAGTAACTATATAACTACATGTCAACTAACTGTCATTAGAGTATTAGTAGACTGTCAGGATAAGGTTAGTTGTCAGGGTTTGGCTTAGTATAATAGATTGACATGCAGTTGCAAAGTTACTTATAGTCAGTAGAATGTCTTTTGAGGGACCATCAAAATAAAGTGTTAGCAGATATTAAGCACTCTACTAAAACTCTAATGACTAGAGGTTGACCTGCAGTTGAATAGTTACTTATAGTTAGTAGAATGCAGTGGTGGACAGTAATGAAGTAAATGTAATTTGTTACTGTACTTAAGTAGCTTTTTTTGCGTATCTGTACGTTACTGAAGTATTTAAATTTGGGGAGACTTTTACTTTAACTCCACTACATTTCAAAGTCAAATATCTTACTTTTTACTCTACTACATTTTCAAAATCAGTTGTTCCTTTTTATTTATGAGTGGATAAAAACGTAACTGGTCAAACGAGCCACCAATCACAGTACAGCGCGCGCTTTGTTTTGAACTTGCCTTGCCTTTGAACTAAGCGTGAGAACTCTCATACTAAATATGAGAGTTGCGAACATAGACGGTTGCGACAGTGATCTCGCCGCCATGCGGTCACTTGATTCGTGTAGCTCTCAATAGTTCCAAACAAATCGGGTTGCCAATGATTTTAAGCGGGGCAAAGAGCAGCAGCTTTTATTGCTGCAATTATCGGTAAATATTGACGCATAATGTAGCCTACATTGCTTATTACGTTGACACTAAAATGACTTGCATATAATCAACGCATTCTCACCCCAAGGCGTCATTTAATTTACACTTTTGACCATGCGTCAACTAACTGACGCTAAAGGGTGCCTTTAGCGTCAGTTATGTGACGCTTCCGTTATGGGTGGGTTTAGGTATGGGGTAGGGTAGGCGCGTCTCATGTTGACGCTAAAGGGTGCCATGTGCGTCGGATATAGACGCATGGTCAAAAGTGTCAGTTACATGACGCCCGAGGATGAGCGTCATCTAATTGACGCTAAAGGCACCCTTTAGCATCAGTTAGTTGACGCATGGTCAAAAGTCTCAATTAAATGACGCCTTGGGATGAGAACGGGCTGATATAATAGCATTTTTTTTTCTGGGGAGTGGCAGAAACACTGCATTAATTCGTTTTTGTATATGTATATATATATGTATATGTATATATATATATAGTACTTGGATACTTAAATACATTTGAAGGCAAATACTGTTGTACTTTTACTCAAGTGAATGTTTAAAAGCAGCACTTCTACTTTTACTTGAGTAATATTTTACCTTGAATATCTTTACTTTAACTCAAGTACATGGTATGTGTACTTTGTCCACCACTGGTATGTATAATGTGGACCATCAAAATAAAGTGTTACCAAAACGTGTTCTTAAAGTCAACATGATATGAAACTTTTTTTTTTTTTTTTTATCAAAATGTCTTAACTCGATCTTCTGGTAAAATAGCTGAAGTTTCGAACTTTTTAACATCAAATCAACAACTGATGGATAGAACCAAGGCTACATCCTATTTATACTCGGATGTCTGTCACAATACAAAGGAAAAGATCTACCACTACTTCAGTTTCATCGGGACTTTATGTCAGATTCTTACACAACATTGCAGTGTCCAGGTTACAGTTTACATTAGCTGAGCAAACTTTACCTTAACCTGCAACAACTATTGTAATATTTGTAACATGGATGCTGTATTGGGACATGCTCAGTTCAATCATGTGGTAACTAACTTCAATCTTTGCAGTTTACAGTACACATATTTGTAATGGTACAGGTTTTCCTACTGAAAAATTTAGGCATCATGTGTACCGAATGAACGAATCGCTGTTTTAACCACTGCATATGCAGAACTTGTGTGTGCAGATATCGAAATACTTTGATGTTCCGAACGCATCTAAAAAAATAAATAAGGGAGGACACAGAGTGAGTCCTTGTGGGACACATACACATTTTCCTCAATGAATAACTTGTTTAAAGTAAATGTTTGTGAAAGTCTTGCCAGTATTTCCATTTTGCAAAAAGGTCTCTGTGGACTAGATCTATGCTGCTGCTGCAGAGAACGAATGGACTTGCTACTGCTAATAGATACACAGACCCGCTGCTGTGAGCATGTAAGATATGCTGTTGTTGCATAAATAGATATAAATGGTAGCAGGTCCAGACAGGTGGAGCTGGAGGAGGTGAAGGGTTTCAGAGGAACTCTGATAACATGCTGCAAGACTAGCAAACAATGAACCAGACTATTTAAATGTGTCAGCTTGTGTCATGTGGTAATGATGTAAATGCTTGCAGATTGCATGTAAAGGACATATCAGCCTGCGCCTTCTAGAGTTTCATGACTGAACCTCATATTTAAATAAAAGTCAAGCTACCCATCATATGATGCCATTTCACAAATACAAACAATGAGGATCTAAAAGAGTGACAATTTAAACATCAACAAACAAATTTGCATTAGATACGACTAATAAAAGTTAATAAATAATACAATGTTACGAACATTTTTTATCTTCAAAAAATACAAAAAACTCCTCATAGCGACTTCTTTGCAAGAGAAATTGGTGAATAGCATCAGTTTAATCCTGAAACGAAAATGTATTGATAGTGTAAAGGCTACCTCATACTGCAGTCAAGCTACCAAAAAAAAACAAACACATATTTAGTAGCATTCTTCCCCAACATTGACTGCAGATGCGGTCATGCTTGATTTCGTATATACTGTTGTATTTGACCATAATAGAATCACACAGGCATTGTCAGATGTCATCAGAGTTCTAAAATGATATGTTGGAGTCTAATAAATCTTACTTAACCCTTGTGTTTTTCCCACCATACTATCTATTCACACTCATAGCCAAAGTATGCAGACCTTATCGTTATAAAAGCCTGGAGAGAAATGCTTGGCATTGAAAGACTTTCCTGTGCACATATTGCTTGCAAACACACAGGGCATCAGATGAGAAGTTCAGTGAAGGAGTTCATGTTTTGAGCTGCCCTTTTAGCTAATCAATTTTTTATGACATTTCCCCTCCCTCTGCCTTGGAGTGCATTGAAAAGAGTCTAACTACAAAACACGAGATTGGTTCCATGGTGCAAATGGGAACGTTGATTTAGTGCGGAAGTAAGAGAGAGAGGGAATATGTCACACATTTATGTAATGCTTATGACACCAGTAATTAGACACAGGATCTCTGTGCTCTGGTTGTTTACTCTCTCCTGATGAATATGTATTGTCAGTGCTTTGAGAGCTCAGTAAAATTTGTCTTTGAAGCCCACATGAAGACTCCCCAGTGCTCTGGATAGGCTCTCCCTATAAGAAGAGTTCCCAGCCAGACACTTTGTTGCTTGCTGAAATTTACCCATCTCTGAACTCTTCACACTGAATGTACTTGAGCTTTGTTTGCCTTCTGCATCAGCTCAGTTGCACACTCAAGGGTTATTCATAAATCATCAACTGTTCTTCCTTTCTTCGTGTTGTAAATATGTGTCTGCTTTAAGTAGTAGCAAATGAAATAATCTGACTATTCACTGTGAATTAGCCTATATTTACTGAGTTTTGATCTTTTAATTGGGGGCCTGTGAACCAAAACTGAACAGTTTAAAATGTCCAGTGGCATTTTATTATGCTGATTTGTTTCTCAGGACACATTTATTATGTCTTGGTACAGGTTTAATAAATGTACACTGAACTTAACATTGTACACTGTTTTTTACACTTGAAATTTTACAATGAACTTATTACAGAGTAGCTTTTTATCATCAAAAGACTGGCTAAATGTGTTTATATTTTATTGAAAAGTAAAAACAATTTTTTTTTGAGAAATTGTGTATAATTTGAGATTTATTCATTTTATTTCAGGTCTTTCAAGGAAATTTTGATAATGACACCCACAGAAAGAACGTGATAGATCCCCCCATCTATGCCAGATTCATCCGAATTCTTCCATGGTCTTGGTACGGAAGAATCACTTTGCGCGCAGAGTTACTGGGATGCACAGAGGAAGAGTGAAGAACCCTACTTATTTCTCTTTGGTCCATATTCAATATAAACTGTGCTTGAACATGTAAAATTAAAAGTAGTTTCGTCCGAATTTTCATTTTTTATAATATATATGTTCTTTCCTAAAGAGGTGCGGTTTAGTCATCTATCATGCCCTGATTGTTTTTCCTTTATGTGGTCTGTGCCATTAAGTGAATTCAATCTTGTAATCTTTTCTTTTTTTTTTTTTTTAAGAGCTAAATGGAGGGCGGGGTTATTTCACTGTGGTTTACGCAGTGGAACAATAGCCACTGTACAGTGTCACTTTAAACAAGAACAAAAAATGACATGCAATGCTTTTTGGGCCATAATCAAGAAAAAAAAAAGATCACAACACATAGCAGAAAAGACTAACATTAATATGTAAAATATGTTTCTACTTTAATTTTAACAGTAGGCCTGACTGAAATTATATCACAACCAACACTGACATTGTTGTGTAGACAAAAATATGATGGTATTGTATTATATGTAAAACGCAAAATAACTGCATGATAGAAAAATGACTAGAAGTATAAGACAACAAGATGTATAAGTTCAAATTAAATCATTTCGTAGATCATTTTTATTAATCATTTAAATTTTTATGATCTGATTTCCTCTACTTTTCTAAAGACACTGTTACATGCCCCATGATGTAATAACTTGCCATAAAAATAAAAACAACACTACAGTACTGGTAGCATCCATAACAGGTGAATCTTAACTAGATTAACAATATCACACACATAGACAACTGATGGAAAGTTATGAAGGCAGTCTGTAACAACGACAGGAGAAATTAAGAAAATGATGTTTGAAATTAAATGTTTAGAGTTTTTTTTATGTTTACAATATTTTTTTTTGTGTAACTTCCAGATGTCTCAGTCTTTCAGGCTGTTTACCTATTAATTACCTGTACTACTGTATTTTTGTTTTTCTTGATTGTAAAAACCTCAGGATAGATGTCAATTTTACAATCGTACAAATAAATCTAACTTTGGTGGAATGCAAAGCCCCTTTGAAATATCCAACATTTGTATGTACTTGTTATAAATGTGAAGGAATATAAACATACACAAATGTGATGTATGGACTAGGGATAATTCTTTTTTTTTCTTCCCTTTGCATATAATAAAGGCACCATTAAATAACAGCTTTTATGTATGCAAAGATTAGATACAGATGTTTATACAGCTGTTAGGTAATCATCAAAATAGTTATAATTTTCAAGTTGAGCACCATTGGGTTGTGAAATCACTGCATCAATTTGTTACTTTTTTTGGAAATTTGCAGGGCTCATGACACATATGTAAAATACAAGAACCAAGGAGGGGGGGGCGGGGGGAGGGGGGGGTAACACTATTTGTACAGTCTTGAATGTGACATATTAAACAAAAAAAGTCAGAGATGTGATGACATGAATGCAGCATATATCACACAGCAGAATCAGCATATACATCACGTGCAGTACCATATTTTTTAACTAACAGATAAATGTTGGCATCATGTTTCTATGTTTATCATGACTATTGACGTATACAGGTAATATCAGTAATACTTGTCTAACATTTTCCTGTGTCTGTGAGATTCTTCTCTAACACTGTTCAAATGACTTGTGTGCACATTTAACAGTTTTGTACAGACCTTTTGAGGATGACTGTATTAAGAAGAAAAGAACGGTAAAATATGAGGTCCACAGGCACATTTTTAAAAGAATAACTATATATATATGGGTCTGATAGTCCAGCATTTCCTCTACATGTGCTGTGAATAGTGATTGTTTGCAAACATGTATGGAGTTACATTTAAGAGAGACCCAGTGGGCCACATAATCTTTTGATTTTGCTTTTATGCTGTCAGCTGTTCCAAAAATATAGTGTCATATTTCTTCTTTGTTCATTCCGTGTCAAGCAAGTGCTATGTGGTAAAACATACCAATTATTCACTATTAGTTAAAGTGAAGTGTACAAAGGAGGACAGCCATTGCTAACATATGGACAGCTCTTTTGTTTGACAAATAAAAAGACTTATGTGAAAAATCTTTCGATATCTGTCTATCTATTTTTTTCTTGTTACACCTTCTCTAGTTTTTTGGTTAAAAAAAAAAAAAACTCATGTTGTTTGTTTCGGTGCAAGATTTGGTATGATGCTTGTGCTTTTCACTTGCATCGATTGCTTTCCTCTTTCTTCCAAGTCATGTTTTGTTCAGGATGGCACAATACGTATACATCCTATGATTGTGATGTCCGATCATATACTGCCTCTGGCACTTCATGTGAAGGAAAAAACAAAGAAGAAGAAGAAGAGGGAGTAATCCTGAGGACATGGCCAGATATGCACAACTGTGATCTCTAGCAATGAATTTATAACATCAGGGCCAGAATACTCTTTAAAGCATGAAATGTAGATTGCTTAAAAAACTGACACATCCGCACACAGTTTCTTGAAAAGTATATATGTTCATCATGTGCATCCCATGCAATCTTCTCTGAGGAAAACTGCCAAGCTGATATCATAAAAGCTATTTTGCAGGTGTTACATTTCATGTGGATAAACAGAAAGCACATGGAGTTGTAGGATCTTTCTGACAATGCCTCTAATAGACTTCACACAGCTGTCTTTGGTTTGAAACCCATGCAAGGATAGATTGAAAAGGGCTTTATGAGACCTGCAATCTAAAATCAGGGACAACCTAAAATCAGCATTCTCAATCAGCCCATTTCTGAGCACAATGGTGGGGGATGTTAGCATGAGACTATTGTACATTTCTGATTGTGCTGTTGGGTTATTAATGCACATGACTGATTGCTAGGAAATCATTCCTTAGCCAGCGAGGCTGGCATTGTGCCACAAGCAAAAACCGAAGTGAAAAGGAGGTTATCCTGCTTCGTTTTGATTTTTTTTTCCAAGCGCAAATTAGAATTGCTTTCAGATGTAACAGCTGATTGCTTCTGCCCGTGACATCTTTCAGTGAAGACCCAAGATTGATACACAGCTGTGCGCTACACATGCAGATCACATACTGATAGGAGATTAAAATCTTCATTCAATAGGTCATAGGTCTTGGAAGTCTCAAATGTGCATTCAGTACTTTCAAAAGTTTTACACATTGAGAAATAAATAATGTTTTGTGAAGAGTCTTCTGAATGGTGTACACTCACATGAAGACTGTACACATAATAGTTTAAAGCGTTTTAACTATGTAAGTTCCAGGTTATCTGCTCAATGTATTTTGCCATGTTTCACAAAACTGTAGAGATAATCATCTTGCTCATTGGCTTCCTCTGTAGATACGCTAGTAGTGTAGTGTAATTGATGATGTGAAGAATGTAAAATAGGCAATATAACACTTTTGTTTGTTCAGCGGGGACAATGGGACAATCAGTACCTGCATGGATGAAGAAACAGAAACTGACAACAGAAGACAGGGAAAAAACAAGTGCAAACATTGGAACACACAAGGTGGAAATATACTGTAATATATAGAAAGTCATGCCCAAGTTGCTTCTTTGTATATAAGGGTATGAAGTATTGTGTAGACAACTCTCTTAAAACTCACTAGTGTAATTTACATAAACTCAGGGGAAGAATTTGCTGATCCGTGTCGATTGATGGCAGTGCAGCATCTAACTTTTTTTGTGGTATTGGTATTTAAAAGGTAATTCACCACTGGCAAGATAATAAACTTGGCTGTCTTTGCAGGTGAAAGAGACTATAATTAGTATTTTTTTCGTTCTTTTTTTTTTACAGTGCTACTAGAGAAAAAGGGTTCTAGTGTTCCTTTCAAGCGGAAACCCCTCTCACACACTCTCTCTCTCTCTCTCTCTCTCTCTCTCTCTCGAATCCAACACAGAAATGTTTTAAACTGCAATTCATCGCTAGAGACAGGCTCCAAAAGAGAGTCTTGCAGCCTGGTACAAAAAGTGATTGTGGTCTTTATAGCTAATTTTGCCCTTCGTAACAACTGTGAGGGGGGTGAATTTTGTTTTATAACTTATCCGTTTAAATTATAATAAGCCTTAAAGTCATGCATAATTAAGGGCGTGGCCACTTGAGTGACAGGTGGATTGACCCTGTTGTCACTACTAGCCGTTTGTCTGCTGTCTGTTAGCGTCACTTCACCTCAGCTAATCCCGCATCTTTATTCGGGAGTGACGTGCTGCGAAGAAAGCGATTGGCGGCTCCGCCTACTTCAGGCTTAACAAATGCTCTTTAGAAACCTACGGGTGACATCACGGACAATTCGTCCATATTGTTTTACAGTCTATGGTTCCTTTTTGCCAAAAGGGTGGGTGAAATTCAAAACCCGTAGAGTTCCAACCCGTAATGCACTTAATCCAACTGTCCGTGGATGCAGAAATATGTTCTGTAATTTTCACAAAACCCCTGGTCTGCCAGATGACACAAACAATGATACATTTTGCATCATCCTGTGTACTTTTGCTGACAAATAGCCTACACAGGGATATCTGGGTGCAGGTAACATGGAGAAAGAGTAGGCATACCCATTGTTAATTTACAACTAACATTGTAACCAAAACAAATATGTTTGAAAATTGGCAAACTTTTTCTTATAAGTTACACAAATAACACTGATGCTAAAGCTAGCTAAAGAGCTACTGAAAGCACCTTTAAAAGACATGGATTACATGAATCTGCCCTGGGTAAAAAAAAAATAGGTATTTGTCTCAATTCTTTAAAATACAAATGATACAATAAAATACAAAAATACAAATATGAAAGGTTGTCTTATTAATCTTATAAAAGTCATGTCCAAACATTACTTTTAATAAATAAGTGCTAATAAACCTAATGTGTCAGGGTCCTGTCACCTTGATTGGTCTTGTCCTGGTGACAAGATCCTGACACTCATGTTTGTCTCGTGTTTGTGTGAGCGCACAGTTTGGAGTTGTTCTCTGGGCCGTGTGCTTTTATGACATGTCTTGCATGTTGGGGGAATGGTGTCTAGATCCTGACACTTCACTCTAGTCTTGGTTCAGTTTCTGTGTCAGGGTCGAGGTCGAGGTCGAGGTCCTGACATCGTGTTTTCTGTTTGAGCCAGCCTGATCTCATGAAAATGCGTCTCTATATCAAGCATTGTGTTTATCGTGCAATTTATACGCCAAAATGAGTTTTAACGTGCATATGATACGCACTTTATTGCATGTAATACACACGCACCCCATACCACTAATCCTACCCAAACGTATAATACATACGCACCCCACACGTCAGATGCACGTAAAAACTCATTTTGGCGTATAAATTGCACGATTAACACAATGCGTGCTATAGAGACGCATTTAGTGTGATCGGGTTGTTTAGGCACATGGCAGATGAGCGTTTGTCTGCATGTGCTCTTCAGTCATGTGGGGTTTGTGAGAGCACATGGCTTCTGTCATAATTGTTTTGCCATGTGCATTTTTCACATGACTTTTAGTTTGTTTCTGTCTGCCATGTGCTCATCTGTCAGTCTCTAGTCTTGGCCCCACCCTCTTGTTACCTGATTATTGGTTAATTTGGCCCACCTGCTCTCGCTTGGTACCAATCTGATTTCCTTCCTTATTTATTCTCATTGTGTTCTCTGTCCTGTGCCAGAATGTCACCTATGTTCCTAAATAAAGTCTTTCAAAGCTCTCTGCACTTAATTTCTCACAATTCTTAACCCACACCTGACGTACTGTAGTGGTGGTCAGATCGAGGCTTCGTGAAGCAATGAAACAGTTGAACCAAATGGTCCATATTGTTTCGAATCAATCCGACACCCGTCTCAACGGTGACACCTAGTGGTCACTTGCAGGTGTTGATCTGAAACAACCTTGACGAGCCATGAAAATTTGTTGTTTTTTTATTATTGTACTTTTCTAATAAGTGAATCTTGTAACCTATAGGCTCCTCACTGTGCATAATGTTATTTTGATCCTGCAAAATGAATATTAATGAAATAAATCAAGCTACAATGTCTAACTTTTTTTTTTTTTTTTTTTACATATTTTTATTCAAAAATATTAATTTCTCTGCTGTGGCAGGACTTAGCCTACTTCTTTTTTTACAGATAATTTCTCCAGCCTTTGAAAAAATCCTCTCACAAGGTACACTTGTTGCTGGCATGCAAAGATATCTTTTAGCTAGGACATACAAAAGAGGAAAGATTACTGCTCTCTCTTTCCAGTAAGTTAGTGGATCATGAGTTCTGGGCAAATACGCATCGTTGATGTATTTTTTCACTTCCACTGTGGCATCAGCTGTAGCATTGTGTATCATCTGGGTTTGATGGATACGAGTATCAAAAAGTTCCCATAAACTGTCCTGTGTTTCTACTGGTGTTGATGGTGATGTTGATGGTGATGTTGATGTTGATGGTGATGGGTCTGATGTTGACATTTCTGGCTCTGAATAAAAATGAAAACAGCAATTAGTAACAAAATGCTAAACTGACTGCATATATGAAGTATATATTACATGAATCAGATTACATAACATAACACAGACTGAAACTGCTCGCCAGTTCACATCCAATTCCCTCTGTCTGCCTTTTAAAAGAGAAGATAAAACATACTTTCAGACAAATACATTGAAAAAATACAGCTTCAAATAGTGCACAGCTATTAAAAGTAGCTGTTTTAGCAGCAAATTTAGGTTATGAACGTTTCTGCTCAGTGTGCAGAAAAAAATGGAATGGAATGTAGAACTACAACAATTACGAAAACCAAAATGATGTCATCACTGGCAGTATATTGGGTACTCATATGTAGATCTATAAAATGTATATTCACACAATATTATATTATACTATATTCACATTGAAGCTATTTTTAACATGATTGGCAGTTGTGATTGGTCCCAAAAGTTTGTAATTATATTTCAATTATAATTATATTTCAAACAATGCACACCTTGCTTAGATGGCCCAGCAGTGTCAGTAGCAGGCCTAGGTACAGGGGGAATGCCATCCTCTGCACCCTGCAAAATGGCAGAATGAGTGCTCCTCAAATGGCGCATCATGGATGATGTATTGTTGCAGTAGGCGAGCTGCCGATCACAATACACACATCTCACTTTATTTGGGGTTTCTAAATGGAAATGCTCCCACACCACAGATGTACGGCATCTCTTCTGGGGAGCCTCCATTTGATCTATCTATCTATCTATCCAAATCTATCTATATATTTATATATGTAGCCTATCTTTAATCTATCTATATATGTATCTATCTATCTATTAATCTAGCTGTCTACATATATTTATATCTAAGTATCTATTAATGTGTCACTATATGTATACTCTGTCTCTAGCCTATCAGTCAATGTGTTGTGTAAATTTAAATGTAAGCCTAAATATAACTAAACAAATCGCACTATAAATGTCACTATATCACCAAAAATATCTCAAATCTCAAAATCAAACTCCTCTCACAAAAACCCACGAGGTTGAATTGATTTCACTTTTATACAGATGTGCGATTGTGTGGTCTGTTCCCGACCGTGTCAATCAAACGCTGATTCGGCGGACCACACCTGATGAAACACTTAGTGAAACACTTCGAGGCTTCGTTTGGCCAAAGTCACGTGACATGGGTGCTTTGAATCACGCTTCGAATCAGTGTTTCGAAACATCTGCGCTTCGGGATCTCGCAAAGCTTCGGAACGTCTGTTTCGCGTCAGCCATTCCTAACATACTGGTAATAAGGCTAATTTAAAATTAGCATGAGTACTTACCACATATATCAAAGTTATCCAGTCACTGTGTAAAAATGCTAGTCATTTCACTAGCGAGGACCACACCACAACTGCACAGAATTAGCTTTATGAATGGGATAAGGGTCGAAGGAAATGGGGGAAAAGTAAACTATGGTTCTCCGTCTGGCTGCTCAGGGAGTCTGACCCGGGAGACTCAGAGTGGGGGCTTCGTCTCGGTAGGCAGTAAGCTGAGTTACTTGAAGACCCCCAAAGGTTTGGATGAGACAATGCGGGCTTGCGCTTGACGGAGGTCGTTAAGATTATTACGGATGTACAAGCGGTACGCTTCGGAAGACCATCGACCTAGAACTCTGATTGTCTCGTCCGAGATACCCATGCTGCCGGCCTTGGTGGCTGCTCCGATCCGGAATGAATGTGTAGAGTAATGTTCGGGAGATATGCCGGAGATCCTGAGAATACTTTGGAAGTGTTTGCTAAACCAGAATCTCGTGGCCATTTTCCTGTTTTCTGTGAGGAAGAGTGGTTCTTGAGGAGATGAATGGTTGACGTATCTAGAAGAAACGTATTCCGAAAGTGGCTCATAAGGACTGAGGAAGGAGTGGAGGCGAAAAAAGTATATTGGAGACGACTCTCCGAATTGGTCAGGTTTACTTCTCTTTAGGTTATATATCAGAGAATCAGGTGTATGAGCGGTGATGTCGGAGAGGGTGGGATGAATGGCTGGATTGAAGGCTAAAGTCGACGGGGCAAATTCAGAGCATCTCAGGAAGCCGAAGTATGCGAGAAAGAACATGCATTCTAATGTTTGGTCTATCGATGGGCTCAAGTAGCCGGAATGTAGGGTGCGAATGCATTGGCTCAGGAGGTCAGAAGTCAAGGGTAAGCGTTTGATGTTGAAGACTGGTTCTTGTTTTCGAAGACCTCTGATAAGCATAGATACGTGGGAGTGAGAAATGGTTTGGCATTGGTTGCCGGTGGTGAGTTTATAGATGAAATTAATTCCGGATAGGTAAGTCTGAATGGAGGATGCCCTGATATTTTGGTAGGAATGGGCATGAGTAACGAAGTTGCAGATGGACCAAACATTCATTAGGGGAAATGGGAGTTGGTAAAAGGAGTGGTGAGCCTTAAAACAGTTCCAACCGGTCAAGCAGAGAGGGTACTCTGGACAAGGCCGTTGAGAATGGCTTCCCGCGAAACATGTGAAAGTTCTTCCAGCTCCTGGATTTAGTTGAAGATGGTGGCTGATAACGGTGGAACTGGCGTGGGATGGATGTCTGACTCTGGAGCTAAGATTCTGAACTTCTGAAAAGAGAAACGAGACAATGATTCGGCTATGCTATTGTGTAATCCTGGAACGTGCGCTGCTCGGATGATGAACTGATGTTGCGCTGATATGAGTGTCAGTCTGCAGACTAATTGCATGATCGCCAGGGAACTGGATCTGCCTTTATTTATGATTTCAACTACCGCTGAGTTGTCTGGGTGGATAAGTATGGAGTGTCGGGACCATTCATGCCCCCAAAGGAGGGCTGCTATAATGACGGGATACATCTCGTAAAGTGCGGATGAGGGACAGTCTGGCTGCTGAATTAGATGGCTGAACTCTGGTGGCCACTCGGAAGCGAACCAGCGGCCGCTGTAGTAGCCGCCAAATCCTATGGAAGGCGCTGCGTCTGTGTACAGCTAAATGTCTTCTGGCTGTGTGACGTAGTCATTATAAAAGAAGGATATGCCGTTCCATGAAGACAAGAATTTCTGCCAGAGCCGCATTTCCATCTTGCAAGCTTCGTCCAAGGTGACTTTGTCGTGTAGAGAGGGTATTGTTGCTGCTTTTAATAGTAGGTTGGAAAGGAAAGCTTTCCCCAGGGGAATTATTCGGATGGCGTAATTAAGGTGGGATAGCAGCTGTTGCTTTGTGCACCTGTCTGCTAGAAGATAGTTCGATAGGAGCAATGAAAGACAATGGTAAGACTTTGAAAGCACTGGTGATGTCTGCTTTTGAGAGCCATGCTCCAAGGCCTGCCTTGCGGAAGAGAGTGATTGCTTGGTCAATGGAAGCGTATTTAATGGAGAAATCTGGGGCTGGAATGATGCTATTGATGCTGGGAATGTGTGTGCCGTGTGGGGAGTACAGGTCGATGATTAATCTCTTTTTCCCGGAGTATTTCCTGGTGGCGATTCCAATGGGGCTGATGCGAAAAAGAGTGAAAGGAGGTTCTTTAAACGGGCCTATCATAAATCCCTCTTGGACTTCTTTAGCTATTAGGGTGTCGACGGTGTCTGGTTCGGAGAGGGCAGACTGGAGGTTATGGGAGAGATGAGAAGTGTCTTGGATTATGTCTATGACTGGAAGAAAGCCGTTTATGAATCCATTGATAAGAAAATCTACGAACTCTCTGTCGGGGTAGTCTATTAAGGCAGAGGCTAATGCTTCCTTGACTGGTGTGCTGAGATACTGTAATAGTCAGTCGGGTAGAACAGTTGGGTTGTGGGGGCAAGAGGCTCTTGAGTGGGCGCCTCCGCAGAAGGAGCAGGTGTGTAGGAATCTGCAGTTGGAAAGAGAGCAGCCAAGATGGTTGAAGTTGTTGCATACCATTCTGCCTCCTTGGTAGAGGATCGTCGTCCTCTTTTGTCAATTCCTTTGGGAAGTGGAACGTTGGCTGTGGGCTGTATGTTTCGGAATTAGAGGAGGAGGTGGGGCTGCTGTGGATAATCTATTGAATACGGATGTTTAGCGTGAGGAGGGTTGAGATTGGGAGGGTGTGATGGTGCATGCTGAGGCTGGATGTGATGGTGCTCCGCATAGTTCGCAGGACATAGAAGTGCGTGCTGCAAAGATCCGACAGTAAAGTTCTGCATCAAGAGTGCCCCAATATGTCCCCTGATTGAACTGCTGTAACCGACCTGCTGCTTGTGTGGCGAAAAGAATGTGGTAGTTGTAGAAGCCTGTTGCTCCAAAACGCACAGCCATGTCTAAAATGATTGATAGATAATCGTCTAGCTCGGTTATTCGATCGGGATAAACAGAGCACAATATATCTCTGTAGATCGAGAAAGCTAAAGCGAATTTGGTGGGAGTGAGATCCTTTGAACGAGAGTTTAAAGGATGGCTGAACTGCATTAGGCCTTGACTGGTTTGCAGCTCTCTGGGCTGGCTAATATTTATGAGGGATGGATGGAGGAGCTGGGCTAGATCTGTGTAGTTACCTGATAAGATCTGAAGACGTGAGGCTGAAGAGGCTGGGGAGGGTCGATGGATTGATGAAGCTGGACGAGGAGGCGGTGCGGCTGTGGCCAGGGTATATGGGCTAGTATTTATTGGCAGGATGTGAGGGTGTTGGGAAAGGGAGGGGAAAAGGGGTAGATTAGTTGAGTAAAAGGAAGAAATAGGAGGGGGTTGAAAAGGTCCACTGAGAGGTAGAAGTCCTGGGTTTGCTACATGAGGGACTTGAATTGGGTTAATTTGTAGGGAAGAATCAGAAATAACAGGGGCCGAGTGGCTGTTAATGCCAAAAGGAAGGGTAGAAGGATGGATGTTGGGATGAAGGGATGAATGTCCGTGAGGATTTGTAGCTGTTTGTGAGCTTAAGTAAGCAAAGAAAGATGTCATGAATTGGGATAAGTCTGAGGTAGAAGGTGCAGATGTTGAAGGTAGTATTACTTGGTCTCCACTAGGTGGCGCGGATACTGCTGGCTGAGGCCGTTGTGGAGGCAGTGTGGTGACGTTATGAGTGACGATGAAGGGATCGCGTGTCAATGCCGGAAGCGTTGGAGGCTCGGAATTTAATTCTGTAGATGTTGTGTAAAGCTGAAATAATCTTGCTTTATTTTCCGATCGGCTGAATTGGATACCTATGTCCTTAAGAGCTCGCTGCAGGCGAGCTACGGTCCAATTCTTGATGGTATTCTCTGGTCTGGGAGACGTGGCATGAGTGCGCTGAGAATTGCTATGGTTTGTTGAATGTTGACAAGGAGAGTGATCGCGCCGGCTTTCGTGCCTGTGTCGATCGTTTATGGCGGTTCTCGTTTGCAGAGAAGAGCGATCTTGACGAGTCGGGGTTGGAGAAATCTTCGATGATGAACTATGACGTGAATGCCCGCGGGACTGAGGGATTTCTATGACGGAACGCAGCCGGTGTGAATGTTGGCTGCCTATGGATTGTTGTGAAGACCTGACGCCCTGTGACGGAGGAGAGTTTCTGAATAAATCATCTTCGGAGTCAGAGGGGTTGATCCGCAGCTCGGAATCCATGTTCGAAAAACTGAGAAGAACGGTATGGTGAAGGTGGGTTCCGTGTATATATACAGACGGGGAGAGAGCTGATTAGTTGAGGCGTGGTCCTGCTCCCGAACTTCAATTAACTTGTTAACTACATATAATAAAAATGCATGTTTCTTCATGGTAATTTATCAGTTACAAGGCTGTTTTAATGCTCACAAAAGGTAGTAGAGAATATGGTCTCATGAGAAACCACAGTGAGCTTCATCACAGTCAGCTCTAGATGTTGCAGAGCTTAGATGTGAGTTTCTCAACAGGATTCCCATTTAGATGGAGAGGACTAACTGAGATCTGAGACTTCTAAAAGTTGAGACAGTTTTTACTTTGTTTTTCTTATCTGTGGGATGTCCTAAGCTTTGGACTTTTGGGACTCTGTGTTTACTCTGAAACTCTCCTTTGAAGGTCTGTGATTAATAAGTAAAGTTTGTGTGACTGCTATAAACCATCATCCAACATCAGGGTCTTTTTCTTCTTGTTAAACGTTTAGAAAATGTTAAATCATCATTCTTGGGGAATGGGTATATGTTAGGAGGTTCATAAAAGTAAGAGATTACATGAGGCTGTTGACACTGTGACTTGTGCATCTCTCTTGACCACATCATTCTATGTATTTCAAGGAAGAAAATCTTTAACTGTTTACTTCTTGAGAGAACACACTCATGGAGAGCGAGTGCTTAATGCAAGGGCGCAGCCAGTAATGGGCCAGGGTGGCACTGGCCCGCCCAGACAAGTTCGATCAAAATACATTTGAGTTTATTTTTATTAAATGGGTTTTAAATTATTGTATGGGTCTGACCCAACAAAAATCCAGTTTGTCGCTGTTTGACAGTGCGCAAACGCACTTTATTTTTATTTTTACTTTATTTTTCGTATTTATGAGGAAAAAAAAAACAATGTTAGGGACATGACAGTTCTCCCTTACAGACATGACCACTATGAAAGTGACTTTAAAACTTTCACAGAGACCTCAAACAGTAAGCACAAAGCCTTTCTTTAAAGTAATTTCGTGTTTTATTAATTATATCTTAATTTTAATCAATGTTTCATCAACCAATTGCCTGGATTTAATAAATAAGAAGTAAATATAGTAGAAAATAGATCATCATGGAAGCGCCTTTGCGTGAACTGGAGCTCGTCTCATTAATGAACCGAAACTTAGCGTATAATGTACTACCTGACAGACCTGAGGAATATATAGAAAGCTTGAAATGTCTACTTTTAAACAGAACGATTCAATACGAAAGAAAACAGACTGCTCTCTGCTTATTTAATCCGTATAAAATCTGCATTTCTCTCTGGCGAGTTCACTGCTGAAGATCGAGAGTCAGCATCGTCAACTTCATATTTGCAGCCGACAAAGAAAACACTTGTTTATTATTAAACAATAAAAATGTCTCCTTGCTATATTTGACATATTCATAATCATTACTTTTGCCGGTTCTTTGTGGCAGCTTTTAGATAGCCTACTTTATTGGCAGCGCCACCCTTACATGAACACGTCACCACTGCATCAGCACCGAAAACAGGATTTTTTTTTCTAATATAAAATCAAAAATCGTGATACGAACCGTAGGTTTATCGTTACAGCCCTAGTAAGATGAGAAAGCAGGAGTTTAGTCGTTTGTCATGGTTGTAAAAAAACAATGGCTATCTGATTCTGAACATCTTTGCCAAGCACAAACCAGTAGAGAAGTAGCCTATATAATCAATAAATTATCGGCGAGGGTCATGCCTTTTTTCACAATTATTTTGGAGGGTCATAGAAAAATGTATTACTGGCGAAGGGAGGGTCAAGTCTTTTTTGACTACAGATCTTAAAACTCCTCCGGTGGCCCCTTAAATAAAAAACCAACAGTCCCCAAGTCATTTTTTTTCTAGGAAAAACTATAGGCCCACTCACTTTTTCACTGGCCCGCCCAAAATACAATCTCTGCCTACGCCACTGGCTTAATGTAGGACACATTTAATCCTCAGCATGCTGTTCACAAAAGCACATATATTACATGAGAAGATACTTAGGCTGGAAGAACTGATTCAAATGTATTTACAAACAGATTGCATTTGAGGTTGGATTGATAGTGGTACGAGTATCTCTCTCTTCCTCACTGCCCTCCTCTTCTTCCCTCTTGAACATGTTGCTGGGATGTTTTAAAAAAAAAAAATATATAGAGCATGAATATTCCATATCTGTTTGGAATGCAGTGTTAGTTTACTACTGTGCCGAGCCATTCTGGCAAGAAGCCACCTCTGAGTGTAAAACAAACATTTCGACAAGCTGACATTACACATGCAAATGATCCTGAGCTAACTGAGCAGAAGAAATGCTATGCATTTGAGATTTTTTTTTTACAGTAATATTCAGCCCACTCAGTAGCTTCCTAACAAAATATATCTGCGAGTAGAAATTACAGGGCTGAGCATGAGAATAGCAGGGTTTGCAATTCACTAAATGTGACCTTAAGAGAAGACCATAATAACAGTCTGAAATATTCAATATTTACAGTATATTCATATTTACAACTTTTGATTAATAGGAGGCACAATCTTTTATATTTTTGCAAAAGCTTTTACCAATGTTGCTCTGCTGGATTCTTGGCTTAAATCACATTAGATTTAAATTACTTCACATTTCAGATGAAGTTTAATCACTTCATTTTTATAATTATTATTTTCATATTCTGTGAAATGTGCATGCATTAAATACACCTGTGTTTTACCAATTTAATAAATGGAATTTCAAATGTTCTACCTACAATTTGTTGTGCACGACACAGAGAGAAGTTTTCTTTCACTTTAGCGGGCTTGTATCGTAACCCCTGTTAAGCTATTAAGATGTTATGATTCATTTTGAACACTAGTTGTCCCAAAACTGCTCAGTCACTCTCAGGATTTAGTGATTTTCGGAAGGTGTAGGAGACCCAGACTATCATCATATCTCAGCATGAGCACAAAGGCTAGTCCAATCCAAAGGTATGAATTATACAGTGACTTTTAGAGAGCAATTTTGCATTTATCCATGTTGATTACAATGCCATCTGTTCCTCTACCCGCCCTGCAAAGATAACACATTTGACTAAATGCTTGTGGCAGGCATTCTGTACAAAACCCATGGACAAACCACATCTGCTGCACCAAAAGCCTTTATATTATTCCACAGGAAAGCATTGGGGAAAATATCTTAATGTGATTTTGGCATTGGTCAAGGCCTTTCTTCTGGAACGGTACTGGTACCAATTAAACTCTTTAAGAGCTTTCTTTCTTTTTTTCAGCTTGGCCAGCATGGCTCATCATAATCTACTCCCTCTTATGTCAATTCAACATGGTGAAAACAACTTGAAGACAACCATCATCCAACAATATTATTGTATGAATTTATTTTGGCTGGACTTTGCTTTCAATTGTTGCAAATTATGGCCTATTTAAGGTCTTAAGGTCAATTAATTGAGCTTTGAAGCTGCAAAAATTGATATATTATATGGAAACTTGGACATTTAGGTTCCATAAACTAAAGATTTTAATTAATGAATCTCATATGCATTTACAACTGCAGTGGAAGGAATGAAAGTGACATGACATAAATATAACTTTAAAGCAGCACTATGCAACTTTTCTACCTTAACCGAGCAGCTTCGGGGTCATTGGAATGGTTCTATTACTTTTTTCGGTTGAATGGTGGTAGTCTCGCACCCCCCTATCGCATGTGAGCGGAAAAAACACACTTGCAACTTTGAGCCGGCGGGCCGCCGGCCGTGGCATCAGGACGTGTCGCATGATATCAGGTTTACTGCAAAAAAGATCTGATAAAATTAGCATCAAACAGAAATAACCCGGCGCCGTATACATGTGGTGTTCAAGGTGCACATACAATACAGACTGTCGACAGTTCAACAGGGCGCACACAGGTAAAAAAAGTTGCATAGTTCTGGTTTAAGTTTAACTCTGAGACCATCCACACATGGTGACAGATTCATGGAGACATACATGCTCAATACAGGCTTCAGGTTTGCCCTCTAAACCATATCAGGCAACATAGAAGTTGGTGGGAAGAGCATATTAGGCGGCCGGTCAATCTGAAAGAGCTATGGACACTATGGCAGTACTGCAAGCTTACCAGGCAGACCTGCTCAAAGACCTAGATCAAGGGGCGGCCTCTGAACTTCATATAGCCACAGATCTAGCTCTTCGTGCCACCAAGCATGCGGCCTACAATTGAGATTAGGCCCACTCCTTACCCTGAGAAATAAATTAAGCTTGCTTTATTAGGCTTGAGTAGCATGCTGTTTGGCTCCCTGATAGAATATTTTTAGTAGTAGAGCTGGACAGATGTTTAAGATGACTAAACTGCCATTCACATAACCTCTACCCTGGCCTCATGGGATAGTAAAGTGTCCATCAAACGCACTCTTCAGAATCTCGCCGGAAGTAGTAGGTCATGCTGGTACTTTTGCCTACTCTTGAGTACTGTGAATTCGGACAGACTTCTTTTGTCACATATGCTGTAAAAGATATTAGCCTATGCTGAGATAGGAGAGACTATCGGCGTGGTTAGAGACTGAGACTCTGCTCATCATGCCAGTAGTGGAAAGAGTACTAAAACAATTACTTCAGTAAAATAATTGCTACTTAAGTAATAATTTACTTGAGTACAAGAAGTACTGAAAAATAATATGACTCAAGTAAGAAAAGAAAAAGTAAGCTTAAAAACTACTCAAATAACTATGTTACAAAGTACTTTAGTATTATTTTTCTATTTTTACCCAAAATGGGGAGATGATAGCGTTATGGAGCGCTAAACACACGGTTTCATTCATACTAGCAGCCCAGTATATACTGATTCATCCCTCGCGCATAAAGTCCACAAGTGAGATTCATAGAAATATTAAACGTACGACATTTCAGGAAATGCCTTATATGGATATAGTAACATGCAAATAGAGACATTTTGACTGATGAAACATGAAGACAAACAGATGATAGTGATAATATATCTGTGTTCATCAAGCTATCGCAGGTATTTTCCTATGAATGATGTATGTCTTTAAAGGGATAGTTCACCCAAAAAGGAAAATTAGCCCATGATTTACTCACCCTCAAGCCATCCTGTGTATGACATTCTTCTTTCAGATGAACACAATCAGATTTATATTAAAAAATGGGTAACACTTTATATTACGACCTGCAAACAACTGCGTAAGTAAACCGAAATTACCGTGTGCGTTTCTGTAATTATAGTGTACTTCCGTGTAGGTATAAGGCAGTGCTTCTCAATTCTGGTCCTGGGGGCCCACAGCTCTGCACATATTATATGTCTCCTTTATCTGACACACCCAGTTCAGTTCTTAATGAGCTGATGATTTGAATCAGGTGTGTTAAATGAGGGAGACATACAAACTGTGCAGAACTGTGGGTCCCCAGGACCGGAACCACTGGTATAAGGGAACAATATGTTAAGTTTTGGGTAATAAAGGGGTACAACCAGATATATAAGCAAATTATTTATAATGTAAGTATTTTAAAACTAACAGGTACCTATTCTGTTAATATATTCCAGGCAAAAATTGTACGTCTGTTGTATATAAAATTTGTATCACATTTCTGGGAAAATATGTTCTTGTGCAATGTAGTTGCAGGGTAACTGTGTTTCATGCTTTTTTTGTTTTTTGTTGCTATCAGAACAACTATGCCTTTTTAAAAAAAAAAAAATCTGCTGCACTACAATCTTTACAGTTACAAATTTACAGTTACTACAGTAATATAATGGCACAAAATGTTTTAGAGTGGAGGATTGTTCGACAACTTAAAATTGAAGATGTAGCTTGCTAAGAGCATGTATATATATTCATATTTTTGCAGTGCAGTAAGACCAATGGGACTCCATCAACTCCTCAACTTCAGAGTCCCCAGTGGAAGTTAAGAAAAAGAAGAACAAGAAAAGAAAGAAGAAGAAAAGCAAGAGAAGCAAATAAAAAAGTGAGGGGGGGGGATATAATGTGTTACTTTGTTGTTTGAATATACAGTAGAAAAGACAATGTTTTATTAAGATGAAAAAGTGTTTTGAATTTTTTTTTTGTAAAATAAAAGTCAGAAATAAAATGGGATCCTGTATTGTATATTTACTGCACTTACCCTGTAACTACACAGAACAAGGGGGTAACAAGCGCCACTTTAATTTACAGCCTGCAGGAGTTACACTTACCCTGTAACTACACAGTTGAAACAGGTAACAAACACTACTTACTAACAATACGAAACAACACTATTTGCACAGTAATTACAGAGAAAGGTACTCTTATTAAGAAAACAAAACAAAACAAAAAAAAAACGTTTTAATTACACATTTGCCCTGACATTCAAGTGTCATTGCAATACAATGTGACAAGGCAATTACTAAGTATTACATGGTACGTTCTAAATTAAAATCATAGCTGAAACCTATTTTTTTTTTTGGCCTAACGTTAAGTAGTTTAGTAAGAAAAGCAAATAAATTCATACTGTGCTTACATACAGCCATATATATATACAGGGTAAGTGACTGTAACTGTATATATATATATATATGTATATATATATATATATATATATATATACAGGGTAAGTGAATTTATACTTATACTTATATATATATATACGTTTAATTTACAACCCAAAATTACCCTGTAACTACATTGCACAAGAACATATTTTGCCAGAAATATGATAAAAACTTTTATATACAACAGGCGTACAATTTTTGCCTGGAATATATTAACCTGTTAGCCTGGCTAACGCCAGACCCAATTCTCGTTGAGACTTGGGTCTGGGAACCACATGTACATTTTCTCGTATTTGAGGCGTGGTTAACGATTGCCCGGCGCCGTTTATTGGGTGCTAAGAATGTCTGTCAAATGCGCCTCATATGCATATTTACGTAGCTCATATGCAATCATTTCAATTATACCAGATGACGTGTGTAGAGCGACAGAAATTAGACAAGGAAGAAGACGATGGGTAAGATATTTTTGTGTAAACAATGATGTTCAGTGACTATTGCCGTTTCTGCAAGATAAACATGCGATAGCTTCGCGTCTGCTGCCATGTTGAATCCATAGAAATAAACAAACTGCTTCGGTGTGTCGCATAGATGTCGTCATCGTCTTGCTGCTCCCTCCCCGTTCTGTGATTGGTTCCCTAAATGAGGCGAAAATCTGGCCCATGGTAATCATACTGTCTTTCAGCCTGAATAAAATCGCGCTGCAGGAAGGCAGCATGGGGAAACCCAGACTATTAACCTGTTAGTTTTTAAATAATTACATTATAAATAATTTGCTTATATATCTGGTTGTACCCCTTTATTACCCAAAACTTAACATATTGTTCCCTTATACCTACACGGAGGTACACTATAATTACAGAAACGTACACCGTAATTTCGGTTTACTTACGCAGTTGTTTGCGGGTCGTAATATAAAGTGTTACCAAAAAATGTCTTGGCTCGTCCAAGCTTTATAATGGCAGTGAATGGCTGGAGAAAATATGAAGCCCACAAAAGTGCATCCATCCATGATAAAATGCCCCACTTTTACTCCAGGGAGATAATAAAGGCCTTCTGAAGTGAAGCCATGCATTTGTGTCAGGAAAATACCCATATTTAAAATTAAAACTTGAATTTATAAAACAAAAACATTCTCTTCTGACTGTCTGGCACCATTTAAATTGAGAGTTCCAATTTTTAAATCTCTCATAAATATTGATGTTTTATAAAGACATAAGTAATTAAAAGAAACAGTCAACAGCAAGGCAAAGACTTCTACCAGAAAAAAAGAAGTTACACCATATCTTGATTTCAATCATTAAGGGTTTGCTTTCTAAGTTTACTCCCATTTTTCCTGAGACGGTAAACGTATTTAACTGCAAAAGCTTCTTCTTTCATTAGAATATTTGCATCATTAATGGAAGTTGAGCGATCAGGGAAGTAATCTTCAACCTGAACTCCAGGTAGGCCTTTAGTTTCTTTCAAAAATTTGCTAATGTCCTTGCTAACTTTATATACTATCGTCTGATTTTTGTTTTCAGTTTGCGATGAAAGATAAGAACAATTAGAATTATCGAAATCCGTAGAGTCACTGTCATTATCTGAGACTAAGCTTAATGACCTTGCTCTGGTAGCCCCTTTTCCTTTTAATAGGACCTTTGCAGATTGATTCGGTTTCTATCTCCAATTCAACAACACTCTCACTGACCTGTTAATCAGTAGATGTCATTTTATCTGTAGTTACAGTGGTATCGCTGCTTAAATTACCCGTCTCAACCATGAGATCAGGTACAGTGAACAGACCTGCAGTAACCTCAGCCATAGAGGGTTTATTCCCAACCGACCCACCAGAACCTGACTCAACAGCAGCAGGAGACACAACATCCTCTGTGACAGACACAGCTTTAGTATGTTTACTCTGAGAGTTTGTCTGTACAGCAGCATTTCCGTCCGTTTTTTTTCAGGACATGCACATATCAGATGGCCAATTTTGCCACAGCCAAAGCATTTCATCATGCTTTCAGACGTTGCATAAACCGTATAGCTGAAGTCCTCGACTTTTACATTAATGGACAGGTTCAGCTCGTCTTTCTCCGAAAAGATACTGTGTTTCAACAAGGGTGATTTACAGCTAAGAGTAATTTTCCTAATGGGAGAGACTATCTTACCAAAGGAAGACAATTCTTTAGCAATACTTGCATCAGAAACAAAAGGAGGAACATTTGACAAAATCATCTTTCTGGAAGGGCTACTAAGAGGAAGTACAGGTGTAAGCATATCATTAATTACGACTCCAGTTTGAACAACCTCATTAGCTTTTTAAATTGCGTTTAAAACTAAAACAATTGCGCTGTTCATTTTAGATGCAGAAACAATAGAGTTGTAGCCATCTACATTGCCAACCGCAAAAGCACATTCCTCTACACTGAATTTACACAAAATCTTAATCCCATGACGCCGCGTTAGACCATCACTACTCGTAACACCTGAAGCAGCCATGCTTCCCGGCAAAAAAGACGCCGGGAGCATTCCCACAACTTTCTCCAAACAAAACTGCTCTCCTACACCAAATAACACACAAAAAACCTAAACAAACAAACCACAGAAAAATTCACACTGAAACTGACCACACGCTTCTCACTCGCTACGAAAACGCTCGCACATGCGCACAGAGAGAGAGAGAGCGAGAGAGAGAGAAGATGGTTTAGAAAAGAGGGGAGAGAGAGAGAGCCAAGAAGGGCCCGCAAATAAATAAAAAAAACAGAGCATGGAAGAGCCAGAGCAACAGTTACAATCTTATTTTATCCTTTCCCTCATCATGTGACTAAAACCCAAATGTGAGACATTCAAGCTGACCAATCAGATAATTACAACTTCCCCCATTGCACTAAAGGTGTGACAATTCATTGACCCCCGAAGTACACACATCTTGACCTATATGCCTTGATCACTATCAGCCCCTCTGTGCCTTTGGGAACTCCAAATGGTCCTTGTGGTAGAAAGAGGGGGTGGCAAATGTATATCTTGGATTATTTTCAATACCTGTCAACTCTCCCATATTTCACACCCATCTCCCGCACCCCTCCCATGTTGTTGTTTGTCCTGGGAAACTGCTGGAATTTGTATACCCTACTTTTGTGTGCATTAAACACTTGGCCATTTCAAATGTACTGCCTATTTCCTCTGCACTTCTATAAACACACGTATCCTGTCTGAGTAGGATCAAAAACACCTGCTAAAATAGCCAATCACATAGCAGGAAGCAAAACAAAATGAGACAGACCTGATGGAATTAATTGAATTTTCTTTTTGAATACCCACAAAAACTTTGACATGAAAAGTGCATGCAGATTGTTTCCCATTCTTTGTGGGAACATATTCTTTCCCCAATGTAGATTTCTTTGAAACATTTCATTACAAAACGGACTGTAGTAAAGTTTAAAGTGGCAGAACAAACAAAATGATAAACAGAAATCAGCTTTGTTGACTCATAAAATGCAAGTTCCCTTTCAAGGGAACTCGCGTTGCGTCGATTGACGCTAAGGGAACGCTTTGCGTGATGATGTATTGAAGCACATGTAAAATCAGTCCAATGGTGTGACGGAACGTCAGAGGCGGGTGACGTCATGAACCAGGAAACTATAAAACCTGCCCAAAACAAAGCAGCTTCTGTGTCTTCACAAGCGCTATATGTGAAACTGTCTGTTATATTTGGTGTTGTCTGTTATATATATATATATATTATTCAGCATGGCGAGCAAGCAACAGTTCAGAGCGTGTGTGCATCCCTGTCCACGTTATTTAACGGGTGGGGACACGCACACTCTTTGTGTTGATTGTTTGGGAGAGGAGCATGCACGGTCAGCGCTCGAGGGCGCTGGCTGTGAGCACTGTGAAGTGCTTCCATTACGGACGCTCCGATCCCGCCTGGCGTTCTTTAGCGAGGGCGCCCAGGCTCGCGTTCCCCAAGGCTCAGGTCCCGCAGCTGCTGAGGCACTGCGAAGGCTTCAGACTTGGGGTTCGCAAATGGATCTGTCAGCGGGGTTAGAGACGGGCCCGGCCTTATCTCTGCCTTCACCTGACAGATCTAGTGCATTGTATCAGGGTTCGGAAGCACGTGCTGCGGTTTCTTCCGCTCTGATACAAGCACCAACACTACAACTATCTAGTTCCGAGGAACTAGATGTTGTTAGTGTTGACTCACGTGATGTTGAGGATTCGCCACCTCAATCTCACGCGTTTGAGGAGCTTATTGAGGTTGTGACGAGAGCGGTCGAAAGATTAAATATAGATTGGCCGTCAGATAAGCAAGACGTTCGTTCAAAAAGTAAACTGGACGAACGCTTCCTGCCCTCTCGCGCACAACCTCAACGCCGGGGTCTGCCGTTTTTTTCCCGATCTCGACACCCCGGCGTGGGGAAAACCAGCATCATATAGAGTTTACAGTGCACAAACATCTCACTATTCTTCTATATCCCAATATAAAGAGCACGGTTATGGGGAGATGCCAAGGGTTGAAGAGACGCTCGTGAGCTATCTCTCTCCCGAATCTGCATCTTCCCTTAAGGCCCCGGTGTTACCCACCAAACCAACTAACATCAAATCTGGTGGGTAAGGCTTATTCAGCGGCTGGTCAGGCTGCAGCATGTTTACATACCATGTCTTTGCTGGAGGCTTACCAAGCTGAGGTGTTAGGAGACTTAGATGAAGGCGGGGGTATTGGCCCGAACGCTGTTTGCGAACTGCGTCGGGCCACAGATTTGTCTCTCAGGGCTGCTAAGGAGACGGCTAAATCTATCGGCCGGTCTATGGCAGCCCTGGTGGCCACTGAGAGGCATCTCTGGCTGAATTTAAGCAAAATTAAAGAAAAAGATAAACATTTTTTAATGGATGCTCCCATCTCTTCTTCTGGCCTCTTCGGCGACGCAGTAAATTCGGTCGTCGAGAGGTTCCAGGAGTCAGCCAAACAAGCGCTGCTTTTCAAAAGCTTCTCCCTCGCCGAACTCATGTCTCCGGGGCTGCTGAGCGGGAGCAGCCCCAAACATCTAAAGCCAGCTCCTCACACCGTGCCACTCAAAAGCAGAGCGTGGCCTCCCGTGCTCCCCCACAAAAAGACTGGGGACACGGGGGGCGCGCTCAGCAGCAGCCTTCTAGGGGTAAGACGGATCTGAGGACCGTCATTATTTCAAAGAAGGCTGCAAAGAAAAGGTCCTGACGTCCGAGGGCGCAGGCCATCCCCCCCGAAGTAGAGCGGTTAACACCTCATTACACGGTGCCCGTCTCTCTTCGGTGCCCTCAGGGGACCGTTATGCTAACCCTGCCACCTCGTGTGTTACAGGGCGCAGCGGTCTCCAGCGAGCACATATCTCAGATGCCACCCGGAAACCTAGTGGCCCTGGGATGCCCGCCCCCTCCGAGGAGGGTCCTAGAGCAGTCAGTTCAGTCGTTCCCTGCCGGTTTGCCGTTACAGGGCGACGGGCTGATTGTTCAACAACAACTAAATCCAGAAGCCAGTCTCGAGAGGCTGGTACCTCTAGTAGAATTTTTGGTACCGTGGAAGCTACTGCCAAATATTTCTCGTTGGGTCCTGCAGACCATAGAAAAGGGCTATCAAATACAGTTTGGGTCTCGCCCGCCCAGGTTTATGGGGGTCCTTCCCACCGTGGTGGGCCCCGAGCAGGTTCTGGTAATGGAACAAGAAGTAAAGAACCTGTTGGACAAGGGGGCCATAGAATATGTACCTCCCTCCAGCAGGGACACCGGGTTTTACAGCCGATACTTCATCGTTCCGAAGAAGGACGGGGGGTTGCGTCCCATTTTGGATCTAAGAGTTCTGAACGAGTCAGTCATGCAGCTGAAATTCAAAATGTTGACTTTGAGACAAATCGTGCCACAGATCAGATCCGAGGACTGGTTTGTCCAGATAGATCTCAAGGACGCATACTTCCATATTTCCATCCTTCCGTATCACAGGAAGTTCCTGAGGCAGAGCATACCAATATCGAGTTCTTCCATTTGGCCTAGCACTATCACCCCGCACTTTCACGAAATGCGTAGATGCAGCTCTGGCGCCACTGCGTCTGCAGGGTATTCGCATACTGAACTACATCGAAGATTGGTTGATTTTAGCTCAGTCGCACCAGTTGGCGATTCGGCATCGAGATGTCGTCCTCGCCCACATGAGAGAGCTGGGGTTACGGCTAAACGCCAAGAAGAGTGTGCTTTCTCCATTACAGAGAACCACTTATCTAGGGGTAGTACGGGATTCTATGTCGATGCGGGCGCGCCTGTCTCCAGCACGCATAGAGTCCATTCTGTCAGCCGTAAAGAGAATAAAGCTAGGCCAGTCACTCACTGTGAAACAGTTTCAGAGACTGTTGGGTTTGATGGCAGCAGCGTCCAACGTGATAACTTTTGGCCTGCTGTACATGAGATCCTTGCAGTGGTGGCTCAGGACCAAAGGGTTTTCCCCGAGGGGTAATCCCTTTCGCATGATCAAGGTTACGCGGCGTTGCCTACGTGCCTTGGTTATGTGGAAGAAACCTTGGTTCCTGTCCCAGGGCCCCGTGTTGGGAGCTTCTTGTCGTCGCAGGATGCTAACGACAGATGCCTCCCTCACGGGCTGGGGAGCGATCCTGGAGGGACGCTCGGCTCAGGGTCTGTGGGGGGACCATCATCTCTCTTGGCATATCAATCGCCTGGAGATGATGGCCGTGTTTCTTGCTCTCAAGAACTTCCTCCCAGACCTCAGGGGCCACCATGTGTTAGTCCACACAGACAATACGTCGGTGGTTGCCTATATAAATCATCAAGGGGGTTTGCGTTCACGCCCACTATGCAAACTAGCGCACCAGATCCTCTTGTGGTCCCAGGGCAAGTTGCTATCACTCAGAGCAGCTTACATCCCGGGGGCCCAGAACATAGGAGCAGACATCCTGTCGAGACAGGGGCCGAGGCCCGGGGAATGGAGGCTCCACCCCGAGGTGGTGGAGTTGATATAGAGGGAGTTCGGCCAAGCACAAGTGGATTTGTTTGCGTCTCGAGAGACTTCTCACTGTCCACTCTGGTTCTCCCTCACGCATCCAGCTCCTCTCGGACTGGATGCGATGGTACAGACGTGGCCGAGGCTACGTCTGTATGCATTTCCCCCGATTGCTCTGCTCCCGGGAGTTCTGGAGAGAGTTCGCAGGGACCATCTGCGCCTGCTTCTTATAGCCCCGCGGTGGCCGGGCAGAGTATGGTTTGCGGATCTAGTGTCTCTTCTCAACGGGCCTCCTCTGGAGCTCCCCGTCAGAAGAGATCTACTGTCTCAAGCAGAGGGCTCGATATTTCATCCTCGTCCCGAACTGTGGAACCTGTGGGCTTGGCCTCTGAGGGGGCCCAGCTCATAGAGTCAGGTCTCTCAACCGAGGTTGTGGAGACCATTCTACAATCCAGAGCTCCCTCCACGAGGAAACTTTATGCCCTGAAGTGGAAGGTTTTCGCTTCATGGTGTAGTGACCGTCAGCTAAACCCAGTTAACTGCCCGGTTGGTACAGTGCTGGAGTTTCTGCAGGAGCGGTTCACGGCAGGTCTATCCCCGTCCACGTTGAAGGTTTATGTGGCGGCCATAGGTGCTTACCACATTCCTTTGGGTGGAATGTCTGTGGGTAAAGACCCCTTAGTATCTCGTTTCCTCCGTGGCACGTTGAGGCTGAGGCCTGCTGCACGCACGAGGGTCCCGACCTGGGACCTGGCTATCGTCCTCCAAGGTCTTTCCCAGGCTCGCTTTGAGCCCTTGGAAGAGGTTCCAGCCAGGTTTCTTACTTTAAAAACGCTGTTCCTCCTCGCTATTTCATCTTTGAAGAGAATAGGAGATCTCCAGGCTCTGTCGGTTGCACCCTCGTGCTTGGAATATGCGCCCGGCATGGTTAAAGCATTCCTTCATCCTAGGCCGGGTTATGTTCCCAAGGTCCCCACTAATGTGGCCCGATCTATAGTGCTGCAGGCCTTCTGTCCTCCTCCCTTCCAGGATGCGGACCAGGTAAAGCACAATTTGCTGTGCCCGGTTAGGGCGTTAGATGCTTACGTCCACAGAGCTGCCCTGTGGCGTAAATCCGAACAACTCTTTGTCTGTTTTGGACCCCCTAATAAGGGGTCACCAGCATCTAAGCAAAGAATGAGCAAGTGGGTGGTCGAGACTATCTCACTTGCTTATGAGTCGACCGGACTACCATCACCCATGTTGGTGCGGTCTCACTCAACTAGGAGTATGGCGGCCTCTAAGGCCTTATTGTCTGGAGTACCTCTTCAAGACGTCTGTGATGCGGCAGGCTGGTCCTCACCTCACACATTCGTCAGGTTCTATTCTCTGGACTTGGACTCTACACCAGGGTCCCGAGTGCTCTCGTCCTAGTGCTGCTCGCCTTGATTTCACACTGGACAGGCACTTCTCGCTATGGTGGCGTTGGTATAGACGTTCCCTTAGCGTCAATTCGACGCAACGCGAGTTCCCTTGAAAGGGAACGCCTCGGTTACGACTGTAACCTCGGTTCCCTGAAGAGGGAACGAGACGTTGCGTCACCTGCCATATCTCCTACGTGCCTGTAAGCTACTTGCTCAGACCTTACGAAGCTGACGCCGCTTTGTTTTGGGCAGGTTTTATAGTTTCCTGGTTCATGACGTCACCCGCCTCTGACGTTCCGTCACACCATTGGACTGATTTTACATGTGCTTCAATACATCATCACGCAAAGCGTTCCCTTAGCGTCAATCGACGCAACGTCTCGTTCCCTCTTCAGGGAACCGAGGTTACAGTCGTAACCGAGGCGTTATGCAACCCTGACCCTGTAAAATTGCTCTCTGGAGCACTTTATTATTGAAGCTTCAAGGAGAGTTCCTGTGAATGTCAAGAGTATCAATATGGCAAATTCAGTAATTGACTTTACTGTCTCAGGTCAGGAAAAGAATGCAGAGAATATTTCTCTCTCCATATCTCTCCCTCTCCAGCTACTGAATATGGCTTGCATTCCAATGATCTTTTAAAGAGGCCAACGCCTGTATGATGATTTCCAAATAATTGTTCTTAAGTTAAAAATAAATACCTGTGTAGTTGTTTGTCTCCATGGAGACGACTGAACAGAAAGATCCAAAAAAAATAAATAAAGGAGAAAAGGTCCTGCACAAGAATAATCATAATAATAAATAAAAAATGAAAATTGCATTAACATATATATTGCATTTAAAATAATTCTGAAACAATGAGTACATTTTTACATATTTTACAACCAATGAAAGGTTTTCTTTTCTGATCCTTTTGTTCCTTAACTGGCAATATAAGCTAGAACAATATAGGCCAACACTATAAATACAAGACAAATGTTATATGTGGGACCATCAGACAGATCTCTGTGCATATGCAAAATAACCCCTGGGGGTTTCTTATTCACACATTCAGCGTGATCACTGAGATGGGATATATCATTTTGAGTGATGTGCTTGTTGCTTGTGTGTTGCACACTAAGATATCTCTGGACCTTGCTGATAATTCCCTCCACATCCATCTCCGATGACAGCCTACGTGATGTTTACAGATGAGATTATTGTAATGTAGTCCTAGAGTTTTGGTGAAAGTTGGAATTACATAATAATATAATCATCCATTTGAAATGTGTTGGTGCGAGTGCATAGTGTACTGCTTTTCATATTGCTTGATATTTTCATTTTACTGTGAGAACAAAAGCATTTTATGAACAGACAAAGTAAGAAGCACAAATACCCAGATAATTAGATTATATAATGACCTTGTCTTTTCTAGGAGCCATTGACAGAATCATGCCGAATTTGTACCAATAATTGTAGCAAGGGAAATATTAATAATTAATCACAACTTGTTATTATTAATTATGAATATTTGGATCAGTTCATATAATTAACTTGATGTTGCAAAATGAATTCCCCAGTCAACCTGTTCATCCAGTGATTAATTATTAGCAATATCACTGTAATTATTTATTAATTTTAAGAAATGTTATTCAGAGCATGTAGCAAAAATCTGCATAATTAGGGACTCCAGTATATGAGCATTAAACACAGACTTTACGTGTGACATGAACAAGACTTTATTAACTAGACTAAACACTTAAACTAATCTAACATACACAAACATACATGCATACAGTTTAGCAATGGAAAGAGAGCTGAAGCAGAATACAGGAAAGCAAGGAATTGTAGCATTGTTTGAAATTCAGCAGATCAAAAGCCTTGAGCAAACCATCAGTTTTAGTTCTAACATACCCTTCTTTAAAAGTGGTAGGGATGCTAAATGTATCAAATAATGAGACTAAGTTTGATGTTTGTATTTCTCGTCCATTTGAATAAAAATGTCCTGATGCAATTTGTTGAGGCTCCAGTTGATCTTTGCTGATGTTGTCTTGATGAGAGAGAACCATTGGGAGTCAGATGATCTTTGGTGAATGGAAAGACTTAGGGCTCCTTAAAAGACTCCTAGCTCAGCATCATCTTTATATCAGGATTTCTCAGAAAACGGATACATGTATGATCTTGTGATCAGTTGTTTTTTTTAAAGAGTGAAGATGTCACACCCTCAGGATTTAAGTGAGCCAATAAGAAGTTGTTCCCTTTGGAGGGAAATTGTACGATCCTTTGTGCTCTAGCAGGGTATTTAAATATGTAATTTGATTGGATGTTTAAGATAAGAACCTTCAAGATTATTATAATACTAATGGATAATACTAAAATGTAATGCAAATTAACAAATGGGGAACGATGATTGCAGTTCATAGAGCAAACATGCTACACATGTTGTTTTACATGTACTGTAAATCTGTTTTGTTTGTTTGTTGTGTTTGTGTGTTTGTTACTGTGATTCTGTGAAATTTGTGCAATTGTTGTCCCAGTGCTCCCTTGTAAAAGAGATTTGAATATCTCAATGGGACATCACCTGGTAAAATAAAGGATAAATAAAAATGAAATAAAAATGTGATTTTGGTTGACCATATGCAAGTCTGAAACATTAATCCAAAAGAGTTTAAAAGAGAGAATGAATACATAGGCCGAATTATGAGGAAAATTATGAGGAAATCATAGGAAAATTATGAGATGGAAAAATTGGATACTTGTTTATACACAAGTGGTTATATATAGAATAATATGATTACAAGGGTTTATTTGTCCTTCTCCAACAGCACCCAGCAGCCATATCACCCTGTAGCCCAAGACTGGTTGCCCACTGAAGCTAAGCAGGGCTGAGCCTGGTTAGTGCCTGGATGGGAGATCTCCTGAGAAAACTAGGCTACTGCTGGAAGAGGTGTTAGTGAGGCCAGCAGGGGGCGCTCACCCTGTAGTCTGTGTGGGTCCTAATGCCCCAATAGTGACGGGGACACTGTATTGTCAAAGAGCACCATCCTTCGGATGAGACGTTAAACGGAGGTCCTGACTCGCTGTGGTCATTAAAAATCCCAGGATGTCCTTCGTAAAAGTGTAGGGGTGTAACCCCGGCATCCTGGCCAAATTTGCCGCTTGGCCTCTCTCCATCATGGCCTCCTAATCATCCCCATATACTTATTGGCTTCATCATTGTCTCCTCTCCACCAGTAAGCTGGTGTGTGGTGAGCATTCTGGCACAATATGGTTGCCGTCGCATCATCCAGGTGGATGCTGCACATTGGTGGTGGTTGAGGAGATTCCCCCTTCCATGTAAATTGAGTACCCAGAAAAGTGCTATATAAAAATGTAACAATTGTTTTTTTTTTTTTCTCAACAAGAATTAAGCGAGAGTCACAACTCTCTGCAACAGAGTGTCCTGACTGTGTGTTAGCTTCATTTGGGATGTTAGTTGCCCTTGACCTTTGTTAGGCGAGAGAGTTTGCTGGGTTATTATAAATATAATGCATAACTTGTTTGTGTTTGTTTGGTCCAGACACTACAGAATACAGCTCTTAATGCCACTTTGCAGCAGTTGTACACATTGAAAGTGTGTCTAATTGTCACAAGGCTGTCACATTGGCACATATTGAAGACAGGCAGATGAAGAAAGTTCAAACTAGATTTTTAATAAGAGTTCACAAAATAAACAGAGCGTAACTGCAAATGCATGTAATGTAATAGAACACTGGACACTGAATTGAGGAAAAGGAGGAACTTAAGTTCACATCCAAAACCGATGACCATGGAAACAGAGGAGGAGCGGGAAAATGAACAATGGAAGACAGAAAACTATTGAATACTAACTAAAAGTCCATGAATACTAAACCAAACTGAACATAACTGTGACACTAAAGTGAAAGCAATATTAAATCTTTCTACAGACTGAACGAGGTATACTTGACCAATATACTCATCATGGTGCCAAGATTGGTGTGCCATAAGGATAAGATGGATGCAATTATCATGTAATGGGAAAACTAGACCTATTTGAAATGGGAAATTACAGGATAATGTCCGAATCATATTTGATGATGTTCTTCAGTAAGGGACATGAACATGCATCTGAACTATCTTCAGCGGCGAAACAAAATATTTTGTACAGAAGACACATTACTCATACTTCCATTAATGATCATTCTGATGTTCATTGACATTTTTCAGGTGCTTTTTATCCAAAACAACTTAAAATACATCGTAAAGACAATCCCATTTGGAGTAACCTGAAGTTAAATTCCATGCTAAAGGACAAAAAGGGATATGCTAGGATCTGCAATTGTAGTCATTCATTAGCTCTCAAACATCATGTCCTTCAATATAAAACTGAATCAAACCATTGTAGCATCTGGACCAATCAGACACACTAATTATTCATTATATTTAATGAACAATCCAGTAAACACACTCTCCCAACAAAGGTCTATGAAACTCCCCCGAAACTAACATCCCAAAAGTAATATGAACATACTGGCAGAACCTGGTGTCCTGTTACAGGACACCGTAGACTGATAAGGAGACTTTTACGACCTCAAAAAGGAATGTTCAGAGAGTGGTGACTCTCTGTTAATTCTAACTGAGGAGAAGAAATGAACCCTGTTAATACTATATTGTCTATATCCACTTGAGAAATGTATAAACATTTAATTTTCCCATCATATAATTTTCCTTGGCCTATGTTTTCTTGTAAACTCTAATGGTAATGTTTCAAATGTTGCAAACTTTGCAACATATGTATGTATGTTGATAGCTGCCCAACATATTAGTATTACAAGAATATTTCATAGTTTCTTTGAAATAGATCCATAAATCAAATTCTCCCGCTTGGAATTTTTACCCTTCTCATTTGTCAAGTCAACCCTTAGGGGTTGGACCTTTCTCAGGCTTAAAATTGCATCTACACAAGTCCTTCCCTGTCTTGTTTCTGCTGGACCTCACAGCTCCTTACTTCGGGTGGGTGTCTGTGGGACCCCCTCCCCCAAACGGCGCATGACCCCTGCAGGCTTTAACCACAGCCTGCTAGGCCTTGACCAGTCATGGACTCATTCAGAAGAGAGAGGACTCTCTCAACCACAACAGAATCAAGGACAACATCAGGAATTTGGCACAATTTCTTCGGTTTCACTTCATTTGGATGGTCCCTTTAACACATTCTGTTGACTATAAGTAACGTTGCACCTACATGTCAAAATAAAGTGTAACCATTTCTTCATTCAACGCAGAAGAAGTCAATCAAAACTCCTACCATCAACTCTTTTTGGCCTTCTCTGTTTGTTCCGGGTGCTGTGCTGTCCTGCATGGCCCAACCAGCCATGTGCTCATGGAGAGAGAGAAGACTCTTTCAACCAGAACAGAACCAAGGACAATCTCAGGAGTTCGGCACAACGGCTCCAACCATCAACTCTTCCGACCTCCTGCTTGGCTTGGCCTCAGAAGGACCCAGGGCCCCAGGCCTTGACCCAACCAGCCATGTGCTCATGGAGAGAGAGAATTTTCAAACCGAACGGTTCGTTGGACCATTTTTCCTGCCGACCAAAATTGAGTTATTTCAAAATTAGGTGCGTCACGCGTGGCAAGCACGCTTGAGATGCTGGCGCGACCACAACATTGCCCAACATCAAATGGCAAATGTAATGTAAGGGGAACGAAACTGAGCTACTCTTTAAATGTGGTTGACGGACCGTTTATCAGTTTGGACCAATGCAGCGCGAGCCGATCTTGATTAAGCAGCACTGTTACTACACATCGAGATCCAGTAAAGAAAGCATTTGAATTCGCTACTGAAGTAATAACATCGCTGCGAGATCTAGTGAGAACCATTCACATTTCTCCGTTATTAACGGATCAAACAGCGCTGACGTGGAAACCAGGAAGAAATATTGTGCCATGAATGAACTATTCAGTGTCCACAGATCAGCAACATTTACCATGGATTTTCTGTAGTAACACCACTAACTGTAACCATGGAAGTTTGTCAGGAATAGTAGGCTATAATGCTTTTAAGTAACATTATGTCGGTTTTATTTTGACATTATGAATACAAATGCTGCCCTCAAATGTTAATCTGAACTAAAATAAACCTTTGTTTATAACTACTACAATATTCCATTTCATTTTGTCCAAGGAGCTGTTTTGTTTTATATGCTCCTAAGAAAAGTCAAGTATAGCTCCATCATTGCTCAAAGTAAAAAAAAAAAAAAATCATACTTTATGATGTTAGTTTTAATAAAAATATAATAAAAAAAATTAAATCAAGGAAATTTCTCTGGCATTTCTTTCTTTTTTCTGTATCGAAAACGTACCGAACCGTACCGTGACACAAGTGTATCATATTGAACCGAACCGTGAATTTTGTAAACCGTTACACCCCAATGTTTACAATGTTTTTCTATGGTCATGGAAGATACACTTTTCTTAGAATAAATGAATAATCAAAAGAGTTTGTTGGACGAACTGATTAATTGATTGTAATATTAATTTAGCCTCATCAAGTTAATCCAATTAACTGATCCAAATATTCATAATTAATCCTAACAAGTTATTATTGATTATTAATATTTCATAGAGCTAATTCGTTACACCATTTTACACCATCTCTTATGAACATCTATGCTAACATATGTTATTTATTTATTTAAATAGGTTTCTGGGTCACACACATCTTTGTTTGTACAATATAATAAAATAACTTGAGCTTTCACCTCATAAATTAAATCATATGACATTTTAACTCACTGAGTTAGCAGTGCAAGTTCATTTCAAAGGTACATTTCTAGCATGACGTTAAATTACCGTCCTTGAATTTAGAGGTTAAAAGGGGTATAATTACAGTCATAAAAAGGAGAAAGTGCTGTGACAGTATTAGAGTACATTTCGCACTATTCACCAAGGACCCACAAGCTCATTTGTCAATGTCTAAGTCTTTGCAAAATTTCCAAAAGCTCCCTCCATGATTGTCCACTTACTTAAGCCCTATTCGGACGGGACTAGTTTAACATGGAGAGGTGGTGTAAAGTAATAATTACCAGAGCTTCTCTGTGATTTTAGTCCCGTCCGAATGTGCCATCTCAGTAATCATTATGGACAATCTCAGTAAAGAATTTTACCTCCAGTAAAAAGGTCCGGAAAAATTACCCTGGGTAATACTAATTACGTGCGAATAGACCCGCTCTGTTAAGTATTTTTACACGCTTTGTCAAGTATGGAGACACTTGAAAAAGCATTCAGTTGTGTACTAAATGCTGGGGCAAGTCTGTGGCAAAACTTTTCCACACACCATTCAGATCAGAAAGAAGATCAAAATCACTTGTTAGAGGCACAAAACATCTTTTAGCGTTAGGTAAGTGCCTATTACCAACACAATCGAATCTGAAGTTAATTAATACATCATTTGACATCATATATATATATATATATATAAATATAGGCTATGTGTTTTCGCGCGTGATATCAGGAAGCAAAGTAATACGCACATGACGACAGGAGGGTGACAGCGGTGTGTAAATCAAGTTACCCCTCCCACTTCTGCTAGTTTTACTGAGATATCTTATCCCTTGTGAATTGGCCATTACTGTTACAAACGTCATGTGGTAAAATTGCATAACCCCATCTACCCTTGTAAAGTTAATCCCGTCCGAATAAGGATTTAGATGCAAGGCAAAATAAATATACTATGTGATCTTCAGCAAGGGTCATCTACAGCAACGCATTCTCACCCCAAGGCGTCATTTAATTTACACTTTTGACCATGCGTCAACTAACTGACGCTAAAGGGTGCCTTTAGCGTCAGTTAGATGACACTTCCGTTATGGGTAGGTTTAGGTATGGGGTAGGGTAGGCGCGTCTCATGTTGACGCTAAAGGGTGCCATGTGTGTCGGATGTAGACGCATGGTCAAAAGCGTCAGTTACATGACGCCCGAGGATGAGCGTCATCTAACTGACGCTAAAGGCACCCTTAAGCGTCAGTTAGTTGACGCATGGTCAAAAGTCTCAATTAAATGACGCCTTGGGATGAGAACGGGCTGTCTACAGATGTTCATGTCTGAACTGATAACTGATACAATGATAGAGGTCAAGCCAAGTCTTATCTACAAGAACTGATCCAATTAAAACGATTCATTTAGGTGGACAGATTGAGAAGATAAAACAATAAAACTAGCACAAGCAGAGATTCTGAACTACCTCACATAATGGCATTTAAATAGGTGATGAATGCCTTTTGTCTTCCACTTGTCCTGTGTGTATAATGCTATCTCTCTCTCTCTCTCTCTCTCTCTCTCTCTCTCTCTCTCTCTCTCTCTCTCTCTCTCTCTCTCTCTCTCTCTCTCTCTCTCTCTCTCTCTCTCTCTCTCTCTCTCTCTCTCTCTCTCTCTCTCTCTCTCTCTCCATGCTGCTCTGTGCTCTCTTTGGAACCAATTAAAATCACATAATATATAAAAAAAGAAAAAGATACTGAATGTTAAATATGTGAGTGCAGCACATTGTAAAATGAATGATGAGGTTTTGTATTTACATACTGTGAACCAATAGCATCATGAAAGAATTGCATCTGTCAGTCTGCCCAAGGACATCCAAGTGGTTTTAATGATGTTGTAGGAAAAAAATCATGAGGCATAAAATGTAAAGTCAAAAAGACATCAAGTCTAATATTATGAAAATCAAGCTCTGCAAACAAAGTCCTGCTGTATGTCTAAAATTCATATTGTTTTTGCATTCATTACTTTTCACTTTGCAAATGCAAATACTATCAATCCCATTTCAACTACATAATATGACAGAAATAAGAACCCAAGTATTTAAAACAACTGTGAATATTCAGGGCAAGAAGGTCCCGGTTCAAGTCCTGGCTGAGTCAGGAGGCCTTTATGGAATTTCCTCTGGGTGCCCCGGGTTCTACCCCAATCCAAATATATGAGTAGGTGAATTGGAGACATTAAATTGTCTGTTGGTGTGAGTGTAAATGTGTTCATGCCTTTGACAGGCTGGCGATCCATCCAGGGTCTTTCCCTTTCTCTGGCCTGATTCATGTGGCTCCAGCATTCATAAGACCCTTTTTCTTTTTTTCATCTAACAGTTTTGTGTGAATGACTAACATTTGTTCTTTGTTTAAAACAGATACAACTAAAGAGGATTATACAATTATCTTTTAATGAAAGCTCCTGGGAGATCTGAGAAACCAAAGGATTTTCTGAAGTCACGTTGATGCATCTGCTCAATTTTCAAACCTTCTGGATGTGAAGGCAAAATCACTGAGCTCAAAGCTCATAAAAAAATATTGATATCACTCTGCATCCATGCACTGACATAAGCCTCAGGCATCGAAGCAGAGGGAGTCCATGCTGTGCAGACAAAAAAAGAATAGGTCGAGCACAGAGGTGTTATCCTGGTCCCTGTGATTCCTGCTCTGCATTCAGCATGCTCTCATGCCCTCATTTTCCACATCACAGCCAATCCATTCTCAGCTTCCTCGATGCCCACTCTGTTATTCCACCCGTACTGCTCGTTAAGGGAATTCTTCAATCTAAACCTCATTCTAAGTAGGTGTAATTAAAAGGCTTTCATGGTAATATTCCCTGCTTAGGACCCTGTTTGGATTGTCCCTCCAGCTGCAGGGAAGTCCAGCTCACACTTTCCAGCCAGAACTCATTATAAGGCCCCATTTTCGGCAGCCAAAGGCTGACTAGAAGTACATTACAGTAGATGAATTGAAGGCTAATTTTATACAAGTGGTGTTTGGAGTCCTGAACTTGTAATACTCAAATGAGGTCCCACGCTTCAAAAAACATGATGGCAGCTTTAAAAAAAAGAAGAGGCTCCAAAATAAAGAATATTTCATGTTTCTTAGGAAGATGATTGCTTAGGGTAACAACAAAAAATATGGTGGCTCAGCTTGACTTTAAAAACACAATAAGCATTCAGAAGAATATCAATTAAGTATAAAAAGCCCTTTTGGATTCAAGAGTGTAATATGCAGCACGGGACCAGACAACCACTTCCCAGGGACTCAAAACAATTTGAACACAAGCTTAAAAAACTACTCTAAACTGTTACCTTGTCTCCAAAGAAGAACTATATCTGGCATTTTATTTGACAGAGATCACAACAAAGGAATATAAATGTGCAATGAGCCTGCATCTCACATCAGAGACCACTCAGCCTACCTCCCACTTCCCATTTGCCTTCCTCTAATCTCTCACATCAAAGTTTGATGCCTAACATTTCCAGGGCCTCTGAAGTTTTATAAAACAGATCCTGTCAAGTCCTCTAATCTGTGGGGTGGGGTGGGGTGGGTGGGGGGGGACATTTTAATTTGCAGCAGCTAATGAAATATTCACAAAGATGAGACATTTTTTTAGATATTCTCAGTAAAGGTTTTTTTTTATTATTTTTACTAATATTATTTGTATGGAGTACAAAAAAAAGCAATCAGTCAGTCACTCAAAAAAAGATATTTTTGCAGATAAAATGAAAATTCAGCCATCAGAACATTAAGAGAGCTTTGTATTAGAAACTGTTATTGCGTTATAGATAAAGTGTGTGTTCTGCGTAGGAAATAAAAGAGAGTTAGACTTTTTGAGATAAACTTTGTTCTTTTGAGTGGGTCCTCATCAAGCTCTTTTCAACTATTTTAGTGTGTTTGTCTGTCTTTAAATCATGTAGCAAACTTTTTCTGATTGTCTCATGTCTTCATCTCCAGCCAATTCGCCGCAATGCCAGATTCATCTACACACAAATCCCTTTCTGAATGGAAACCATTGAAATCTGCCGAGTTGAGCCTCTCTCAATGAGCAATCAACGCCATTTGAGCTCCTATTGAGAACTCTAATTAGGATCTATCATAATTTAAATGATTTAGAACTCTGCCATGTGCACTTCAATCTAAAAATGAAGCATCGTGGTGATGGGAAGCGTGTGATGCCGTCATTTTATTGTGTTTAGTGCTATTTAAGCTGACACTTAATGTAGAGTAAAGATCGCCTTTCCTTTCTGTATGCATGTAGACGTGACATCAGCTGTGCAATTGAGAATTATTCATTACCTTCAGCTCTCTGCTGCACAGAATCAGTAATAAGGGGAGAACTTCCACTCAGTAAACTACCGGCTTCTGAACTGGTTGCAGTTCCACTCTGGTTCCATATGAGGGCGCTCACATGAGTGCAGAATGAATGGAGGTCTATGGAGGATATCATTTTTTGTCTAGTAATCTGAATGTTGTATTCAAAAGAAGATGCAAAGAAATGACACATTGCTGAGTGTTAGATTTTTTAGAGTCACTTATTTGCTTTAAAAAGTCTTTTTAAATGCCAATGACGTCATACACATCGTACGACCAGAGATACCGCTTTACGGCAATCCTTCAGTCACTTTGGTGCTTTCGCGCTCTGCACTTTCTTTTCTCTCGAGGTATCAACAACACAGCTGACACAGGTAAATACATGTGCTAGAAGAGTTAAGTCCGCCTTAACATTCTGGTCCCGCTTCGGATGCCACGATGCCATCAAGCGGTATCTCTAGTCGTAATCAGTCATTCACTGACCAATCAGCGTTAATTAGCAGCTAGCGTGTTATGGGCAACTCAACCTGAAAGAAATCGAAAGGACATAAATACCCGTTCATTCAACTTTCGACCAATAACCCATTTTGAACTTGCAAAACCTACAATCAAATCTGAGATAGCTCCATAGACTCCCATTCATTTTGCACCCATGGGCGATTGCCCCCAGTGGAACTCTGGTGGAACTACAACCAAAATTCAGTACAATAGGACTTAATAGGGAGTGGCCAGGCTTTCCGTAGACTGGCTCTGACAGAATGCTAATGTTACAAGATGGTGGTAGCATTATTTTATTTTTCAGCAGTTCTGTGCCTTGTAGGTCAGAGGGCCTGCTAATGTCTTTATATCTAACTTGAGGCATCTGAGCTGTGATTTTAACTCTGTAGCTTGATGTGGTATGCGTGAGAGAGAAGTAGAAGAGCCAGATGTGGATGAGTGGAAGAAGGAAAGGTGAGAGAAATGGTGGTTTGCAGTCTCTCCCTGTGAGAGACCAGATCAAACCAGTTCCCTCCAAAAATCTGTCTTATAGGACATGCCCAGTTAGAAGTATTCAAGCTTCCAAACAACATGACGTTACCTAACCTAATTGCATTCAATGGCAGACCTCCATTTTTGTCTGGACTGATCTCATCTTGCGCTGACAGCCAAACATGACATCTGTCCTTCGCAGCTGTGATGAATTCATACTCATCTGCGAGAGCTATTTCTTGGCCCTTGTCATCCAGAATCGATGAGCAAACCTGGCTGATGCTCCCATGCAAACAGCCATCTGATACATATCTACCCCTGCTTAAGTCCCACACAAATATATGATACTGTCCACTGACAAGGTGTTGATCTGAAGTGTGGAGACTTTCCCACTAGGTGGGAATAGTGGGACTCTAGTTGATAGCTGTAATGAGGCAGCTGAATGTTGGTCTACTGCTGGGTTAATAATTGTACTCTCTGCTGTGCTTATTGAGTTTTATTGGCTACCTATATTGTCTTGAAGGAACACTCGCATAATACCCTACAGTGATCTGTAATCTGATTGAGGAGATGCAGAGATGTTTCAAAATGGTCAGTGTTCCAAGAATCCCTCAAAGAATAATAAAACAGTACGCTTAAAAGTAAGGGGTAATAGATGTAGTAATCCTATATATAAAATGGTTATTCACCAATTAAACAAATATGAAGACATGAAATAACTGTTGATTTGTGAAATGCATACATATTTTATGATTTACCTCCATGTTACCTTAAAGCTTCCACTGAGTAAAATCAAATTGTCCACTGCAATGTGTGAAACAGTCTGCCTAACAATGAATATCACAGAAAAAATAGTATGGTTATATTAATCCTAAAGTCCTCTGAGGTAATTTTCAGTACAATCAATAACTGAAACGCAAGGTGGTGGCAGTATATTTGTATGAAACAAAAGAGCGTGATTATGTGGTGTGATATGAGCGGCTGTTCTGGATGAGCGGACTGAAATATACGGAGCCCCTAAAAGGACATGGTGAAGAAAAAAAATATGAGATGGGAGGTAAAAAATTGCCAATGCTTTTGCGTTCTCTTGGAAATGTTTTGTGTTCCCCCAAGAAACTATACGTTCGCTGGCAAAATGTTTGCATTCCCCTGAGAAACAATGCATTCACTAGGGAATGCAAAGGTTATGCAAGCGAACGCAAAGTTTCTTGGGGGAACACAAAACATTTCCAAGAGAACGCAAAAGCATTGACTAATTATTTGTCCTCGCATGTCATAATTTTTTTCCACCACCGTGTCCCGTTTGGGGCTCCGTAGAAATACAGCTCAATTTTGACTTTTTATGTCTTAATTATGACCTTTATGTCATAAATATGATTTACCAACACATGTTTAAAAAATATATGTGTGGGGGGAAAACTGCTTCCATACATTTTCAACGGTGATAGTCATAAATATTGACAACATATACAATTACAGAAGAAAAAAAAAAATAAATAACAGAAATATGATGTTATAAGAAATATAATTAAATATAATGTAATGTTCTCAGTAAAACATTTATTTGTTCCTAACATCCATTTTGGAGAAGAAAAAAAAGAAAAAAATATGAGCCATAAAGACCAAAGGAAATAGACTTGGATAATTGGCAGGATGTGGTGATGGTGACAGTAGGAGCGCATTCCATTTCTGTAATGAGTCTACTAGAAAAAGCGAGAGACAGAGATAGAGAAGGCTTGTTGGCTTCTCATTCGCTGGAGGGCGTGATACCATCTTTGTATTTAAAAATGGTTTAATTAAAGTAGTGCTCAACCGGCCTTGCTTATAGAAATATAAGGTTTCAACAAATGGTTCAAAACCAAATGTCATTTCATTGGCATAAAAAAAATCATGATTTATAGTACCTATCTCCTTGGTTACAAACTCTTTGAATCAGAAATGCCTTCACATTTCGAGGAAATCTATAAAAATATTGCAAACATCTGATTGCTAGGGGAGTTGTAATATATATAAAAAAGATGGTCAGTACAAGCTAAATATAATACTGTAGCCTGTTTCTGACTGTTTGTAATCAGTGTTGATCTCTTCATTTACCGTATGCAGTAAATGCCTGTAAACATATTTAAATAAGAATGCAGTTCTTTCCTAACTATAACACCATCACCCAGATCTATTGACTTCATAATTGGATTATACTTCCATAAATTACTCTTATTGGGCTGGAGTGCCGAACGAGTGCAAGTCTTGATCTTGTAGTGAATTTTTCCTCTGTGTTCATGTTTGCATCTCTTTGGTTGATAAATAAACATGCATTCCTTTGACGTTTACTTTTTAAAAACGTTTTATTTATTTCCATTCGATTATGCAAAAGTGAAAGAAGTTGATACAGAACATGAACACAGCCTGTAAGCACCTCTTGGGTTTCTTTGGAGATATAAAAAACCCATTTGCATGAAAATGACATACTGAAATTGCGATCAGATGGCAGCGCGCAAGGCTGAAGTGTCATTCTCGGGAGATGAGGATGCGGGCATATCTTTAATTGAAAAGTGAATGAGGATAAAACCTTGTACTGATAAGCGGAGAGAATGTTCTGTTAACCCTTTCTAGTTTATTGTCTTCTCATTGTTCATTCTTTTTTGTAGCCTAATCTTTCTCTTTCTTTCTCATTGTTCTCACGATCTCTTCATATTTGTCTCCTAACTGTTTTTTATGGTAGTCAAATCTTTTTTAATGCATGTGTAATAAAACCAACAATTTTTTCAGAAACATTTATATATATATAAAATATATATTTCTGTAAAATAAATAGCAAGATTAGTATGCTATGGTGGGCATGATTCTGCGATACAGTGGATGTTTATGATTATGATTTTAAATCAACAAATAGGCCAACCAGTATGCAACATCATGCAGCATAATGAACTATTTTTTGCACATCTCATGAAAGTGGCAGACATTGGAAGACTTAAAAAGATTTGAAATGGCTGTGCTCACTTTTTAACGTTAATAAGATATTAATTTCCGTGCATCTATAGTATTTGGACTTGTTTTAGGTTTTAGGCCCCCTCTGATGGGTGCTGTCACAAAAATGTAGGGTCCTAGAAATGCGATAAATGAAACTACAGAGTCCGGTATGTAGGGCTGGGCGGTATGACGGTATATTTCATTACCGCGGTAGAAAATGTCAACCGTAACAGATTTTTTTATTCCTTGTATACCGCGAAATGCAAATAAGTGGCCGTGGTTAACTTGCGTGCAGCGTGCGTGAGACTGAGCGAGACGCTGCACATGAGACTGATCAAGAAGCTGCGGGTTTACACGTTTGAAACATGGAGAAAGATGAACGAGCACATGAGGAGGACCCACACAGCAATCCCGAGCAGGAGGAGGATCTTGTTATTAAAAGAGGTGCGACATCTGTGGTGGACATGGTTTGGGTTTGCAAAATCTGACAAAGACCAGAAAAGCGTGATTTGCAAACTATGTAGAGCTAATGTGGTCACTAGCAGCGCTAGCACAAGTAATATGTTTAATCACCTCAAAATGAAACACGCATGTGAATATCATGAAAGCCAAAAAATGCGCCAAACATCAAGCGGTCCGTCAACCTCCGATGCTAAAACCAAAACATTGCAATCACCTCAGATTCAAACTAGTTTAGCCGAATCTTTTACTAAAAGGCATCGCATATGAAAAAAGCTCAAAGAGATGGAAAGAAATAACACAGGCCATTATGATATATATCTGTAAAGACAAGGCACCAGTTTACACTGTGGAAAAGAAGGGGTTTCGAGACTTGATCAAAACCCTTTATCCGAGATATGTGATACCGAGCCGCAAGCACTTTAGCGAAGTTGAGTTGCCACGATTGTATAGAGAATGCAGAGGGAAACTTCAACAGGAGCTTGCCAATGTTTTATACTTAGCAATTAGAACCGATTTGTGGACGAGCCGAACTACACACCCGTATATGAGCTTAACAATCCACTTTATCAATGACTGGACATTGTGGAGTAGATGTCTGCAGACTTCCTACTTTCCCGAAGATCACACTGGAGAGATGATCTCGCAAAGCTTAAAGGAAGCGCTTCAGTCATGGGGATTTCGAGAGGAGCGTCAAGTCTGTGTCACCACTGATAATGCCACAAACAACATCAAAGCGCTGCAACTAAATGACTGGACGAGGTTACAGTGTTTTGGCCACCGTCTTCATTTAGCCATTGATAAGAGTATATTAAAATTACCTTTCTAATAATAATAATAATAATAATAATAATAAATAAATAATTATTTATCAATATCTTTAACTTTACATTCATTATCTCTACATCTTGTTCCTAATTATATAACTATAATGTTATTCATGTTGTTTATCTTGTTAATTGATCGCAATTATAGAGAGAAATATTTTTAAAATATTTTATTTAAAGTGTGATTGTCAGCTAATAATACTACAGCATGATTATACATACACCTTTTCCTATGTATCTATCTGAATAGAGAGAGGTGTGAAGGTGCCCCAGGTTGATCGTGCAGTTGGGGTCTGCAAGAGAGTCGTGTGTGCCTTCTCAAATACTTGGCCGTTGCTCAGGCACAACTAGGCTTGCCTGCTCATAAACTCATCACTGAGACTCCAACCAGATGGGCCTCCAGGCAACAAATGATCGAAAGGGTGCCTTGTCCGGGGAACAGTACGTGAGTGTTTCATACATCAAACCTGTGCTTCATCTTTTCAATGAGCAGGTTCTTAAGCCACAGGATGATGATACCCAGCAAGGACATCAAGGCACGGATTCTTGACTATTTGAATGAGAAATATGCAAACCAATCCACCCAGGAGCTGCTTGACATGGCTTCCCTTCTCGACCCTCGTTTTAAAACCACATACATAGAAGCAGAGAGAGTGGACTACATGAAGGCCAGAGCTGCCGCAGAGATGGAGAGTCTTGCAGCTGAACAAAGAAAGCCTGCAGAGGGAGTGTCATTGCCACCAGTCGAAGCTGCTGAAGAAATTCCTGCTAAGAAAAAGAAGAAGAGATTGGGCAGCTTCCTCCAATTAGAATCACGTAAATGCCAAGCTATCCCTCCGTCAGAGAGAGAGTCCATTGAAATGGAGCTTAACAGCTATTTACAGACAGTTGAAGTTGATGGTGAGACAAACCCGCTGGAATGGTGGAGGCAGCACGAGGCCAATTTTCCAAGAATGGCCAGACTGGCAAAAAAATATATCTGCATCCCTGCCACAAGTTCCCCATCTGAGCGGGCTTTCAGCACAAGTGGGAATATTATCACATGCCGCAGATCAGCACTAAAACCTGAGATGGTTAACCAGCTTGTTTTCCTTGCTCACAATTTGTAATTGTTTTGGTTGAGATTCTCAAAACACATTACAAATTACAAATTGTGAGCAAGTAAAATTATTTTATTTTATTTTTTCCTTATTATTGAAGTGTTTATTTTATATTTTTTGCTGCAAAGAGATTTTACATTTTTGTACTCGCAGCAAGAATTGATTACTTTATTTTAATATTTTATACAAGACGTGTTTGTTTGTTTTTTTTTGTTTGTTTTTTTTTTGGGGGGGGGGTATAGTTTTTCTTCAAGTCTTTACATATTTATATTTTCTGCAGTATTTTTCCCCCTGTTACTCAAGTGTTATTTATTTTATAGCTGTGAGAAGATTACTCGAGGAAAGTTATAATAATTATGTCTGTCCACAACAAACTGTGTAATGTGGAATACTTTGAAATTTGTTATATTAAGGTTCATCTCAAATGTTGTTTCTTTCATTTACTACATTTATCAAGTTCCAAAATAAAATAAAAAGTAATCAAACAAGGTGAAGTACTTTTCATTTGTAAAGTATTTAAGTTTACTTAATATATAAAGCCCTATTTGTTGAATTTCCAGAAAAACAATAAATAAATAACTATATCGTGATATATATCGTTACTGTGAAATAAAATTACTCATACCGTGAAATAGAATTTTGGTCATACCACCCACCCCTACTGGTATGTCTACTATTGTGTGTTTCCAAATTCATTAGTGGTGGGGATGTTTAGTTATCTATCTGCAGGTTACATCGTTACACCATAAGGTGGCGACAAGTGAGTATTGTTGTGTATTATGAGTCATTGAATCATCTCATTCAAAAAACAAGACTCATTTTAGATGAGCCAAATCTGCACAGAATGCATCACCGCTGATCACTGCAAAATGCACAGTGCCTGTGTCGGATTACGCAGTTAAGTGTCTGATCCTCTACGAGAAGAGAGAACGTCTTAGCTGCACTTTTTTCACTCCTCCCATCACTACAGCCGCCTACTCTCATCTAAATTTCAGGCGAGACGAAGCGCATCTCAAATGAGCCTATGGATTCTTTCTGTCAGGAATCAAAACGTGTGTTCGACTTGAAGTGGCGCAGCACAGACCGATCGATGTATGACATCAAAGTACCGCAAGAGCAATAAGAGAGCAGACGTTTTTGTATGCTTTCTAATCACTCTCACGATACTTTGATGTCATTCATCGATCGGTCTGTGCTTTAACAACCTAAAGGCTGTGTGTTGCTCGGAGATACGTAAGGGATTGTGCTTCAATTGAATTCAGAATTATACCGTTGGCATAACTAAAATAAACCAACATTACTGTCTATGTTGTTTCTTAAGTGTAAGTTGTTTGCTGTATTGTTTATTTAACTGTATTAACAATATCGCAACGCTGCTCATGCCTTTCTGATATTTAGTATAATAGACATCTTTATCATGTGATAGCTTATTGCTAGGTTAGGGATATCATTCTACCATAAATGGTAGCTATCAGCAATCTTTAACCAGGCTCGAGGGTGAGAATTCAATCAAGTTCTGATTTGGGTGGATGATTGGGGAAATGGGGAAATACATTTTGAATTAAAAAAAAGGATTTTAGGAAGGTTAAAGTTTGCTGATAAGGAAGAGAAAGAGGAGAAGACTTAATTTTCATACAAGTCATTTAGAGTACAAAGACCCATAGCAGCCCAAATATTAAATACGCTGTCTGAAAGTGATGGGGAGAATAAGTGATTATTTAAAATTGGCATATGAATCAAGGCTTTATGTAGACTGAATTGTTTCCTGAATTGATGCCAAATCTTGACAGTATTAATAACTATTGGATTGCTTGAAACTTTGTGTAATCCAAGGAAAAGCTGGTAACATATTTTAGAACGTAAAGAACGAGACAAGGTGGGCTGGAGGGATAACTTTTAAGGCCAACCCAGTTAACCCTTTCGCACGTACGATCCCACCGGTGTGATCAGTCTTGGCTTGTCCCTGGAGCACGATCACACCGGTGTGATTAGAGCGGTCAGTGCATCACGTTATCAACTGCTAAATTGCTTTTGCGCGTTGGCTGGCGCTGAGTCATAGACGGACGCGGTCAGTGCTTACATATATTACAACTATTCAGTGTTTTCACCCACATAATGTTTATTTTAGGTTTCAGACATTTAATACACATAAGTACTAGCAAAACAATGATTTTGAGTTTGTAAAATGCACACTAATGTCTATGGAAGCGGCAATAATAATCCTTTCAATTATAATAAGACGACATGTTTTATTCGTGTTAGATACACATTGTGTAAGTAGCTCTAAATTTTGCCCTCTTCTTCTCCCAGTTTACCGGCCACTTACTTTCATGTATTTCGTGATTAGTGGAGAAATTGACGTGTTGTAAATCCAACAGATCCGATTCTCTGAACTGTGGCACAAACCAACATGGCGTCGCCCATCGCACATGTACAGCTCAACTAACGCGATCGTTATAAAAGGTGTTTAAACAACAAAACACATCCACTTGCACATATTTGACAATCGGAATATCAGTGTGCTATAGCTAATACATTTGTGAATATTTTGAATAAAAAAGGAAAAATTACAAAAGCAGATAGCAGATAATCATTCATTCAGCGCTGTGTTTTGGTTGCGCTGAGTCACGTGACAAGCAATGACGCGTCACCATGGAAACATTAAAGTGACATTCAAGGGAAAGTTTATGGACCTGACCATGGCGTGTGATACATTTAAATGCATCAAGGCTACAAAGCCAGATGGCCAAGGGCTCATAGGTATATTGAATAACAAGGGCGAGAGTGGGCAACCTTGACGTGTCCCCCATTGAAGCAAAAAGGTTGAGGAACGAACACCATTGGTTAACGATCCCCATTCACATGGATCCTCGAAACCGACCTAAAATGCTGTATTCTGCTGCCAAGCCATTAGATGGCGATGACTAAACACTATAGACTGAACACGTAATACGCATATGCATGAAATCATCATCTTCAGAGATTTACACGGAGACGAGCACTTTGAAACACGTTTTCAAAAGTTTGAGTTTTTAACCACCCAAAACTACGTTGTGTAAATGAACGGCCAAAACGCATAAAATGTTTTACGTAGTTGAAAACGGTGTTTTGTAAACAGACCCTCAGTTTATAATTTGTTTAACCAGTTCTGTTCTCATTGTGTAATGCCTGTTTGTTTCCTTGGTTACTCATTGATTGATTTTTTCAGTTCAGGTGTTTCTTGTTTAGTTCATCTAGTTTGGTTGCTCTATTTATGCGCTCAGTTTCTCTCTGGTTTTTTTCAGATATTGAACTTCTTTGTTTAATAGTAGCAGCATTTCTCCTGTGATCTCCTTTGTTTATGTTAGTGGATTTAAATAATATACCTTTGGTTTTGCATATTCTTCATTGAGCACCTCTCTTCACAACTGTGACACCTATTTATTCATGAAATACAAAAATAAATCACTGTCAGAACAGGTCATAAAACAAACTGCTTAGTTTGATTTTATATTTAAAAATCTGTAAATATAGGTCAAAAGTCACGAGTGACTGATTTGGAAAGTAATAAAGTAAACAACAAGGTAAAACATTACAAAAGGTGGCAGGTCTATTATTTTGCATTTGCACTGCAAGACTGCACAAATGGGCATTTCCCGTACAACGACGTAACTCGCTGATTCACTACCATAATACGATGCATCGTTGAAGAAATCAAGTTGCCGGTCACAACTGTTTTCCAAAACCATATTGTTGCTAAGTCGTTCAACCACGTTGGTTTATGATGTCACGCACATGGTGTAGTAATAACTTATTTGAATGAAACTGTTTGAGAGCGAATTAATGCTAGATCATATCATCATAGGCTCGTTCTTACGTAGTAGAGCACGTTCGCACATGCACGTTCTTCAAAAACTGTGCTTTAAATCTCTTGACAAACTAATGGACGTAAATGACATTTGTATGCATTCTAAATAAAAGACACAGGTTGTACTGAATGTCAGCTTGCTTATTTGCTCAAGAAAAGGATTTATTAAGTCCACATGTCATACAAGCTAGAAACTATGCTTCTAACCACAGGTCGAGAGACCTGTCGTTCCAACCACACAACTTTGTGATGCTGTTTGTGAATGTTTGTTGGAACGATGGTTGAATTATGCTGAGAATGACGGAACTTGCGAACATAGATGGCTAACGATGCTTTTGGGAAATGCACCCCAGATAATTTATCAGATTGTTTTGTTTTGTCTGATTGGCCGTTGCGTTCACACACTCAACAGATACGTCTGTGATTGGCTTCAAAGCTCAATGCAGCAAAAACACTGTGTAAAGAGAAACCATTGACACTTTTCTGTATTCAAATAATGCTTACCCACTCACAGGACTGTTTTTAAACAGCCGGCTATCAGCGGGTACGGGTTCTGAAGAACAGCAGGTATCATTACATAAATGATCAAATAAATATTTGGCGGGACAAAGATTTATTTTGGTCGCCACCAAAATATTTTCAAACCAGAAAAAAAACTGTTATTCTAATTATCTCATTGGATTTATGAATTTATTCCACTTATTTTAACCTTTATCTTTGCTGCTGCCCTGCCATATTCTTCTTTTTCACTTTAATGATTACATGTATTCAGAAATATATATTTTATTATTATTATAGTGAATAGGTCAGCATACCACTAAAACTAGCTAACAAGCTATCTTAAGGGCAAATTTACATAAAACATGTTCTTAACCTTCTAGACTGATATGTAGGGTTAGGAATTGTACATTATAATGGTCAAAGACAGATAGAATGTATGCTCCCTCATTAAACAGACTTAAATGGCTCTCCCAGTTTAAAAGTAATACATTTACATCTCCCAGTTTGACAAATTAAGACGTGTCACATCTGAATATTGAAATTGCTTTTATGAAAACTATAGTCACTATTGTATCCCATATCCAAAAAATAAACCAAAATTACAACATGATTCATCTCAAAATGCCTTATCAAGTTACTTAGCATCCCATCACTTCTCTTCAAAAGTGGAGTGAAATAATGTCAAATGTCTCATAGTTTAAGATGAATTACTACTGACTTTTAGCAATAAAAAAATACTAAATGATAAAGATTATTAAGTTCAAGTATCTTGCTTATACCTTCAATTTATTCACTCTATATTGCTGTTCCGCATAACAATTTGAAGCAGATTTCACAGAGCTTATTGTTATATAGAAGTGAGATTCACACTTAAGCCACTTAATTAATTCATGACCAACTGTCCAGTTCATTAGCAGCAAACATTGTTCATTTTTTGGGAAGTTACACTTTGTGGGTGTTGAGTGGGTGCATAACATGGGGATGGATGACTCAGCTCTTTGTCCAAATGTCTGAAAAACCAAGACTGTCTGTTCATATTAGGGATATTGTGTAATCAGGATATTACAACATCAAGATGGCATAGAGTCTTGATGACTGCAAGGTGTGTTTATGAATCAAACATAACAAGGTCTCCCTTCTAATTCATATAGAACCCTAACCCTACAATGAGGAGCAGTCTGTACAATAGCCTACAGAGTGCACTTCCCATTTAAATCCAGTTGTAAAATATCCCATGAAACATTTTTGGAGTGTGTGTGTTCAGGTACCTTCTATAGAAAAACAAGCAAAACAGAGGTATGAGTCAGTGTGATGTTGGATGGTGTTGAGCAGAGACAGATGGATAGATAACTGAAACTAATGGTGTATCCTGGGTTTATATTCCCACAAAGAGACAAAAACACATAAGCTCTCAGTTTTGTGGACTCATGGCTTGGACTCAAGTTAAGATTTGAATTGCAATTTTGAGGACATATTTCAGTCCATTACAGAAATTTGTAAGAAAAACAACAGATGTGATTGAGGAGAAAAACGTCTTGGTTACGTATGTAACCCTAGTTCCCTGATAGGGAACGAGACGCTGCGTCAAACGCTGTGGGAACGCCCCTGCGTTGTGCGTCATGAAGCACTTATGGAATCAGTCCAATAGAGAGATGAAACGTCATAGGCGGGTGACGTCATCGACCAGGAACTATAAAAGCACCCCAAAACACAAGCGCATTAGCTTCTGATAGGCCTGAAGGAGCGCTAACGGGAGTGCCAGGAGTATGGCGGAACGACGCAGCGTCTCGTTCCCTATCAGGGAACTAGGGTTACATACGTAACCGAGACGTTCCCTTTCAAGGGAACTTCGAGCTGCGTCAAACGCTGTGGGAACGCGAATACCCACGTCGCCATAGGACCAAATGACCGCCATGTGAGACTAGCGCACAGAGGACGAGAGCACCTGTGCCCCAGGGGTAGAGCTTAGGTCTAGGTCATAGAACCTAATAAAAGTATGCGGTGAAGACCATCCAGCCGCATCACAAACATCACTCAGGGAAACTCCTGACAATAAAGCTTTAAAAGCATCCATACTCTTGGTAGAGTGGGCTCGAACAGCCAAAGGTGAAGGCTGGCCAGCCGACTCATAAGCAAGTGAGATAGCCTCAACCACCCACTTGCTCATTCTCTATTTAGACGCAGGACACCCTTTCCTGGGTGGCCCGAAACATACAAATAGTTGTTCCGATTTTCTCCACAGGGCAGCTCTGTGGACATAGGCGCAACGCCCTAACAGGGCAGAGTAAATTAAGTTTCTCCTGGTCCGATGACATAAATGGAGGAGGACAGAAAGCCTGCAGAACGTAGGTCTAACAACATTGGTAGGGACCTTGGGAACGTAACCTGGTCTAGGATGCAGAAAAGCCTTAACCATGCCAGACGAAAATTCCAGGCACGAGGGTGAAACCGACAGAGCCTGTATCCCAAACGACACCCAGAAAAGTGGTCTTCTGGGAATGAGATAATACACTTTTCTTTGCGTTCAGCCTCAACCCCAACTTTCTGATATGAGCAAGGACGACATCTCGATGCCGAACCGCCATCTGCTCCGTCTGAGCTAAAATCAACCAATCGTCGATATAGTTGAGAATACGAATGCCCTGAAGCCTCAGAGGCACTAGTGCTGCATCCATGCATTTCGTGAAAGTACGGGGAGATAAGGATAGGCCAAATGGAAGAACCCTGTATTGGTACGCCTCGCCCCCGAAGGCGAACCTCAGGAACTTCCTGTGTTGTGGAAGGATGGAAATGTGGAAGTACGCGTCCTTTAGATCTATCGTGACAAACCAGTCCTCGGATCTGATTTGAGACACGATCTGCTTGATAGTGAGCATCTTGAATTTTAGCTTCCCTACCGAGCGATTCAATAGGCGCAGGTCTAAAATTGGACGCAACCCCCCATCCTTCTCCGGAACGATGAAATATCGGCTGTAATAACCTGACTCCAAACTGGGAGGAGGAACCCGTTCTATAGCCTCCTTTTGAAGGAGCGTTTTCACCTCTTGTTCCAATACCAGACCCTGCTCGGGGCCCACCACTGTGTGCAGAACCCCTCTGAATTTCGGTGGACGACACCTGAACTGGATAGCATAACCCTTTTCTACTGTCTGCAGGACCCAATGAGATATTCTTGGAAGGCTTTTCCACTCTGCCAGAAAATCTACTAAAGGTACCAGCCTCTCGAGACTGGCCTCTGGTGTAACTTGAGCAGCAAACACAGCGCCCTGTAACGGCGCACCGGCAGGGAACGACTGGTTTGACTGCTCTGAAACCCTCCTCAGATGGAGCGAGCGTCCCTCGGGAAATCGCTCGCTAGGACCGTCTAGGCCCCGGCATAAAGGCGGGGTTGGCAGAACGGCCCCCTGAGGGCACCGAGGACGAATGGGCACCGTAAAGAGAGGTGAACTCCTTTCCGTCTCGGTGGGGACCACCCTCAACATCCTCAACGCCTCGGCGTCAGGACTTCTTCTTAGCCGAAGCCTTCTTAGACAATAACACTGTCCTCAGATCAGGCCTATTGCTAGAAGGCTTCGGCTGAGAGTGCCGCACCTGAGCCCACTGTCCAGCAGGGGGAGCACAAGACGCGACACTCTGCTTCTACTGCGCTCTATGGGATGAGCTTGTAAACGGCCGGGGCTGCTCCCGCCCAGCAGCCCCAGAGACGTGAATTTTTAACGGGAGAAATTTTTTGAAAGCTGCAGCTTGTTTTTTCTCTTCCTGGAATTTGTCCATAACAGAATTAACAGCTTCGCCAAATAACCCCGAAGGAGAGAGGAGCATGTAAAAGAAACGTTTTTTTTTCTTTCTCTTTCATGTTAGTTTGATTTAACCAAAGATGTCTTTCTGCGGCCACCAGAGCTGCCATAGATCGACCCACTAGCTTGGCCGATTCTCTGGTGGCGCGCAGGGATAAATCAGCAGCCTGACGCAGTTCTCGAATTACGTCAGCACTGACTTCCTCACTCTCACTCACGTCCTTCAGCAGGTCAGCCTGGTATGCTTGCAAGATTGACATTGTATGCAGTACGGGAGTACGCGAGGGTCTCTTCCACGTGAGGTAAAGCGCCATAACCATAAAATTTAGCCCCCATTATATTAGAATATGTAGATCCCTGGAGACTAAATATTCTATATGAAACCGGTTTCTTCCACGATCTCGACACCTCAGTGTGGAGATCGTTAAAGAACGGTAGACACCGGCGTGGAGGCTGCACACGTGACGGCAAAAATCTTTCATCTAATTTAGATCTAGAAACAGACTCCTGTCTAGTCACTGGCCACTCAATACTGAGTTTATCAACAGCCCTAGTCAATACCTCCATTAATTCATCACTTTCGGGAGTGTGGGGTGGCGAATCCTCCACCTCTCCCTCAACACTGACAACATCCAGCTCCTCAGAACTGGATAGCTGCAGTGTTGGTGCCTCAACACGAGCGGAAGAAACCGCAGCGCGTGCTTCCGAACTCGGGACTGAGGCACTGGATCTCACAGGTGAAGGGAGAGATAAGGCAGCGCCCATCTCAACCCCCGCTGAGAGATCCATCTGCGATCCCCACGATAAGCGCCGCCGCTCTGCCTCACCAGACACGGGACCCGAACCGTGGGGAGCGCGCACCGAACCGCTCTCCTCAAAGAGCGCTCGGCGGGAGCGGAGCGTCCTTAACGGCAGACGCTTGCAATGCTCACAGTCAGCTCCCTCGAGAGCTGACTGGGCATGCCGCACTCCCAAACAAACAACACAAAGAACGTGTGTATCCCCACCCGTTAAATAGCGCGGGCAGGGAGTAACACACTTCTTAAATTGCTGCTCGTTCGCCATTCTCTCAAATATATATACATATATATATATAAATTGTTTGTGTGGTGCAGAGTATGTAGGACAGACAATATCACACAGGGACAGATTCACATGTAGCGCGACTGAAGGCACAGAAGCTAATGCGCTTGTGTTTTGGGGTGCTTTTATAGTTCCTGGTCGATGACGTCACCCGCCTATGACGTTTCATCTCTCTATTGGACTGATTCCATACGTGCTTCATGACGCACAACGGAGGGGCGTTCCCACAGCGTTTGACGCAGCTCGAAGTTCCCTTGAAAGGGAACAATATTATTAGAATGTGGTATTGAAAATAAGTCTTTCAATATACCGGCATGTTATTCGTCATCATGTTAGCTACTCCTTACATTTTCACGCAATTATCTGTAGGCCTACTTTCCAGGTCTACTCCTTACATTTTCATGATCGGTCATGATCGTTGAAGAAGAAAAAAAAAAAAAAAAAAAAAAAAAAAAAACTAAAATCGCGCCATCCGGAGAGAGTGAATTTGATTGTGTTTGGATGAGAAGTATTTAACATATAAAATGGCCTCCAAGATTCAGCTGGCGTTGGTGTTGACGTCACCGACGAGCACACACTTGTACCCGCCAGACTCATAACAATGGAACACCGGGTTAGTTCCGGGTTAGCGGAAAAATCCCGCGAATGGGGTGATTAATCGGGATCGCCGACAGCTGCGCGAAAAAGGAGTGAAGCCCAGCGATTGGGACGCGTTGCCCTTAGGGGAGGATAAGAGGAGAGAGTACAGACTGGAGAGGGTGTTGTTTTTTGGGGACTGTGAGCTCGGAGGAAGCGTGAACATTGGAATAGAGGAAGTGGGGGCCAGCAAACAGGCGTGGCACCGTGAGTTCGGGAGAAAGAGCACAACGACGCAACTGGAACGAGGGAATCACGGGACAACAAGATCGTTTATGAGAGACTGTGAGTAGTTCAAAACAATCTCTATCCTCCCCTTGTATCTATGGGACTCCTTGATGCGAATGCCAGGTCAGAAAATGGGCGACGGCCCTCTATGTGTATATTTCCCACTGAGTGCTGAGATGAAGTGATGATGAAGTGATGTGATGCACTGTTTGGATGTGTGAAGTGTGAACTTAAACCCGCTGGATGTCCATTACTTACCCGAGCTTTCTGTCACGTCCTAGATACTTAAGAGGAGGCTAACACTGTTGTACTTTACAGATGTTGAGTGTATTTTCTGACAGCCTATTGAGAAGAGGGACACGTATAGTGAACGCTCACCTGGCTGCTTGGCAGCGAAGCTCCCCAGCCGTAAGTTCTCTGTCTGTCATCTATGAAGAAGAGGATTACATGCCGTATACTCACCTGTCTGCTTTGCAGTGGAGCCCCCCCAGCCGTAAGTTCTCTGTCTGTCATCTATGAAGAAGAGGATTACGTGCCGTATACTCACCTGTCTGCTTTGCAGCGAAGCTCCCCAGCCGTAAGTTCTCTGTCTGTCATCTATGAAGAAGAGGATTACGTGCCGTATACTCACCTGTCTGCTTTGCAGCGAAGCTCCCCAGCCGTAAGTTCTGTCTGTCATCTATGAAGAAGAGGATTACGTGCCGAATACTCACCTGTCTGCTTTGCAGTGGAGCCCCCCACCGTAAGTTCTTTGTCTGTCACCTGTGGAGAAGAGTACGTGCCTGAACACTCACCTGGCTGCTCTGCAGCGAAGCTCCCCAGCCGTAAGTTCTCTGTCTGTCATCTATGAAGAAGAGGATTACGTGCCGTATACTCACCTGTCTGCTTTGCAGCAAAGCTCCCCAGCCGTAAGTTCCCTGTCTGTCATCTATGAAGAAGAGGATTACGTGCCGCACACTCACCTGTCTGCTTTGCAGTGAAGCTCCCCAGCCGTAAGTTCTCTGTCTGTCACCTGTGGAGAAGATTACGTGCCGCACACTCACCTGTCTGCTTTGCAGTGAAGCTCCCCAGCCATAAGTTCTCTGTCTGTCACCTGTGAAGAGGAGGATTACGTTACCTGCACACTCACCTGTCTGCTTGGCAGCAAAGCCTCTCAGTCGTGAGTTCTCTGTCTGCCATCTGGGAAGAAGAGGTGGACATACTCGAAACGCACATCTGGATTGTCCTTGGGCGGAACGATCCAGCGCAGAATACTCTACCTCTAAATCTTTTATCTCATCTTGTATTAAATAAATTATTATTCACTTAAAGTCTTGTTGTCTGTCCTCCTTGCCTGGCCTCTGTCCGACTCCCCAAGGGTGGTACTGGTTCTGAGGGGTGGTGTAGCCCGATTAGCCGCCCCGACCTGTGACACTAGCCTAACCTGACATCTGCAACTTTTACACTGTCCAGACTGCACTCTACTCGTCCCTGACAGCTGCTGAAAAAGGTTTGAATCAACGATGAATCAGTTATGACAGCTAAATTCTGCGTTATGTCTTGCAATGTGTACTTCTGAGGGTTAAGTCATCGGTTCTTGATTGCCGTTTTGACCACCTGGACATTTTGGTCATATTTGCTAATTCTCTTTAATTATTGCCTTGTTTTGATCCGCATATCTTCCGCTCCATGAACCCATACGGAAATTTAGTACATATGAAATAAATTAAATCCAAATATAAAGTGAAAACATGTAGCCTGCCCATGTATAAAACCTATTAGGAAATGGAATAATTTCACATATAAAACTAGCCCATATATGTTTTGTATAATACAGGTTTTTTTTTTATGTGTGATATTGGAACAATGGAGAGGGGGTTCAGCGAAAAATCGGCAGCTGGCAGCAGGAAGTAGCTGCCACTGGCAGCAGGAAGTAGCTGCCGTTGACAGCTGACCGTACCTGCCAATAAAACCGGACGTCAGCTGCCGCTAATAACCGGAAAAGGAAATTATGTTAATTTATATATAATTTGAGTACTTATTTACATAAAATACTTTTTAGTAATTATTTTATATTATTTGATTAAAATCAAGTTACAAAGTTCATATACATAAGAAATAATAAAAGCTACACTTGAAATGATGCATTTGTACGTGTATAAATATAACTTATGAGTATACATGTTTGTTAAATAATATATATATATATATATATATATATATATATATATATATATATGCATAAATTAATTCCTATGTACATAAACATTCATTAAACTTAATGAAAGTCCTGTCTAAAAAAAAAGAGCATTATCTCAATGACCTTTATTTAAAATCATATTTTGCTATCATTAAGTTCAGTTTTACATTTGCAGTACTTAAATACATTCTTGTATTTGTTTAAAGCAGCTGTAACTTTTGAAACAGGGTTTATATTTGTTCTGAAATCAGAATGATCAACAGTCATGAACAAGATGGTAAAGTTTGAAAAAGTTGAACAATGTTCTAGCATGGTTTAACAAGATTTACCATGTTTCTAGTGTTAGGGGATAACAGTTAAAAGACCCAGGACCAGATATGATTAAAGAAGACCAGGAGCCGTGAGGTTCAATCAAATAAGTAAACATTTACTGAAGAATAGTTTGCAGTTTCATCGGTAGAGCCAGGCGTCAAAACGAGGAGGTTGCAGGCCAGAGTCTACCGTACACAGTCTCACACCAGTTATACCATTTCCATGGGCATGAATGACATCCGTTCATACATGTTAGCTACTTCTGATTAACTAAGAGAAAAGTCTAAACAATTCTACACTTATAGATTGATAGGTGGGTAAGTCGAAATTTATCAAGATAATAGGCTTTATGCACAGCTGCACTACTTCCTGAACTTAAGCCAGCTCCTTTGTTTCCTGTCTGCCATTATTGGACAAACTGATTAATCCAGGTGTGCCTGATTGTTACTGAGGCCAGGCACACCTGGATTAATCAGTTTGTCCAATAATGGCAGACAGGAAACAAAGGAGCTGGCTGAAGTTCAGGAAGTAGTGCAGCTGTGCATAAAGCCAATTGTCATCTGAGTCCAAGACTTGGTTCGGAGATGACCTCGGATGTCGTAGAAAAGCATCTTGGGGTCTGTTGTTGCATATCACAAGACCTGCACAGAGCATTCAACGCACACACAAACGCACAAGGGAATCGCATTTCCTCCAAGGTTGTAGAGGGCCTAAGCTCACCATTATCAGGACAGACTACCAAAACATACTGATAAAACACTCCTCAGAAAGTAGTACAGATAATGTTCACTTTATTCATTAAAGAAATACACATAAAAGTACAATTCTGTGAATCCAATCACAAGTTAACCTGGTCAGCAAAAAACAGACTGATGAGGGTCTTCAGACTTGAGCTCTTCTATTAGCTTATTAGCAAAGTTAGAAAGAAATAATTTTAGTTAAAGATTAGCTTAATAATAATTTGTCATTGCTGTGTTACAACAAAATTACATTAGGGCATCAGTCAACAGTGCAATTTCATGAGGTATAAGAGCTCAACGAGAGCATATTTAACAGGGCACAGCGGCAGATATCAAAGAAAAAAAAGAAAAAAAGGTGTATGAGGCAGAGAATCAGTAGTAACAACGCTATCTCACGACCAATTCGTACGAATTGGTAACAGTGATTAAAAAGTGGCTAATTCGTATGAATTCGTACGACCTCACTCGTACGAATTTGTACGATTTGTCTAAACCCACGTGATGGGTAGGTTTAGGGGCAGGGTCAGGGTAGGTCATTCGTACAAATTCATACGAAATGGGCAACTCGTAAAATATGTACGATTTAGTACAAATCGTACTAATTCGTACGAGTGAGGTCGTATGAATTCGTACGAATTAAACACCTCGTAAAAGTCGTACGAATTGCCGTGAGATCGGGCTTGTAGTAACCAGGAAAAGAGAGTATACTTGTATGTGCTGCAGAAATGCAAAGTCCGGGCACAATTATTGCAATGTTTGATAATATGCATAATAGATGGATAAACGAGATTAACAATAGCAAGGAAACAGGGAAAGCGACAAAACAAACAAGGAAAGGGCATATGAGGCAAAGAATCACTATTAACCAGAAAATTTGTATAATTGTGTTGTGCTGCAACAATGCAAAGTCCAGTTCACAGTTATTGTAGTTGTTGGGTAGTGTTAAGTGAGAAGAAGAGGTAGCCGGGGATGGTGCTTATTCAGTGCTAACTGCCTGAGAAGAGGCTGTTCGTCATTCTGGCTTGAAGAGACCTGTACCTCCTACCCGATTGTAGCAGGCGGAACAAGCCGTGTGCTGGATGGAACGTGTCCTACGCAGTTAGAGGAGTTGGATAATTAAGTAGGCTTTTAGACTGGAATTGGAAGAGTGAACAAATTTTCACTCTCCAGCAGCTGACACCAATCACCAATGTTGGGAATAACGGCATTTAAAAGAACGGCGTTAGGTAACGACATTATTTTTTCAGTAACGGGGTAATCTAACTAATTACTTTTCCCGCCGTTACAACGGCGTTAACGTTACTTTACGTTAAATGCGGTGAGCTACCACGGGCGTCAGTTTGGTTTGAAATGTGCTGGGGACAGAGACGCATTCGGAAGTGCATTTTCAGAAATGCTGGTAGGCCTACAAACTTGCCATACTGTGCTGCCTCTCTGCTCAAACAGTAAATATATCCATCGATCCGCAAATGTTATTTGAGTTCTTAAGTGGTCTAATGGTAGATCATTTGCCAAGCGTGCCAGAGGATATGGGATTGAATCCGCACTTGTATAGTTGTTTTTTTCTCTCTCATCAAAACTGAATATGTTCAGCAGGGACACGTTTTTGTGCATTTTATTTTGTGGTTTCACCGGAACGAATAGTTTCCACACCGGCGATAGATTGGAGCGCGTGTCCGAGTGAAGACTGCGTGACAGCGCGAGCCTCAAGAGAACTACTATCCATGCAACAGATAGCAGCGGGAACGAGCGCTCAGCTTGATTTAAAAAACAACACATTTTAGCACTAGATCTCTTATTTAATAGCGAACTAAATGAATGCTCTGCTAACTGGAGATGTTTTATTTATTTGTATTAACATCCGTGCCTCAATGTTTCAAAAAGTGGTGGATACAAAATGACTCATGACGAAATCTGGTGGCGACGTGTAGGCCTACCCACCGAAATCGACGCCTATGTGCGTTACTATTATAGACAGTAAAGGTTACTATGTAGGCTATTGATTGAATAAACTGTAATCCAAACGCACCCCGTGGCTAACACAGCTAGTGAGGAGGTGGGTTAATAACGAGGTAAGCGATTATGATTGGCTAAGGCAGAGTCATGTTTCCTGGTAGCCAATCAGATCCAGTGTTTTTACACACATGCCAGCACAAGCGCCACACACACACACACACACACACACACACACACACACACACACACACCAGCTAAACAGAGATTCATGAAGCAGCAGAGATGGCGAGTCAGGAGCAATCCGATGAAAAGTTGGCATTTTCAAGGTGTAATATAAGCACTACTTCTATCCTACTCATTTCAACTGACTTGTGAAAACTGCTAAAAAAAACGTCTTTTTTTAACAGTAATGCAAATAGTTACTTTCCCTGGTAACAAGTTACTTTTATTATAGAGTAATTCAGTTACTAACTCAGTTACTTTTTGGAACAAGTAGTGAGTAACTATAACTAATTACTTTTTTAAAGTAACGTTCCCAACACTGCCAATCACTGCAAAACCCTGGATGTGTGTTTTCGGAGTAAAGGCCTTGGATTTCTCCGTGTTTTCCTCTTCCAACATAACCTAGAGGATTCATAAGAAAATTGTGACATTAATATCCAAATTACCTTGTTAACAGTACACATGGATGCAGCCACATGAATGACTATTCTTATTGCATTTTGTCATTAAGCACATTTTCAGTCATAATTGATACACCTGGTACGCAGTTCTTGTAAATGTCATTGCAGTGTCTGCAGGGCTGCAGTTTGTACATCTGATAATATTATTGACATGTCTTCTCTCTCCAATTTGTTACACCTGAATATTTCATTTTGAGGAGCATAAAAATGAGCATGATTAAAAAGAGAATAATTGAAGACATGTTGACATACCAATACATTTCTCATTTACCATTTTAACCACATTTAAATCAAATGTGTAAAAGTAAATACAAACATACTGTCAAGCCAGCAGAAGTGTGCCCTCCTCCTAAACGAGTCTGTATCCACCAGACTTCTGAATTTAGAACAAACTAAAGACAGATTTAACAATCCGGGATCACCCTCCTCAAGGACCACGTGACGTAGAATTTCAGACAGGACAGCGTCTGGCAACTATTGGGTATTACAAACAAACCAAAAAATGAATACTGCCATTTCCAAACATCATGACCTAACCTCCATTAAAACAAAATGTGCATCCTTTGGGTGCAGGTAATACCTGAAAACATTTAATTTAACAATAAGATATGTCATAAAGCTACTATAATAGTTTGTGAGATAATAAAGGCTTTGAAATCTGTGTGATCTTTGCTTCTGTCATATTGAATGTACTACTTCCATCAATATTTCGATGTTCTGTACTTGTCCTGCCTCCAGTCGTTTTGTCTCTTCACTGATTGACGTGGCTGATGTGCGCTTCCTCTTTCTAAAAACAACATGTATTTCATTACCAAACATTACTTAGCCAAAATAGTTTTTATATAACTATTCTATCTATACCTTCCATGTGTCATTTTTGACAATAGCAGATTCACCCACCACCGCCTGATATGGGCCATATCATTCTGAAAAGCAAAAGATAAATTTGGAAATGGATGTTTAAAATGTCCAAAAGTAATACCTTTCCTAAAAAATATTAAGAGAAGGGATAGTGCTTACCTGGGTGAAGTCAAACTCCCAGTTAAACACCTTGTACAGTGCATACTGTCAAACAGATAACACATTTTAGTTCTGTTTGAGCATAAACAACATCTGCAATATTAATAAGTTATGACGATCAAAGCTCAAAGCAAATGGAAATTTTCTTTATGCAGAAATCACTTTAAGGACTACAACAAATAACTGGTAGGGACTAGACAAGCTTCCTCCCGGGCTAGTGACATCACTGACCCTAATATTTAAATAAACCTGTAACACAACAAAGGGCTCTATATGGCTTTGCTAAGAGCGAGCTGTGGATGCTCCTCCCTCTGTGTTGGGAGAAGCAGCTCATTTGCATTTAAAGAGCCCAGACACAAAACGATGCAAAAAAGGACAATTTTAATATGCTATAAAAAATTATCTTTGAGGTATTTTTAGCTAAAATTTTTACATACACACTCTGGGGAAATCAGAGACTTACTTTACATATTGTAAAGAGGGGTATTATACACCGCTATGACAATTACAAGTATAGATCAAATCATTCACTTGTCAATACCTGAAAAAAAGAAAAGAATCTATTTTCATTGGGATCGGCCTGATAGTCTTTTGATGACAATTATTATGGATGTTGGGTTATCCTTAAAATAAATATTATGGGGAAACAAAAACCACCGTAATTACTTACCATTAGCATGAATACTCCACAGTCCACAGATCCTAACTGTGCTGGAACACCCTAGAAAATAAATCAAAAAGGAAAAATTAACATTTTATTTATTTGCTATATTTAGTGTATAAATAAAATGTTAATTTTTCCTTTTTGATTTATTTTCTAGGGTGTTCCAGCACAGTTAGGATCTGTGGACTGTGGAGTATTCATGCTAATGGTATACCTTGGAAGGTATACCTTTCATTGATCATGAAATCAACACCTTATGTTTAACAAGCTTTCAAGATCCTGGAACCATCTTTATTGCAATTGAGCTTAAAAAGAAGGGAAAAGGTTAGTTATTTTATACGAGAGAGAGAGAGAGAGAGAGAGAGAGAGAGAGAGAGAGAGAGAGAGAGAGAGAGAGAGAGAGAGAGAGAGAGAGAGAGGGAGAGGGAGGTATAGACCGGTATAGACACATGACACAGTTACCTGAACTAGGGAGCAGGTGTATTTTTTTTTTTTTTTAAATGCCACTGTCTATGCCCATCTAAAGCCTGAGAACAAAGGTTGAACTGAACCACTGGACTTTAAAACCCAGTTTCACAGACAGGGTTAAGATTATGCCAGGATTAGGCCTTAATTCAATTAGGACATTGAAGTAGCTTTTATAAACAAGCCTTAGAAAATGTTTTACTGTTGTGAATATTAAAAGAAACAATAGCACTGACATTTTAAGATATGCAAGTGTAAGTTACTTTCAGTTAAACCAGCATTTTAGTCTGGAACTAGTTTGAGACTTGTCTGTAAAACTGGGGGTGAAAGTTATATGGAACAATGAACAGTTCCAATATATTTTGTATAGATTTATATAAAATAATTAAATAAATATATATATATATATATATAGCATAAAACTTCAACTGGAACGCAGAACTGTTTTTTGCCCAACGGAACTCCATGGAATGGAATTATACGGTATGTAAACCTGAACATGGATACACAGTCAGTATCTCCATAACCTCTAGGGTCAGTGGAGTCGAGGACGTGTATCCTTTTAAGTTTCGGCAGCAATACCTGCAGAATACACAAAGCAAATTTCCTACAATATAGCCTGCCTGTTTATGTAAGTTTGTTTTTTCTTGTTTTAATTTTTAAGTTTACAATCTTTATTAAGATAAAGAGGGAAAACAATATGCCTAATTATGATTACCATAGAAATGAACAATATCAAATATGGCTGTCAGGCAAAACCTTGGATAAAAACAATGATTAAGATATTTCCAAAATTAAACGAATGGTATTTGAAGAAATCAACAACTTACACATAGGTCAGTGACCTGATTTGCATATAGGAAATAATATGCAGTCTTTTGAGGATGCGTCAGTCTGTTGGAGTGAACAACAATCAGAGCATATTGTTGGAAAGTGGCAATTTGTCTGAGAAATTACAAGTGATAATGATAACTTAAAATTGATAGTCCTCCCCAAATTTTAAATTATGTCATTATTTACTCACCCTCAAGTTGTTTCAAAACTTGATTTTTGGGTGAAACCTTTGGGTGACCTGTCCCTTTAAAGCAGGACATCAAACCAAACATTTCTAAAACTACTTACCGGCAGGGACAGAAATGGATCACAATTCAGAGGTGGTTGCCAAGTGGCCACCACATGTGAATCAAAAACATGAACATCATTGCTCTGTAAAAAAAGAAAAAAAAAAAACAATTTACAACTTAATTTTAATAGCACAAATATCATTATTAGTTTATATTAAACTGGTTTGTCAATGACACCCATAATACCTTCTCTCCAGCAATGTGGGATAACTGAGAAAGGCAACAGTTCATCACCTATTGCATAAGGATCAGGAATGTTAGGTCAAAAAAAATAGATCACAAGTTACTTAAAATATATTAAAACAAAGTTGTGTAACATATCCACGAACTGTTGCCTCCACTTCCCGGTTCAATCCTAAAGACATCAAGTCAGATCTTTTCAACACTGTTTTACCCACTGCACCTATGATTTCATCTGGTGATTGGGTCCCATCCAAAACACGATCAAACTAAAACAGTAACAATAAAACAGACACTGATGTCAAATTTTAGATAAAATCTAATCTAAAATCTGTTTTCATAACTGTTTATAACCAAAACAGTATGCCTTTTGTCTGCTTTGATCAAGACAGTATATAATACATTTAAACATTATGTTCCTTATATGAAAACATACTAGTGGGTTTGGTTGGTTTTGCAACTGGAAATCTGAGGTTTCCTTCCTGGCACGTATGTTTGTCCGTCCCCAGCAATCTGTGTCAGGCTCTGGTGAACTTGGTGGAACTACAAAATACAGAAGTTTAGAATATGGTGAAGTAATGATTAAAATTGATGTTTTCATTTCATCAGGTATTTTGTATTAAAACATGGCACATTTGGGATATTGGCTACCAAATAATGATTTATATAAAAACCTAAACCTGATATTTACAATTACTTAAGTGATTCAAGTCACCTTTACCCTCTTGAAGTTCTGTGGTACTACCTGTAGAGCGCACAAAAAACATGTATTTGTTTATGGCTAATTGAAACAATCTAAAAGGGCATTAGAGGCAATATTGAAAATCAGTAATCACTAAAACTACCTTCACTCCTGAATGTCAATTTCCCATGTAGGCCAATGTGGATGGAACGCTTTGCCTGCATCTTCAAAGTTTTTGTGTAGTTTTCATTAACTCTTTTGTTGTGAAGATGAAAGTACAGTCGTAGGGAGAACATATAATGTTCATCGCTCATTTGACACAAAGAATATCTGCTGGAAGACAACTCCCGGTTTAGCTGTTCAGCTACGGAGGAATTAACAAGAGCAGCTAAGTGTGGTGCCAATTTCAAACTTCTCAAACCTCCACTTGTCTGCTTTGATTTTTTTGATGGAACCGATCATACAAGGAGAATCTTGCATTGGTTCCTGTCACAGGATGCAGTGAGGACAAAGTGTCAGAATTTGTCTCATTATCAGAGACTTTTCTTGATGAGAAGCCAACACTTGTCACCCATGGGAACCGGACTTCAAGTTGTTTTTCCGCTGCTGCCTGGATGTGTGCAGCAGTGTTTTCACAAAGTCGTCCATCATATGGCTGGAAAAAACGTTGGTTGGTGCGATTATTAACGTGTCTTGCAACGCGTCCAGCAATGTCGGACACATACACTGTGGGAGGGTGTTTAAAGCTCAACAGAGCATCTCCATGATCACGGGCTGACTCTTACCACCACAGTGCTGACTGGTAGTACACCACAGAGTGTGGGCAGGTCATGTGCAAAACACCACCTCCATTTGGCAAAACAGAAAAATGGTGAAAAATTGTTAATTTAAAAAGAAAACATCCTCAAACCATTTCATTTGCATGACAAAAAAGAAAGAAAGAAATGTAAATACTATTTAAAAGGTTGGTTAGTTTCCCCAAAATCGGAAATTGTCATCATTTACTCAGCCTCGTGTCGTTCCAAACCGGTAACAAATTATTTTTGATGAAATCTGAGAGGTTTCTGCACCATCCATAGACAGCAACATCATGTGCACAGACAGTTGTGCACAAGAAGTATTCTCGTCACTTTGTAACATTAAGGTTGAACTACTGGAAACAGACTTTACTACCTTTCTGGGCATTGAAAGTGGTTATTGCGTTGCATTCTATGGAGGGGTAAGAAACCTCTTGGATTTCATAAAAAAATATCAGATTTTTATTCATCTTTGTATTCCAAAGATGAACAAAGGTCTTACGGGTTTAGAACGACATAAGGGTGAGTGATTAATGACAACATTTTCCTAAATGGGTGAACTAACCCTTTAACATATGACAATGTCTTACCACCAGCCTTTTGAAGCTTAACAAACATTTTGGGGTACAAATCCTTGTAAAGGAGTAGCTCCTCAAGTCTGTTAATTAAGTCGGTGGTACTACCCATGTGTGATACTCCCAGGGCATTGCAGGCTTTCACCAAGGCTTCTTTCTTTGGCTAAATATAAAAGTCATGGTTAAAAAAAAAATGGTAGAAGAAAACATCATTAGCAGAATAAGGTACACTACATACAGTTTTGGACTCCAGCACTTGCAAAATGGCTTCTTCATCTATCTCCAAGCAACAGCTAGAGTTGAAAGCACGATCTTTCTGAGACAGACCTTTGTACACTTCTGTCTTTGGGATAATATCGCTTACCCTAGAGCAGTTACCCAGCCATGGAGTAAAGGCAGTGTATGTTAAGGGATGTGAATAAGGATTGGCAAATGTGTTGCCTAAAATGCAAAAAGGAAAATAAAACTTTCATTTCAGGATGTAAGCTATGGCTACCCCCACTCCACCCCCAAAATAGCACGTACCATCACAGAACCCAGAAGCAGTCATTTCCTTCTCAAGTGTCTCCCATCTTGTTCTCACATTAACTTGAGTATCCTCTTGGCAGATTTTGTCCAAATTTGGCCGTTTAAACAGATGTACTAATGCACAACCAAGACAATGAGCAAAGAAGCAAATATATATCAAGACCAGTCATTACATGCACTCAAAATTAACAATACACTCACTTACCAGGTAAATCAAATGCAATTTTCCAGTTTCCATCTGCAACCAAAACCGGAGGGCTGTGGCCACATCTGACACATAAATAGTCATAGTGTCACAGCTCTGGAACGGCCAGTGATCGCATTCAATGCCTGGATTGCCATTTTCTACTCCAATCCTCATAAAATCTCGACACAGAGGTGACTCACAGACAATAGACCCCGAGACGACTTGTTTCTTTACGTGAACAGGGACTCTAGGTCCATGGGCATCTTTTGGGGTGACAAAAATTCCATTTTTTTCATCAATACAAATGACAGGTGGCTGTTCCTTGACCTGCTGTCCTGCCTTTGGTTTTTCTGATGATGGCATTTCTGAGGGACAATATATAAACATGTTAAAGTAGACAAAGATCAACATATATTAAACATTCTTAAATACCAGTATCAAAGGTACATACTGTCTGGCTTTTTAGTAATTTTGCATGTAACTGAAAGATCTGCAAAAAGGACAAAAGATGGGGTGAGTTAATCATAACATGAATGAAATCAAAATGAAACAAGACTTTAAAATGTAACTACTTACATTGCACTTACTATGATTATGTAGGTGCTTTTTAAAGTCAGGGGTACGACACAAGATGTGCTGACACTTAGGCCATTCAAACAAAAGCAAGGAACACAATATTTTTCTAGAAAGACAAGATAATGTTAATACATTTTAACTTACAACAAACATGTAAAATGCATGCTTTGTACAATGCTTTCGGATGCCATTGTCCTCAAAATGTATGGCATGCTTTACATGCTTTTCCTGAAAGTGCTCAGGACTTGACATCACCCCAGTTGTACAGTAGGGACAACTGCCTGTCCCAGAAAAGACATCGTCTTTTCCAAAAGCAAAGGGTATTCCTACACATGCAGTGTATACAAGAAAGTAACATACCTCAAAATAGCAACACATATTCATTCACATATCAAGTTGAACATTTTAGAAGTCTAATCTTTAACATGGGCAGTTTTTTGCATGTTCTGCTCAAATTAACTTTAGTTTGTACGATTTTGGGAAATAATTGGCTTCTTACCTGCCATAATTGTTTGGCATTTACACAAGAGGTGTAGAACAGGGTGTACACAGAGTTGGAGAGCGAAAGGTAGTTCTTAAAAGAACTGTATTGGCCAAAAATGCAATAGTAATAAAACAAAAATCAATAAATGGTTGGATATCAGACAATCCCCTGAAAAATTAAATACACAAAACACGATATGGTTAGTGTTCCACGTTTAGGCTGAGCTTGTCAATAATTCCAATAAATCAGCATTACCTTTATTCTAATCAATAGATTAAATTACCATTTTAACAAATGCTAAAATGTAATGGTGATAGTAATAATATTAATGTTGTGTTTAAAGTTAATGGTATAGCCCCTCACAAACCAGGACCACACGGTGCACAAGCTGCGTTTCTACAAATGATTAAATCCGCAAATTAAACTAAAGTAGGCACAGATACACTGTCTCTAACATAAAAAGTTAAAATCCAATTTACAGAGCAACAATTATTTGTTAATCTGATAATTCATTTACAGACTTACCACGCCAAAAACCGCCGCCATTACTGAAAATTTGCGGGCGCCACCAATGAATGACAAGGGCTTGCTGTCGCTTCACTTCAAGTTACATGTGATTGGTTGTTGCTACGTTGGACGATACTGATTGGCTGCCACAACCTGGCAGGTCCCTCCTAATTTGGCAGGACTTCCGGCTGTCAATGTAAGCTACTTCCTGCTGCCAGTGACAGCTACTTCCTGCTGCCAGCTGCCGATTTTTTCGCTGAACCCCTACTGGAACAATACTCCAACTTTCATTATCCGTTTCTTCTTTCCACTCGACAAGGGTGAACATTCTTCATCAGTTGGTCTCTGAATGTGCGTAATTTGGCGGTCTTTTCGTTGAATTAAAGACTTGTTAAAAGTTCAAGATGTTCAAATAAGCAAAACAAGAAATGAATTAATAAGAAAACCATAAGCATGTAAAATGTATGTTGTTTAAATAAATAAATTCAACATATCGGTGAAATATATGGTTATAACATACAATATTAAACAATAGTCATATACATTGTACTAATATGTCAATATACTCATTTAATATGGACAATATATATATATGTTATAAACCTATATCAACATATCTAGAGAAATGTATATATGTGATATGACAGCATCACTTGCGATATAGGGACATATATGTCATATATGACATTTCCGTATGGGAATGCTCAGTAGTAGGCCTACACATGGTTCTTTAATGTATTTGCATGTACTAAACTGTGTTAATTTTCAAAGGACATAAATGCGGCTGAAACAGCTAGCCTAATGCATCCCTAAATTAAAATCCCATTATAGTCATTATGGCCTCAGTGGTTCTTGTAGGCTGTCTACAAACAGGAAGGTTGGTGGTTCAATCCCCGGTTCTACCTGACCAAGTGTCGAGGTGTCCATGAGCAAGACACCTAACCCCAGCTGCACCCGACGAGCTAGATGGCGCCTTGCATGTCTGACACTGCCATCGGTGTATGAATGAGTGGGTAAATGTGAGGCAATATGTAAAGCGCTTTGGTGACCATTGGGTTTGTGGAAGCGCTGTATAAAATGCAGTCCATTTAGAAAAACTTTCTTTCGAGGAGGTAGGGTAGTGCACTATTGGCCCCTGTGGCTCGGCCTAAGCTTTTGTCCTTAATGGCATTCTTTTCCTTATATTACTTTTACTTTTATACTTTAAGTAGTTTTGAAACCAGTACTTTTATTTGAGTAAAAAGCTTGATTTCAACTTCTACAGAAGTCTTTTTTTTAAACCCTAGTATCTATAGCCTGGGAAAACCCAGACAAACTTCTGGCAAATTTAGATTTGCTCTGCAAGTCAGTTTTGGCCAAGATTCAAGCCCATTTCCAATCTTCCCAAATCGAGGCACCAATCACAAACGTTGAGGTGGGCTTTACACGATGACGATCGCTCTGATTGGTTTTAGGTCTATCCAATTTCGCCCAGAGGCATTTGAGCAACGTCTGTTTGGAAATGGGCTGTGAATGAACCTTCCCCAGAGCCACTCTCAGTCAACCAGGCTACTTCTTCCTGAGTAATGAATGTGAATGTATTCTCGTTCGCTTGATACACTTACAGTTTAGCCACTGTAGTCACTTGGACTATTTTAACGATGTTTTTACTAAATTTCTGGACAGGCAGAATGAAATTGCCTAGAAGCCTATGAAGGAGTGAGGCAGCTCTCAGATTTCATCAAAAATATCTTAATTTGTGTTCCGTAGATGAACGAAATCTTACGGGGTTGGAACAATATGAGGATGAGTAATTACTGATAGAAATTTAATTTTTGGGTGAACTAACCCTTTAAATTGTGTATCATATATTAAATATATTAAATTGTGTCAATATAATTAAATTGTGTATCTATCATATATTCTATTTTTAGGTTTTAAGTCAATAAATCCTTAAGTGAACACTAAAAAATAAGAGTCTGTCTGTCTGTTTGTCTGCCTACTTAACTATATTTTGGTGACAAATTTGAACCCAGAAGTGACCAAAATCTCCAAAAACCTCCCTTTAGGGATGTCCTTATTGGTAAATCTGGAATAAAAATAAAGTAATTAAAGTTTTTTTTTTGTTTGTTTGTTTGTTTGTTTTTAAATGTAAAAATGCAGTGAGTTTTGCATCTCTGCAAAAAGAATAATAATACATACAGTAAATAAATAACAAAGCCTTCTTCCCTCTCCTAACCAATCAAAAACAGATTTTTTTTTATCTTGATGATCTAATGGTCTCTGATTGTCCCACATCGTCCCAGTGGTGAGAGAAAGAGTGGTGCTTTACTTTAGTCACAGGAAGATCACATGACTGCTTGTGTTAATTGCTAAGATAAAAGCATTAGAATTTGCAAATAACGTTGACTTCCATAGTCACAGATAAATAGAAAGACAGACACAGAAGTTGGCAAAGTTATGCGATTGCCTAATGCTTGTGCATATCTCATTCCACCTGCTGCAGTGAGAGGAGTCTCTGCCCTGCTGTTGTTTACTTTCTGAAGAACGATAAGCCTCTCTGGCAACATTACCCAAAGTGTTGCATGAGACACTAGAGAGCACACACTGGTGCCAACAGACTCACACACACATACATAGTATACGCATGCAAATAATTCAAAGCATGCCTTGCCATTCCCTCACCCAACCTGTCTCTCTCAATTTCCTTGCTCTAATTGGATAACACTATATTTTGATTTCACAGGAGCCAGCAGGCCTCCATGCCTTTTTAGAGCATGTGATTCTTATTTGATACAGCCTGTGTTTACAACATCATCTTGTAATTAATGTCACAGTGCAAAGCCTTGTATCTCTATGGCCTCCTATTCCTTGTTTCTCTCTCTCCTGCCTTGAATTTTGAAATTTTTGAAGTTTGATTATATGACCTTGCGGAGTCATTTTGTGTATAGTTTTATCCACTGTTGGGAAGAATAAGATTATGTCTAAATGGATTGCTTAGCTTGGTTGACTCTCTGGGTCAAGAAGATTTATTGTGCTGACATGAAAGTGTTTAATACAGTATAGAAGTTGTATAGTGTAAAGCCACTTTTTTACTATTGGTCCAAATGGTTCCTGTTGTATTTCCGCTTGAGCTTGATGCGGCACAGAACGATTACAAACCGTTGGTCACTTCTCTGTTGCCTGGCTAATTTCTCTGTAGCTGACTAAGCACGCTATTTGAGCAACGTAAATAAAAATTAATAATAAAATTAAAAGAAATATCTAAACATCCTCCATAATGGTTGCTATAAACATCTCCTTATCATCTGTAAACTCTTGCGTTACCAAGGCAGTGACTGACGCATTTGTATTACATTCCAAAGAGTTCCAGCCCCACAGTGAAAAATGAATCCATATCTGTTCCGGCTGGGCCGGATCGCCAGAGAATGGAACGGTTAAGCAAAGAGTGGTTGTTGATATAACTATTAGCCTAAGTGATGTATCAATAATATAGGATAATTTAATGAATTGAATTAAGAACTGAATTTGATTCAAAATCAGAATACTGTAAACGTTTTTTTCCTGATTTATAGTGCTTTTCACTTCTTTGTTTCTTATTTGTTTAAAATTTTGTGATTTTTTTTTTTGTTGTTGTGAAATTATTTTTATAACTGGCCTCCCTGTGTCATGTATGTATATATATATATCAAAACATTATATAATTATATGCCACTGAGAATTCGCTATTCACAACGTTGGAATGCTGCTTTACAACGATACCAAACTTATGCTGAGGGGAAGCACAAAAGCACTTGACAAAATTGTCATTTTTCACTTATCCCTGTGCGCATTCCGACTCGTTTTGACCAACATGGCCATATAGCTGTAATTTAGCACGGCTGTGATTAGGCTGTAGGTAATCTCATACACAGCTACGAGTGACGCGATATTGGATTTAAATACAACAGTTCAACGGCACACGTGAATAAAGAAATAAACCACAACAGAGTTTCTTTAAAAACCCCTTTGTGCAGAACTATAATTCCGCCATGGATTCAAATCTCAAGTTAACAGTTTAACAGTGAGCCCGAGCCTCCATTACAAATTCTAAAACGTCACTTTAGAACTAATGAAGGAACGTTGAGTCGCTTCATTGAAGCTTGTTGTAGCCTACAGTATTATGGTATTATAAGAGAGAGATCGATATTGGATTCATTCTTCTGGTCGATGTCATAATATCCAAAAAATCAGTTTTAATGGCAGCTGAGGAAAGCGATATGTTCGTCTTTGTCCTTCCCATGACAGCGCTAAAACAACTTCTTGTTCTGGCTCACTTATAAAGATAGTCTTTGCTGCTATAATGTAACTTTCACTGAAGTCCATAGGCTAACAATCCTTTCTCAATACCAGATATATGGCATGTTATTCATATAAAATAATATTTATTGAACAACAATACTTAAATTAACAACGATATAGCCATTATAAAAGACAATAGGAAATGAACACAAGCAAACAATTCAGTCAAACGTACAAGCAGTAGGCTACTCTAGTAGTGAAATATAGCCTAAATATAAAGTTATGACATTTCTATTTCACCTCAACCTGTTTGATTTGCGCTCAGTTTATTCATAGTGTTTACACTCATTCACTTCACACATTATCGCGTAGTGATTTGAGAGGTTTTTGTATAGTATCGTGCTTTTACCCTGGCTCACCTTTTATTCAGAAACACGAGGAGTGACTGTCATCCTCAGCCGAATATGATTGGGCAGAATTATTTGTTATTCGTTTTCAAGCCCTACTTAAGGCACTACTTAAAAAGCCATTGCTGTCTCAGAAAACATCAAAGACAGAATGGAGTTTTTGGAATATGGGAAGTTTGATTCAGAGTGGTTCAGCAGAGTTGTGTGGAGTGATGAATCAAGATGAAACACAAGTTGCATGGTGCTGCTCTTGAGTGGTGTCTTTGAAAAACTGCTAGGAAATATAATAATAAATGCATCTCTACCACAGTGAAGCATAGAGGAAGTGCTGTCATTGTGTGGGGAGCCTTTTTAGCTGCTGGTATTGGTGAGATGCTTCACTGTGAAAAGTCATTTATTGGTTTGGAGTACAGGAGAATATTCCAGAATGGCTTGCTTCCTACAACTGAAACGTTGTTATGTAAAGATGAATGATCAGATGTTATTTTTCAATATCAAGACAATGCTCCTGCTCAAATTCCAAAGACAACCTGGAAGTGGCTTGAGAACAAATCCATCAGGCTCATGTTTTGGCCTGGTCATAGTCCAGATTTGAACCCAATAATGAATATTTGGTTTCACATTAAAGTCAAACTAACTGGGATACATTTTTCAACAGTTTGAAACCATCACCATTGAGTGGAAAAACACTGACTCTTATTCCTGTAAAAAAAAAAAAAAAGTGTCTTAAGTTTACCCACGGCTTAAACATTTATTTTAAACAAAGTGAAAGCTATTCCATGCTAAGTTTATCAACAGTATTTGTGCAATTCTTGTTAATTTCCTGACCAGTGATTTTTGATTAAAATGCTTAAGACCATTAAAAAAAATGGTTAAAACCACAAAATACTTGTCAAAATTATTTATTTTTTTGCCCAGGAGTGTATATAGATATACTGTATATAAAGCAGTGGCCCTAAACCATTGGGTTGGGGACCACTAGGGGGCCACAGGGTGACTCATTAGAGTAGTACCAGAGAATGTCTAATATGGGGAGAACTCCCACTCTCAGTAAACTCCTGCAGGCTTCTAAACTGGTTGCAGTTCCACTCTGGTTCCATATGAGGGCGCTCACAGGACGAGTGCAGAATGAATGGAGGTCTATGGAGCTATACCCCTCAAAAGCCACTTTTCTCAGGATACATTTTTTTGTGTAGTAATTTGAATGTTGTATTCAAAAGAAGATGCAAATAAATTACACATTGCTGGGTGTTAGATTTTTTAGAGTCACTTATTTGCTTTAAAAAGTATTTTAAAATGTCAATGACTACATACACATCGTGCAACCAGAGATAGCGCTTTACGGCAATCCTTCAGTCACTTTGGTGCTTTCGCGCTCTGCACTTTCTTTTCTCTCGAGGTATCAACAACACAGCTGACACAGGTAAATACATGTGCTAGAAGAGTTAAGTCCGCCTTAACATTCTGGTCCGGCTTCGGATGCCATGATGCCATCAGGCGGTATCTCTAGTCGTAATCAGTCATTGACTGACCAATCAGCGATCATTAGCAGAATGCTAGCGTGTTATGGGCAACAACAACTCAACCTATAAGAAATCGAAAGGACATAAGTACTCGTTCATTCAACTTTCGACCTATAACCCATGTTGAACTTGCAAAACCTACATTCAAATCTGAGATTTTTCAATGGCAATCTGGTGGAAGAGACAAATTTAGCCGTCTAGCTCGATAGACTCCCATTCATTTTGCACTTGGATGATCGCCCCCAGTGGAACTCTGGTGGAACTACAACCAAAATTCGGTACAATAGGACTTAATAGGGAGTGGCTCTGTCATAATTGCAACAGAAAAAGCTTTGGAAAAAAATATTGGAGGGAGTGTTAGTGTTTTGGACAGTAGGGGGTTAAAAAGGTTGATGAAACCGATGAAGGTTACTGACAGGGTGGCACTTATAATGTATTTCAGCGCAAAATCCTGCATCAAAATCCTAGCCAAGCAAAATTTAGTTTAATCCAGGGGCGTAGCCAGTAAGGTGCCAGGGCGGCACTGGCCCGCCTACATTAATCCCTGGCCTGCCCAGGCAAGTTTGATAAAAATACATTTTTAGTTTATTTTTATTATTCAAATGAATTTAAGAAAATATATTAATATAAACCTGATTTATTTTTGACTGGTGTGTGTGTTTAATTTGTTTTCCGAATAAAATGGAACTGTTGAAGCAAGTTGTAGAAAGCATCCCTCCGGAACGTTATTGGTTGCTATGGTTGCCAGGGGTTCCGACAGGAAAACTCTCTGAGCGGCGCCGGCGGGCTCTGGCTAGCTGCTTTTTTGCTAATTTATTAACATCGCCATAATAATGGCTAAACAACTTTCTTTAATGTGCTATTTGAAAAAAGCAAGAGTTGAGGAAGAAGACACGCCACTGCCTTCATCTACCGAGTCCACCCAGCCCAGTTCTTCAGACTGATTAACCCACAAGAAGGCTAGTCAGGTGTTGGTGGCGGCTGCTTCTTGCTCCCTGGCGGCAGTGCCAGTGCTCTCTATCGGTCAGCCTGACGCGGGTTTATCCGCCGATCAAACTGCGATTGACGAACCACCTTCAGAACCCAAATTGAAGGTAGTTTTCATTATTTGAATTTCTTTTACTTAAATAAAGCCTACTTTATTTTCGGGTGAACTGTCTTTGCACTGCTGACTAGCCTGAATAAAATAGACAGGTTATTGTCAATGGATTGCAGTACACGAGATCCAGGGGGCTGTCCAGCCTTTATTGAGCACTGCTGGTTGAACATGATGATATGCCGAATTGCAAAATAAAGGTGTAACTGTTTTTTTCAGTTTGTCTATTAATTATAATAATAATAATAATAAAAAATATTAAATCTACTCTCTAATGTTTAATTAAGTTTTTTTTTTCTAGGAAAAACTATAGGCCCACTCACTTTTTCACTGGCCCGGCCAAAATACAATTTCTGCCTACGCCACTGGTTTAATCATGTAGGGTGTGTCGGCACTGGTGTAGCTCTGCATAATTTTTAAGTCAAAATAGGCTTTTAGAATCAGAGGGACTAAAGAGAAATAAAGCAACAAGCAAACGGAAGTAAAAATATTGTGCAAGTTTCTTTCTTAATTTGTTGTACTGTTTTTGTCTTCTCTTGAAATGTAATTAATTAATTCCACTTTGTCTCACTTAGATTTGGTACGAAATGCTCACAAGTTTAAATTGTTCTAAAAATAAAAATGGTGACTTTATTTTAAAATGTAAAGAATAAAAATGTAACTTTAATCTTGCCCATCCTTTGAAATAATAAAAAATATCAGAAGATGAAGGTTAAATGGATATGTGGACAGACAGTGCCATGAAAACCAAAGGATTTCTGTAAGCTGTGAACTGAAATAGCCACGTCTGACTGAAACGGGCAGAAAGAGGTCAGTTAACTTTCTTTGTCAGAAATGTGTGTGTGCCATCTGAAACTGACACTCTTTTTAAACTTCTCTCTATTCTCTCTCAATAATTCAAGGCCAGAGAGCTGCAGTGAACACATACTGTAGATGACCTCAATTGCCCCTCCTCTTCCTTCTATGAGAGGTGGTGAAAGAGACTTTGATACTGAAGAGAGGTGAATGGTCGTACCATTACGAGTAAAACCAAAAGGACAACACTTTTTTTTCCCCCTTTATGGTTCATTGAACAAGCATCTACAAATTGTTTGTACTCTTTCCAATAAAGGCCTGTAAAGCTTATTTGTATTTTACATAATGATAGAAGCTGTTCACTGCAGAGCAAATGGGTGGAGCTTACGTGTAGCTCCTCCTCGCTGGAGCTCAAACGAGTTGGTCGTCATTTGACTCTACAGTGAGTACCACTTGTAATATTTTAATAATTAGCCTAATGTTTTTGTTTTTATGTCTCAAGGAACCCACCCCTGTCATGGATCCCAGATAAAAACCAGCCAGGGTTTATATCTCTGGAGGTTTTATCTTCTGTTTGGTTTTGTGGTTTAAAGAGAAACAAAGATTTCAAACAATATACCGGGGAAGAAAGCTTAGCTCCTAGTTGATGAACTGCTCGACTGAGCTTGAGAAGTGCTTAAAAGATCTAGCTCAACGTGCTGATGAAGCCACATCTGATCGAAGGAGCACCACTTTGCCTCTCATCAGATCATAATACACTTACACTAAATGAAATGTGCTAGTGCCCTCTGCTGGTTCAAGAGAACCAGGCAACCCAGTGGGGAGCTTGGCACTTGGGAGCTGAGCATACTGTGAGCAGATTTTTGTGCTTTGCAGTGACCTTAAATTACCTGCATTAAAACAAAAAAGAGTCCAAACAAAAAGTGTAAAAGAGTGTATTTTAATTGTCAAGAAAGAATAAGCATACACTTACAGGTGGAATAGGCTACAGATAAGGACTCTTAAAAAAAAATCTAACCTTCTGATTTGAAATATTCTGCAGTAATTAATTAATTCCACTGTGTCTCTTTTAGATATGGCAAGAAATACACACACATTTAAATTGCTCTAAAATTAAAATGTGGCTTTCTTCTCTCTTGATTCAAGGAAACAGATAAATTGTTGTGAGACTTGAACGTTGCAAGCTATCTGCCCTTAACAAATGTCAAGCGTTGCCACATTATTTAAAGCTGATATCCAGATAGCATTGTACCGTAAATACTGTACATCGAGTTATGTGAATGGAGCTCCCCTTACTGGCCTTGCTGTGTCAACACAAATGTTTCAGATCAATGCAACTTTATCCTCATTCAGGATATTGGTTGTCAGATAAGTATTAGAACAGTCTGGAGAGATCAAATCCCTGAAGACAGGGTTAAATGCTTAGAGGTGGAGTACTGAGATTTATGGGTGACAAAAAATAAATACTTCAGTGTAAAGGCCTGTGGACTCAAACGGACTTCACCTAGTCCTAGAGGGTTAAAGTTAAGGGAGGATCAGCATATGGTAACATCATTATGGGAAAGATCTGCTGCCTGTCAGTGGAAATGTGAGGCAGCAGAAGAAAATGGCTCCCAAAGGCAGATTAACTAGCTGGGTCGAGTGTTCACTCTCCCCACAGGGGACAATGCTGTACACCGTGTCCCATTTTCTCAAACAAGTTTAGAAAATGTGTTTCTTGCACTACAAAAAAACTCTCCTATCATAGTTTTGATTTATCTCATTGTTAAATTGAATTACATTTTCAAAACATTTTCACTATTGCCTAATAGCCGTGATAACTGATTTTGTAAAACCGTTGGTTCATCAAAGACTCTCTTATCAAGAATTTAGTGTTTTGTAGGGTTTTTAATTGAGTAATATGGCTTTAGAGATTTTTTTTTTTTTTAATACTGTGACACTCTGGGCACATTCATACACCCAGCACAATGCAGTGCCAGGCGTGACACAAGTGTTTTTTGCTAGTTTCAGCCTGATGCAGTTATCATTTTCAAGTCCTGCGCCACGTTGTTTAAATGGAAAATGCATTTGCGCCCATTTGTGCTCCCATGGTCATGCTGGTCTGAAAATGAGGTGTGTTCAGGCGCATTGTTGGAGCATTGCTATTTTGAGGCAACTGAAATAGCCTGTGCCATTGACCAACACAAACCTGGTTTAAAGTCAATGGTGCAGTATTTTTTTGTGACGTGCAGCAGCACACAAACATCCTAAATATTAAAAATAAAAGGATTACAATGTAAAATATTATTTTTGTTTAAAGATATGGTGGAATCTGGCTTGTCCCGGTTCCAATGCAAAATTATCAGGCTCCTATGTTTAGGTTCAGTAATTTCACTTTAATGTCAATGAAAAGGTTATTAGTCAGTTATTAAAATGCCTTATTTTCACAAATGTCACTTTAGTCAATTAATTTGTATTTAACAATTGTAACTTGCTACAAAGTCTTCTGCTGCAAAACCAGCTAAGTCCATGTAAGTCCACCTCTTTTGGTCAACAAGACATAGTAAACAGTTGCAAAATCACTAAAGATGTAACTTGAAATATTGCAAATGATGAAAGCAGATTTCAAAATGTAACAATGTTATTTTCTATTCTATATTAAAAAAATGTGTACTGCGTTAACTGGGAATGGTCACAGCACTTGCATATTGTTGCCCTATTGTTAGTTTATTTGCTTCTATTGCTCTCCTCATTTGTAAGCTGCTTTAAAAAAATGTAAGTTGCTTTGGATAAAAGTGTCTGTTAAATGATTAAATGTTTACGTAAACAATGAAGAAACGTATCCACACAGTAGGGGGAGCTGTGATGCAAGTGACTGCCACATCCTTTTCTGAGTTACAGCAGCACACACTGACTGTATACTGTTGTTTACATGCTTCTCGTGAAATCCTGTCATTGGCACTGTAACGATGGAAAAACATGATAATAACTTGCAGCTCGTCATTTGAAATCTGGTTCATACGCACACCCTCATTCATCTTGAAATAATATGATTCGATTCACGTCTTCTGATTGGTTTCTGTCAACTTCCGCTGTTTAGCGGCTTTTGCATATGCTGTACGCTGTTAAAATTTGTATTTGTATACATCAACATTAATTTACCTGAGCAAACAAGCATTAATCATATACTACTATAAGATTTTTTTAAAAAAGTTATCTTTCAAGGGAACTCGCACTGTGGGAACGCTCTGCATCTGGATCTAACAAAGATTTTAGAGATGGGCCTGGCCTTATCTCTGCCCTCACCTTCTGCCCTGAGTTAGGCACTGATGCTGCAACTATCCAGCTCTGAGGAGTTGGATGTTGTAAGCATCAAAGCAGGAGATGTTGACCACCTCACTCTCCAGCCTATGAGGAGCTAATGGAGGTTGTGACTCACGCCGTTTGCCAGTTTTAACATTGAATGGCCAGCAGAGAAGCAGGACGTTCATCCCAAGAGCAAACTGGATGAACGCTTCCTGTCCTCAGAAGCACAGCCTCCCCGTCGGGGCCTGACATTTTTTTTCCCAATCTCCACACCGAGGTGTCGAGATAATGCAAGAAACTGGTCTCCTATTGTGTTTATAGTGCACAAACATCTCACAATTCATCGATAGTTGGCCACAAATAGCACGGTAATGTGGCGATGCCTAAGGTGGAAGAGACGCTAGCCAGCTATCTCTCCCCGCAGTCTGCAGTAGTCCCTAAAGGCCTTGAAATTGCCCACCATGCCGGAATAACTTCGGCTTTGGTTGGTAAAGCTTATGCAGTGTCTAGTCAGGCTGCAGCATGCCTTCTCACCAGAGCATGTGAGCGAAGCAGAGCGGTGTGACGCTCAGCTCAATATTCCGCTCTATGCGCGTGCGCTCCACTCAGTCGCTCGCGTCCCAAGCGAACGCTCCACTGATAAATCGTTTACGCTCATCGGTACAACAAATCCTGCTCAGATCCCGCTCAGACATAAAATGTCTCTGTAGGCTACTTGCTTTCTGTTTGTACTTTGTAATGGATATCTGGAATAAATGTATAAATTGTAGTAGCTAGGATTGTAAATAGAAGTTATTTTGGGGTGATTCTGAATAAAAGTCTTATTTTTATTCATTTAAATGCATTAAATCAACTTAATTTAAAAAAAAAAAAAAAACATGTATTTGGCCCTTCGCCAAACTTGCCTATTAAATGCAATAACTGAAAAGGTATATTTGATATATATTTTTGATATATATGTATATTTTTCATTATTTTATTTCCGTGAACATAACTGCAGTTGCAAAACAGGCATATTAAAACAAGATGAAATGAATGTAGAACTTACCCAAACACATCTGGACTATCATGCTCATAAAAGCACACACAGGTGAAATGCACTTAAACAACATCTTATCAAAGCACACATGGATGATCTACTGGCATTAGTAAAAGAAACACGTGTTCTAAAGTTTAAATAGACCAAAACTGCGGGTGATTGCGGTCTATTTGAAAACGTCTCAATCTTTACATCACTTTAGAATTTACTTTTAGAAACATTATAATTTAATTCGTGGCCACCCTAAATGAGAGAACGAATTCTTAATTCATGGGAAGTTGGGAACGAAATGTTAATTTATATATTACAATATATTTTTGTCTGCATGTCATGAGAGGGGCTCAGTACAACAGCCTACCTTACCCATTTATCTATAAATTTAGATAATTTATCTAGCAATGCTTTCTGGCAATGTGGCGCTTTAGATTTATGACGCTTTATGAATCTTTGCTAACTCTCACAGTCTCTCCACACTCCCTTTCAATTTCTCCTCCCTGCTCATTCTTAGCTGTGATTTTTACTGTGCATTTATGCATAAGGCTCGCAACTTCCTTAAAACAATATTTGAACTCCATAACCAACCCAACTATTGCTTTAGCTAATTCACAGATTCTCGAACTAGCAAATCACAGTAGGGCATTCTGGGTAGAGCGCGAGCAGCGCTGAGCGGACGGAGCGAGAGGAGCGGAATCTTCAGAAAGGCGCTCTCTGCTCAGGAGGAAGTATTACCGCTCCCCTCACATCCTCTGCTACACACAATGTCATTGCTGCAAGTCTACCAGGCAGATCTGTTAGGAGACCTTGATGAGGGTGGGGGTATTGACCCTTACGCAGTATCAGAGATGTGTCTGGTCACTGATCTTTCTCTCTGGGCCAACAAGGAGACGGCAAGATTAATCGGTCATGCTGTGGCAGCCCTGGTGACTACGGAGAGGCATTTTGTTTTGAATTTAACTGCCATAAAATAAAAAGAGCTTTCTGATGGATGCCCCACTATCGCCTCCTGTTTTCTTTCGCGACGCTGTCAACACAGTTGTCAAGAAGTATCAGGAGACCACTTAACAGGCGGCGACATTCCAGAAGCTCCTCCCCCGCCACTCTCAGCTCTCAGGGGCTGCTGAGCAGGAGCATCCGCAAACATCTAAATCCAGCTCCTCACACCATGCGGCACAAAAGCAGAGCGTCGCTACCCAAACTCCCCCCAGAGAGAAGGGGCATCGGGGAGGTGCTCTCAACCACAGCGTTCATGGGGTAAGATGGATCTGATGGACCGTCATTATCACCAAGAAGACAGCGGGAAAGAGGTCTAGACAGCAGTCTCTGAGGGTAGTCACCTCCGGGGAGAAGAGGTCAACACCTCATTGTATGGTGCCCATTTCCCCATGATGCCCCCAGGGGGCCTTTCTGCCAACCCCTCCACCTAGTGTGCTTCGGGGTGCAGCGGTTTCCGGCGAGCCCAAATCTCAGTGTCCACCCAGAAACGTAGCGGCGCTGGGATGCTCGCCCCTTCTGAGGAGGGTCCCAGAGCTACAAGTTCAGTTTTTCCCTGCCGGTGTGCCACTTCAGGGAGTCTAGAAGTCTCAAAAGGCTGGTTCCTACAGAGAAGCCGGTTGATATAGCCAGTATTTTAGAGGTTGATTGATTCCGATTGGCCTGTTTTACATGAGACCCCTACAGTGGTGGCTCAGGATCAGGGGTTTCTCACTGAGGGACACATTTCGAATGATCAAGGTCACGCCGCGCTGCTTACGTGCCATGGTTATGTGGAAAATCCCTGGATCCTATCCCAAAGTCCCGTGCTGGGAGCTCCTTGTCATCTCAAGATGCTAACAATGGATACTTCCATCATGGGTTGGGGAGCGATTCTAGAAGGTCACTCAACTCAAAGTCGCATCATCTATCCTGGCACATCAACCACCTGGAGATGATGGCTGTTTTTCTTGCTCTCAAGAATTTCCTCCCAGACCTCAGGGGCCACCATGTGCTCATCCGTTCAGACAAGGTCCGTCTCACCTTAATCGCACTGCGATGGGCAGAGTGTGGTTCTCGGATCTTGTGTCTCTCCTCAACGGCTCTCCTTGGGAGATTCCGGTCAGGAGGGACATTTTGCCAGGAGGGATTTCTGGTGTGGTCTTCAGTTGGACTCAGTTAACTGCCCTGTCGGTACAGTACTGGAGTTCCTGCAAGAACGATTCATTGGAGGGTTATCCCCGTCCACTTTAAAGGTGGTGGCCATATAGCTGCTTACCACATTCCTTTGGGTGGAATGTCTTACAAGTTTCCTCCGTGGCACATTGAGGCTGAGGCCTGCAATACGCAATAGGGTACCGGCTTGGGATCTGGCCGTGGTGCTCCAAGGCCTGTCCCTGGCTCCCTTTGAGCCTATTGAGGAGGTTCCAGTTAAGTTCCTGTCTCTTAAAGTGCTGTTCCTCCTTGCTAGTACGTCTCTTAAAAGAATAGGAGAGCTGCAAGCCCTGTCAGTTGCCCCTTCGTGCTTGGAATTTGCACCTGGCATGGTGAAGGTGTTTCTTCATCCTAGGCCAGGTTACATTCCCAAGGTCCCCTCTAATGTGGCTAGATCTATTGTGCTGCAGGCCTTCTGTCCTTCTTCCTTCCGGGAACCAGACCAAGAAAAGAGCATCTAAGCAGATGATGAGCCAGTGGATAGCTGAGGGTATCTCTCTTGCATATTAGTCGGCTGGACTACATTCCTCTATGGCAGTCCGAGCCCACTATACTAGGAGTATGGCTGCCTCTAAGGCTCTTCTCTCAGGAGTTTCACTTGAATATATTTGTGATGGAGGCTGGTCATCACAACACACATTCTTAAAGTTTTACAACCTGGACTGGAGCTCTACACCAGGGGTCTAGGTGCTCTCGTCTTAGTCCTGTCTTCAAATGATTTCACACTTGACAGACACTTATATAACATCATAACAGTCATTATGATGGTGTGGGTCTAAATGTTCCCACAACATCAATTGACCCATTGAGATGCTGCGTCACACTGCCTTACCTCCTTCATCCCTGTCAGTGACTTTATTTCAGCCTATTATAAGCTAGTGTTGCACTGTATGGACATGCTTTATAGTTTCCAGGTTCATGACGTCACCCGCATCTGACGTCTCGTCACACCACACCATTGAACTGATTTCACATGCTCTTCATGACGCAATCACGCAGAGCATTCCCACAGCATCAAACAGCGCAGCATCTAGTTCCCTCTTCAGGGAACCAAGGTTACAGTCGTTTTTATGCTCAAGGCAGCATTTATTTTATCAAAATACAGAAAAGCAGTAATATTGTAAAATAGTATTACAACTTAAATAAGTTTTCTATTTGAATGTATTTTAAAATGTAATTTATTTCTGTGATTTCAAAGCTGAATTTACAGCATCATTACTCCAGTCTTCAGTGTCAAATGATCATTCAGACATCATATTTTGATTTGCTGCTCTAGAAACATTTATTTTTATTAGTAATGTTTTAAACAGTTGTGCTGCTTAATATTTATTTTCATGATCCTTTAGTAACTAGAAATTTCAAAAGTACTGAACTTATTTTAAATATAATTATTTTGTCACATTATACTTTTTTTTTGTGTGTCACTTTTGATCATGGCATTTAGTGACATGGCATTTGGCATTTAATGTTTTCTTGCTGAAAAAAAAATATGTTATTTAAGTGTTGACAGAGTTAGATATTAGGTTCCTCACATCAGTGTTGGTTAAAGATATCCTCTACACCTATTGCCCTCTACACCCTAAAGGCAATGCCTCTACAAAAAAGTGGTCCTAGTTCCAATGATTTTTTTTTTTTTTTTTTTTTTTTTTTGTAAAGAACTATGTATCTTAAAAGGTTCTCTTATTGTATCAGGCTGCAAAACCCTTTCTGGAACTGTTATTTTAAGATCTTCTAACAATAAGCCACCAAAAATAGAAGACAAATGTCCGGCATGTGTACAGTACTATTTAGAGTTTGCTCAGTTGAAGATGAATGAAGTGAGCTGTATTTCTGTGGCCTGTGGGGAAATCACCTTGAACACTGCAATCTTGAGCCACTAAAACACATGTATGTGTGTGTCTTGGTCAGTGGAGCAAGACGGTCCCTCCTCTGATCAATCTACGTAATATACTGTTTCAGTCTTGCTGCCCCCTTCCTTTTTACCCCCTGATGTCCAACATGATGGGTGCTCATTTGTCTCCATAACACCTACTGTAAGGGAATGGAGAAGTACACCACAGTCAGAGAGGAAAAACGACACAGGGAGAGTTAAAATGAATTAAATAGCTTGAGTGAACTGGCAAGGACAGTGATGGCTCAATAAAAGTACTGCTTAGGAGGAAGGATGGGCCCTGGAGTTTGTTTGTGTTGAATTTGAGTGGCTGTGGGGGTGCACAACAGCTCTGAGGGGAATAGTTCAGAGAGAAAGCTGAACTCTAGCTAGCCCATTGAAAAATCACCTACACTAACATTTGAAGGTTTCAGAAATATTTTTCAATATTTTGAAAGAATTTTCTTATGCTCACCAAGGCTGAATTTATTGGAATGAAAGACAGTGAAAACAGTAATATTGTGAAATATTACAATTTAAAAGAACTGTTTTCTAAGTAATACATTTTAAAATGTAATTTATTAATGTGATGGTAAGGCTGAATTTTCAGCAGCCATAGTCTTCAGTGTCACATGATCCTTCAGATATCATTCTGAAATGCTGATTTGCTGCGCTAGAAACATTTTCTATTATCAGTGTTGAAAAAGGTTATGCTTCCTAATATTTTTGTAGAAAAAAAAGGATACTTTTCCTAAAAAAAGTATAAGTAAATATATGCCCAAAGGTATGCAAACACCATCTCTAACTATAAGGTTTGTCCTAAAACCAAGCATGATACAGCCATTTAACACCTATAATATGAACTGAAACACAGACTGTGAACCCCACTTGGAGGTGGGAGGTAATAGCAGTCAATCATTGTGATGACTTTGGCTTCAGGGTTTTAGAATGACCAAAAGCAACATTTAAAATAATACAGTGCAGTATTTGCTGATGATATCATACAAACATCAATTTTTTTTTTTTTTTTTGATGGTGCAAAAAGACCCTGGGCTGAGAAACGTTTTACCATGCAAAAACATGCATTCATTGACATGGAACATCCCTCCATATCCAGACAGAATCTCACACAAACTTTAACTCTTACAACTAAGAAACAATACTGCTGATACAGAGCTACAGTATAGAACATTGTGCTCCAAGTGTTCTTTCCCCCTCCTTTCCTTTCTTCTCTGCAGAGACCTTACAACTCTAACTTGTGTTTGATACGATGGAAACTTTCTGAAGGTTTTTTCTGTTCTTTTTTTAATTTTTTTATTTGGAAATGTGTTTACTCCCCGAGCTCTGACATCATTCAAAATCTGGGCCGTGTTTATCTTTCCCCGGGATAGAAACTTCTTTCTTTTCTTTATTCACCCTCACTTTTATTCCTACTTGAGAATCTACAAGGTCCATCTCCTCTTTTATTACCAGTACATGAATTCACAATGAACCATACCTCCCTCTGGACAGAAACCAGGCAGTTCCAATATTGACCCTGACTAGTGCTTTGTTTATTGTGTGTGACCTTTGATCTGGCCCACACACCCCAGGCTGCTTAAGATGGCTGACATTTCTCACAATATTATGCTATACAACACAATATATTTTAGTAGATGGCCCTCAAGAACATACAAATACATCTTTTTTATACTGTATATAAATAAAAACATACATTTTTAAATGTAATATATATTAAAAAAAAATATATATATATATATACTTTTGTTCAGCAAGTATCACAGTTTGCACAAAACTATTTAGCTATTTAATAACTTTTTTCAACATTGATTATAACAAGAAATGTTTCTTAAGCACCAAATCCGATGGAAAAGAGTTCTTCATTGTAATTTCACTATATTACTGTTTTTACTGTATTTTTGATCAAATAAATGCAGCCTTGGTGAGCATAAGAGACTTCTTTCAAAAGCAGTAAAAAATCGTATTGATCCAAACTTTTGCTGTATGTACAAAATTAAATTACAACTTATATATTTTTGTATATTTTGTATATATACTTTTAACTCTTTCCCCACCAGCATTTTTGAAGAAAAAAAAGTTGTCAGCCAGCACCAACATTTTTGATCATTTTCATGGTGCCCAGAATATTTTGTCGTATAAATATCTGAACATGCAATATATATATATATATATATATATAAGACCAGACCCTCTGCTTTAAAAAAAAAATTAAATTATTTTTTTAAAATGCTGAGAAAATATTGTTTTTGTCAAAGGCTACATCTGGATGGGATTCAGAACTATGATCAAAACATAGATGGAATAGATTGAGTCCATCAACACCCCCAGAGCTGCACAGTTCTATAGACCTTATTCAGAGCAGCACCATGACAGGTATTAAAGCAAGGCTGTGAGGGATCGACTTATCGTGTTTTTTGTCTACTTACATTTCTTGGAAAGATATATATGACCCGTCTAGCAAAATGAGTCGCAATGAGCAATTTTTCAAAATGGGATTGTTATTTTCACATTCTCTATTAAACTACCTTCAAAGTGATGTGTGATTTGTTGGTATCAGACAAAAAAAATTACTGAACTACACCTGTTGAAGTCGATATAGAGTCAGCAAAGTCAATTATGAGAAAAATCTAGTTAAAGTTTTCTGAAGGTTCCAAAACAAAATCATCAAGCAACCATACCTTAAAATCTCTGGCAATACCACCAAATTTGGCACACACCAAATATCTATGGGCAATATTTATTTATTTATTTATTTAGTTAGTTAGTTAGTTAGTTAGTTAGTTAGTTAGTTATTTAGTTATTTAGTTATTTATTTACCCCATGGTACCACAATTGTTTGATTAACATTTAATAAAACAGACAGCCTATATATTAAGACCTTCTGTACCGCACGGATCTAATATAATGTTACACATCAGAAGTTTTTCACCAAGAGTTAACCAAATGTTAATCTAAGGCATAACAGATGTCTGCATGAATACTCGCCAAGACAGATATTTTGAAATAATGTAATTCTGTGTGAATGTGTATATTGGGATTACGTGCTGTCTGAGCTGTCTTTGTGCGCAGGCATTCGGATTGTCGGTCAGTGTGAGTAAGATCCTTTTGTTTACATCAGCATGAATTTGAAAATCCCATTTCATTGGTTCAGACTCATGCCCTCGAGAATTCGCTATGAGTATTTACAACTTTGTAATGCTGCACTCTACAATGATACCAAACGTGCTGAGGGTAAGCGCCAGTCGCCAAGAAGTGAGCAGAGCAAAACGTGCGTGCATTCCGACTCATTTTGCCAAAACTTTGCATATTTTTCCTGTTTCGTCAGCAGAACAATCCAAAATTGCATTAAATAACAGTACAACTCACTGAAAAGATGTATGTCTACCCTCACAGCCTCGCTTTCATTCCCGTTAAAAATAAAAAATGGCGCTGCGGTGAATAAGGTCTATAGTGCCCCCATACCGTATTAACATGGAAAACCGGAAAATTTCGTCAATGGCTGGGAAGCGTTGTCTCATAAATTATGGAAATTTCCATCATTGATGGGGAAAAAGTTATGCTCTTATTTAAGATACAATATATTTTATAGGTTATTATTAAGTATACTTTTTTGTATTATATATTCTATTTTATATTTTAAGTCATTAAATCATTAAAGCTACACTGTGTATGATTTTTTTTCCCCAGCAGTTAAATTGTATATGACTACCAACTGAATATTACCTTCTAGCCCCTCCCATTCCGAGGGCGTTTCAACTCCTACGGTGGCCATATTATACTAAGATTAACATGGCTTCCAGTTCGACTTCGTCCATGACTGTTCCTTCAAGTGATGAGGTTACTTTAGAAAACTATTACAAATTGCATTTAGTTATTTAGTCAGTTAACATGTAGGTTATGACCTCTATGTTAAACGAATATTAGTTTTATGTTTTCGTTATTTTGGTACCATTTCATTGCTAACATCAGCTATCAGGTTCCCAAACGAATGCAAGCTAATGTTAGTAAACTATCAGTGTTATTGTTATTCTGTATATTGTATGAGATTAATAGTGTAAGGCAATGTTTACAAATAGGTGTGATCCTCCATCTTCAACAGGCTTTCAAATCTGCCGGCAGTCGCGAGTAATCTCCCCCTCGCATTCGTCACGGTGCCACTGACTGTAAAAGCGCGAAAGGCAAAGCTTGAATTTCCAGGTATGTCCCTCTTTGGCTAATGCATTTTCAAGATGTAGGCGCAACATGGCTGCCACCATTCGAGCGACTCACTCTTATGTATCCTTAATGGCAGATTTTATGCTTACAAGAATACTTGATTAGTTGGTGGAAGTAATTACACATGAATGAGCACATATAATTTTGAAAGAACATAGTGTTTTTTGCTAAGAATCAACTTCAAATTAAAATTACACAGTGTAGCTTTAAGCTGTGAACACTAAATAACTTAACCCTATCTTTTTATGATATTAGGGGCCAATCTTTGCAGATAATATTAACCCAAACCTTTTAGCATGAACAATAGGGTCCTTCAGTGGCTCGTGCCCTTCTGCTCCTTTTCCCAGGCTAAATTACCTGACAGGCTGACCGATTGGTTCCTCTGGGAATGGAGAGAAATGACTTTTTCCTGTAATTAAAGGCTTTGCAGACATTCCCCTCTCTTTCAGTTTCATGTCCATGGCCTTTTTTCATGTGTGGTCAAATGTGTATAGTGAGGGCTCATAGGACATGGTATATTTATTGTGTTTCTTCTTGACAACTGTTTCATACTTTTCACCTAACTTAATGCTGGCATTTAGATAATGGCAAGAAACTGCAGTTCAAATCATTGTAGTGATGGAAAGGCTGTTCAGTGCAATGGAGCCAATCTCACCAATTGGCCATTTTATTGTTCTATACTCATTTTACTGATTTTTGGAAGTACTACATGTTTCCCACTGACATCTTTTAAAATCATGTAGTATAATCAATTTTACATTGAAACTGTTACGTATGATTCATGTCATCCACTCATAGCAACACAGTTTGTTTTAAAAAGTGTTTAACAAATACGCTTTAAAACAAATAAATCTTTGTCCCTGCAGAACAGCTGCCCCAAAATGTTTCTTTTCAGCATTTAACAGCCAGGGAGATTCCAGGGTGGGAGGGCATGTGTTATCGTGACGGGGCTCACGAAAAAAAAAAAAAAAAAAAGTCTTTCCAGTGTTTATTTCACTGAGACCCCAAGCCTGACCTCTGCCATCTGTGTGTGCAGTTAACAGGCAACCTAAACCTCTCACACTCTCTCAACACAAAAGGTCAGAAATGGAGCACTGGTTAACATGTCAACTGAGCACCTCTGTGTCATCAAGCTTTTTAGGAGTGAAATTCATGGCCTATAATTACTGTGATTACCAAGCAGGTTTTAGAACAGCCCTGGATAGAAATCCTTTTCTCTCGGTCTCTGGATAGGACAATCATTTTATTGACTTTTGAATGTTAAATGCTCTCTTTCTGCTACAAATAAACAAGCCCATTTGTTATTTTATTTTTGCAAACAAGCATTTTGATTAATTAAAAGCCTGAGGCAGCAAATCGTAAGCAGTTCGTGAAAAAAAATCTGAATTTATAGATATTACACTATAATTGTAGATTAGCGCATATGTTAATGTTAAGAGAAAATGGTTTACTCTTTGCAATCAGTGACTTTTAGACCTCTTTTGCGGGTATTTTATAAACCCTCTTTTAATTTAAAGTAATGCAACTTGAACATTATGCATTTGGGTACTTTTCTTTTTTACAAGATTTTAATAGTTTTTAAAGTTCAGCACATTATATGAATCTATATTGGTAACTAACATGAGGTTATGGTGACCAGACATGTACGGTTCACTAAGGCCCTGTTTACACAGATATGTTGGGGAATCACATGACTCACGTGCGGTGCAGGTCTTGAGAAATAACGAGGTCCCAGAAGTGATCTTGCTAGGGGGGTGCAAGGGGGGTGTGTCTACACGTGCATTTTAAGGTGTTTGAAGGCCAATATATATATATATATATATATATATATATATATTTCAAGAATATAACAGATTCTTAAACACGAGAATCAGTTTAAATGTTGCAATGTATGATCCACACTACAAAATGGAAATGCAGAATGTTTATGCTTATTGTTGACAAAACACAATCGCATAGGCTATTTGAAACTGGAATAGCCTTAAATAAGAAATGTTTCATGGAATATTTTGCATAGATGTTACATTTCAATCAAACGCCAATCCAATCCTTCTGTGTCTAGAGGCATCAATGCAAGATCATCTATGAGCATCAATGGCCAGTTTCCTCAACTTGTTTCTTTCCTAAATGAATCGATGTTTTTGGACTATGCTGACTGTGTAAATCGTTGTGCTGGAATTTGAGCTCAGCAGTGAATCTGGTGTTTGTGCTGAAGCACCTCAGATGAGAATGTCGGTTATCGCCGCGATGTGCGAATCATTGGATCACAAAATTAGAGTTAATATTAAATGTATATCGATGCGTTTAATATAAGCGAGTGCGCGCTATGCCGTCATGACACAATTGTCGCTTGTTTTCATGGCTTAGGCTACTTTTACTTTCATGTTTCAAACTAATTTTAATTAATAGATAAATTAATAACATGAATTTCATTTTTGTTTCTTTTTGTATTTATTTAGTTTTAACCGCATCCTACACCCCCCAAAAAACGTCCATTTTTTGGGGGGCTCCACCACAGGGGGTCCTGCAGCACTCTCAGCACCCCTACTTCACGCGGGTATGTATCTATGCAACAGTTTATTCAGCCTTTTCTTTTAACAGTTGTAAATTTCAGTTACTGTGCACGTGAAGAACATTGAATAGTGCTCTGTACTCCAGTGTGAACAGACACCCGGGCGAAAGACTCATGATTTAGAAACAGAAATAAACTACTTTTATGAAAATAATATACTTTTATGAAAAACCATAGACCCCTTTTCTACAATTGAAGTACAATAATGGGAACATTGATCTTGGAGTGAGTTTCCTTGTGTTACTGTCGTAACCGAACGCGACCCGCTGTTTGATTGCTGAATGGAGAATGAGTAAGGACTGAGGAGAGTTTCTATTAACTTTATTTGACTTAAATATTAATTTGTACCTCACATTAAGCTATTGAATGGCTTCAGAAGTCTTGGAATATAGTGCACGAAAACTTTATGGTGCTTTACAATAATTGTTATATCTTTAGTGGGGCTTAACAATAATAGTAGCAGAGAATAGTACGTACAATATCGGACGTTACTGAGAAGCTGCAGCCGTGGCGGGGAGGTTTTTTGGGTGAGACACTCCCGAACGTTGTCACTGCTTTCCACCATGTCTTCTAAGACAAAAACAAAAACACAAACAACGTTGCATAATGCGGCTGCGTCAGACTGATGCTGCCAGGACAGGATTTACAGCGAGTTTTTAAAATCGTGATAATCGAACATGGTTTTCGTGATCATTACATTTTAAATGATAATACTAACCGTCAGGATATTTTATCGTGGTTTATCGAGAAACCGGTAATCGTTCCACCCATTGAGGGAATGACATCCATTTCTCGTGGCCACGCGTTCAATTAGTAGACTGCGTGACCATTATAAGAAATGGATAAAATGGAATTAAGAAATTATATTTACCTAGATTATTGTTTTAGGTGTACATTATATTGTTTTGCGATATTGCCCATAAGACTGCATTCAAATGAAGTGTGTTATTATCAATAAATGTTGAAAAAATATGTAAGAACATAAAATAATATAGGCCTTAAAAATAAAAATGTTATCCATCCCATCCCACAGCCTTTTAAATACATTCACTGATTTAGGTTCAGCCACAGACCACTAAATGCATAATAAGCCACCCAAAATCAGACAGAGGGGGAAATGTTTTTGTGATTCTTATCCTTTATATCTCTTATTATTTATTTATTTATTTGATGTCACTGCAAACCAAAAGAAAACAACAAACTGAATAATATATCTCATCAGATGTTTTTTTTTTTTCCATATGCATTTACAAACTGCTACTCAAAAGTAGATTATTTTTATAATGCAGTTGTAATGTCAAAGCACCTTGTCAATGTCTTCGCTTACAGTGTAATGTTCTTTTGAACAGCTGGTGAGCATGAACGGAACAGCTTTAACCTCTTGGGGTTATAACTGTGGGTGTGTTAGAGTGGATGTGTGTTAAACTTGCAGTTCTGTGGTTCAACAACAAATATCTAAATTCCCAAAGGTTGACTAATCACATTAAGCATATTAGCAAGACAATATTTATGTCAGCTTTTATATTGAGATTATTCTTTTAGGCCAATGCATTACAGTGCAGTGGTCGTGTAGGTTAATGCATAAATCGATAAGCTGTTAAAGTTATTTAAATGTCTCCACTGTCTAGACATCTCGTATTAAGCAGGCAAGAACAAAAATCTAAATTTAATAAGGGCCAAATGGTTTTCTGTTGTCTTCATGTGTATAGACGTATTTGCACAATTAATGAAAATGGTTTTCTGGCTTTACGGGAATACTAAGTTATGTTTCTACAGCTTATGAAAACATCTTGAGTTTAAAAACATTAGAAAACATGGTCATATTTCATGTGACAACAATACATATACAAAATATCTACTTTATTTAGGGTTGGCTGATTAAACAGTTTTCTAAATAATGGGCAAGCGGCTATTGATTTGAGGATTCAGTCATCAGTTGAACACTGTGTTCTGGTAGGCCATGAGTGATTTATGTGCATGGCATTTAGGTTCTGCACAGCCACCATTGTGCTCTCCATGGCATAAGGCCAACTTTTCTGTCATGTATAATTTTGCTTTTATCATCGTTGTTGTCATTGACTATGAAGGAAAAACATACAACTGGTTTACTCATACTTTTCATACAGATTTTGTTCTCCATGTTTCTTTGATATACTGAACTAGTCATGACAAACTCAATTTTAGTGGTATTCTCAAGAGGAAGATCATATTTTAATAAAACTACCACATTAGACAATCACACATCCACTTTTATAAATTGTTATATTTTGAATTGTTGTCCTTTAATCATTGTGTATTTATTGCAAAAGGCAATGATGACATCAGAATATAAAAAACAATAGTACAAATACAATGTAAAAAAAATACAAATGAAACTTCTTAATTTTTTTTCAGTTACAGGAGAATATTTACCAGCAGCATTTAAGAAATTTAATAAATGTAAAAATAAAACTATGTATAGTCTTCACTAAATGAAATGTGCACTGATTCTTATTAAAGCTACAAAAGTTATTCAGTCAAGAGCAGTGAGAGATTTTTTTTTCCTTTGATTATCATAAATGATAAAGCAGCAGATTTATCAGGCTGCCTTCACTTTGAAGTGGAAATGACGCAGTCAGTCAAATTGACATTATTTAATAAACTGATATCCACTCGAATAAAAAAAATATGTAGCTAACACGATTAATGTAACCATTAAAAAAAGGGATGTTTTGTTATAGCTTTTGGAGCAAGGGCGCCGCCATCTTGCAATACCACAGCGTGTGACATCACAGGGTTGGTTGTCTTGTAAGGTAAATAGATATATAGTAGAGGACTGACAGGGAAAGTTAAAGACAGAAAAAAAACTGTAAAGCCACATCATAAGTTAAAAGGGGGGTCACTACTGTATTTATCCAGGTTGTTGAAATGATTTTTACAGTGTTAAAGCACAGGGCAAAAGAGTTAATTTCCATAAAATGCCACTAAAACGGACAATGTACGTTAGTTTCACTGGCTAGCGGTACTGAAAAGGAATAACCCCAACAGTTATTTAGTTCTACCAGAAAGACTCAGGAGAATAATACTGTAACAATTAATCATTTATTAACAGCTCGGGAAGCAATATTATGATAAAGTTCTTCGCTCGCAATCCGGGGGTCCGGACTCTGCATTTCCTGCATGAAGACGAAGGCAGACCCCCTGTGAGGTATGGGAAGGGACCATCCTGGTGGTGGTGGGGAGGAAGGAGGGGAAGGAACCATCTTGCTGGTGGGGAGAGTAGAGGTGAATGAAAGCGCCAGCATCTGCAAACTCAAGACATGTGTAAGTACCCATCTTTTATACCACAAGTATTAGAATGCGATTGGATAGATGAGAAGGTAATGAGTGACGTAACAATTGAGTCTTCCCGGCAGAACTTATGCTAAAGCTTTCATTTCACTTTAAAATGAAAATTACCCCATGATTTACTTACCCTCAAGTCGTGTATATGACTTTCTTCTTCTTTTATGATGAAATCCATCCATCATAAACAAACTCCACATGGATCTGGGGAGTTAATAAAGGCCTTCTGAAGCAGAAGACCTTTATTAACCCCCCTAGAGCAATGGGGAGTTCGGTTATGATGGATGGATTCACTTTTTTGAGCTTCAAACTGTTGGTTGCAATTCACTGCCATTTTCACGCTTGGATGAGCCAGGATATTTTTTAATATAACTCTGATTGTATTCGTCTGAAAGAAGAGAGTCATTTACACCGATGGCTTGAGGGTGAGTAAATCATGTGGTAATTTTCATTTTAAAGTGAACTACTCCTTTTAGGCTACGGTCCATGTTAACGCACCGCCTCCCCCGCCGGAGACCCCAGTTTAAATCCTGCTCGGAGCGGGAACATTTATATTTGATGTTAGAGGCTTTGGTCTTTAACGTCCTTAGCGTGCCCACTTCCCACGTCGGAGGCCTATGCTTTGAATCCCGCTCAGAGCGGGTCAAGTAGGACGTCTATGGAAGTATCAGGGTGCTTTCCCACTGGCAGTTAAGTTCGAAACAGAGCACGGTTCACATGCAATATTGGTAAAGTGACCGCTGTTTCGAGAATACGGTTGCAGTGGAACACAATTTGAACTTAGGTCCGCACTTTTTTAGGAAGTAAAGTAACATGCGCATGTTTTAGCCAAGCTTATTATAGGTTTGCATTCTTAAATTAGTTTTTATTTTAATATCGGTTTCAATTTTGCTTTAAATTTCAGTTTAGTTTTAGTTACATTAATGTTTTTGTTAGTTTTAGTTTATTTTTTTTAGTTTTTTAGTTTCAGTTCTAGTTTTAGTAATTATAGTTTAGCAGAGCTAACAGAACACTTCCAGTGTAGACCAAAGCAAGACATTTGATTTCAGCAAAGTTTAATGTTTGCATGGATCAGATTACAGTTAACTCTTGTGCAGACATCTTAATAATACAAATAAAATAATGGTTTGAGATTGAACAAAAAACAAATAAATGCACCTTAAAAGTATACAAGTAAAAACTATGAAAAATTCAGACAAACTAATTAATATTAAAGATGAAATCTTGTTAAACATGCCTAGTTTTTCAGTGGTACAATGTGGCAGTGACCACTGGTACATAAAAAAAAAAAAAAATCTGACTACATCCAGCACAATCTGCTGTGTAGCCAGTGTGATTAAATAATTAAGTATTTATGCAGTGTGTGTGTGTGTGGGTGGTCCTGGTATTCCCTACATTGTGGGGAAATGTCTCCACATGGATAATACTAATATTATTAGCAGTAAATGTTTTGTAAAAACAAAGATAATAACAGCACATTCCAGCCTATCAACCTTCACATGACATCTCAAACATACAATAGTAGTACATTAAAGTTTTTTTGTGCTTGCTGTTGCACCCGCTTCTCGCACATGAAACAACATTCTAAAAACACTGTGCTCAAGTTAAAAGAAGTTCAACTTGCATCTCATTACCTTTACTATTACTCATTACTATTTCCCATTCCACTGCCCTTAGTGAACATCCGCTTAGGACTAGCGATGTGTTCGACGCAAAGTTATGGTCCTTCATTGAGCGCTTCACAGGACAGTGGTTAATCGCATTAGCAACTTCACTCGCATGAATCAGAAATCAGCCGTCTCCTCAAAAGATTCAATTTGCAAGCAGCAGAAAGCCACTTTCCTACAACGTACATACAGTAAACACAAGTGCCGTTAACTCTGCTGCACATAATTGCACCAAATTAATTAGTTAAGTTGTGCTTTTGGAAATCACTTGAATGCTTTTGTTTTTTGTTAATCTTCACTGAACAAATTTATAAACGCAACACTTTTGTTTTGGGGTTTTGGGATGCTCTGGATCGGCGTATACGACAGCGTGTTCCAGGTCCTGCCAATATCCAGAAACTTTGCACAGCCATTGAAGAGGAGTGGACCAACATTCCACAGGCCACAATCAACAACCTGATCAACTCTATGCGAAGGAGATGCGTTACAGATTTGTGAACAATATTTGAGAGAAATAGGCCTTTTGTGTACATAGAAAAAGTCTTAGATCTTTGAGTTCAGCTCATGAAAAATAGGGGCAAAAACAAAACTGTTGCGTTCATAATTTTGTTCAGTGTAAAAACTGACACTGCTCTTCTTGTGTCTTAACTAAAGGCCAGCGAATCTTGCTGTAGTCTAGTCTTGAGATGTCAAGAGCCTGGAAAAGATCTGCACATCATGCTCAAAAAGGAAAGTTATGATGTGTTTCACTTAAAATTCTTTCCCACTCTTTCCCCAGTCCATGTATAGGTAAAATGGATTGTCCTCTTCAAAGAATAGGACTTAAAACTGTAATGGGAACATCTTAGGCTGATAAGACCTGACTGCTCTTGGAGTGCTGGATGACTTTGTGGGTGTTCATGACTCATCACTTTAAACATTTAGATGAAGGTCTGGTATAATTAGAGCCAGTGATCAATCAGTTTCATTTCTGAGAATAAACCCTCATGTTCCAATCAACTACAGCCCTCCACTCTAAACTCCTTAGCAGTTATCAACAAACCCAAACGATGGCTTTGAGAGTGAGGTTATTCTTAGATACGCTCTAGTCTGTTAAATTTCTAATGTTGATTGAGGCGTCACAGTGGAGAAGAGCTTTGAGCACCTCTGCTGAGTACCTTTCATGTAGGCTGTATAATCAAATACTTTTACCTTCATCCACCCTTTTTTTTAAAGACCAAGTTAATGTAAGAAGTTATGTCACTATCCTTAAGCGTTAAACATACATGTTGTTTTGATTTGTGGTTTAAATAATAAAATTAATAAGGCAATTATTTATGAACTAATTTTGAGTAAGGAGTGTTGGTTCAAGGCAGCATTTATGGGTAGGAAAGGCAGCACTTTTTCAATGCTGAACTTAATGTGACCCCAAACCTTGTTTTAGTACACAAGGAGGGAAATAATTAAAGAGATTTGTAGCCTAAATTATGACTCAAAAGGGCACATGAACATCTACCCTGGGGAGAACTTCACACTAGGTCAAAAGTCATAGGTTAGCTTTTTGACAACTATATTTTTCTTTAGGGGAAACGAAAACACTCAGTAGGAATTTGCAAAGCTAGAAAGACAAGAATAATTTTGATTATTTTATCTTTTACAATATAAAATTAATGTATTTGCATAACTTGTACGGGTATACTACCCAAAATAGTAGTCTTCCACAAAACAACTATTTTTTTTACATTATTCAATTAGAGTGGGTCATCTCCAGTGGTCCAAGAATTGCAAAGTTTGTTGCTTGACCATTTTTAATTTCCCTAGGGAAACCGCTGTGGTCAAATAAAAAGTAAAATAGAAGATAAGGGCTGCGTTTTGTCCCCTCTTGTTTTTCTTATATACTGATGATTATCGTTGTACTTTTAATGGGAGACACATTGTTAAATTTGCGGATGACTCTGTGATTGTCTCTTCTTAATGAGTTTGAATCAGACTTTGGTCCAGTGACAGATCATTTTATCCAATGGTGTGATTCTTCATTTTTAAATATGAATGCTTCAAAAACAAATGTTCATTGATTTCCGTAAGAAGAACTCTGTACCTGTGTTGACTCATGTCATAAAGGGACATCAGGTAGAAGTGGTTACACAGTATAAATATTTAGGGACTGTATTTGACGATAAATTACAATTTGAGGCAAACACTAATATTATTAGAGGAAAGGCTCTTCAGCGTATGTATTTTCTAAGGAAACTTGAAACTTTGAATATGGGTGTTTCTTTTATGAAAATGTTTATATACCTGTTTTATCGAAGCTGTTTTAAGTTTTTCTATTATTTGTTGGTATGTTAATCTTAATGTCAAGAATAGGAGGAAGTTGACAAGCATAGTTACAATGTGCAGCAAGATAGTGGGGATCGACTTAAGGACTATCACACAAATGTATGAGCATGGGACGACTAGGAAGGGCCAGTTAGTCCTTTCTGATGTCCCTCATCCACTGTGTCAAGTCAAGTCAAGTCAAGTGTATTTATATAGCGCTTTTCACAATATAAATTGCATCAAAGCAGCTTCACAATATCAATCAAATAACATAACAATGTTTGTTTCTTAGTGAAAAAACATCCACGTTTCGTAGGGCTGATCAATGGTATTAATGCTTGGTTAATTATTTTGAATATCCCCAACTGAGCAAGCCAAAGGCAACAGTGGCAAGGAACCGAAAAACTCCATCAAGTGACCTACTGGAGTCCTAAAACTCCATCAGGTGACCTACTGGAGAAAAAAACCTTGGGAGAACCCAGGCTCAGTCGGGGGCCAGTTCTCCTCTGGCGTTTATGAACTAGAGGCCGGATTTACAGTAACTGTAATTTGATACAGAATTTTGTTTTATTTTATCACTTCGGGGTGGGTACGCGAACCGGAATCACAACGTTTTATCTGTAGAGTGGGAAAGGGATCCTCCATAGGGAGAGGCCAGTTGGCACTTCAGCACTGCGTTGTCATCGGGTCCAGGCAAAGCTCCTAGTCAGATCTGGATACGGCCTGGATCCGGTAGGCTGCGGGAAAACCTCGGGATAAACAAAGACACTAAAATTAGCGTAGATGCCATTCTTCTTATGATGATGTAACGAGTACATCAGGATTTAAGGGAAGTGTTCCCAGTTCCGGCTGACCTAATCTATGCAGCCTAACATTGAATTATAGAAGTCTATAATATATTATGTGTATGCTAGGTCAAAGAGATGTGTTTTTAGTCTAGCTTTGAACTGACAGAGTGTGTCTGCTTCCCGGACAATGGTAGGAAGACTGTTCCAAAGTTTTGGTGCTAAATAGGAAAAGGATCTACCGCCCGCAGTCGATTTTGATATTCTAGGTATTATCAACTGGCCCGAATTTTGAGATCGCAATAGACGTGAAGGACTATAATGCGTTAAGAGCTCGCTCAAGTACTGCGGAGCTAAACCATTTAGTGCTTTGTAAGTAATCAACAATATTTTAAAATTTATACGATGTTTAATAGGCAGCCAATGCAGTGTTGACAGAACCGGGCTAATATGGTCATATTTCCTGGTTCTAGTAAGAACTCGTGCTGCAGCGTTTTGGACCAGCTGTAGTTTATTTATTAAGCGTGCAGGGCAACCACCCAGTAGAGCATTACAATAATCTAGTCTTAATGTCATGAAAGCATGAACTAATTGTTCCGCATTTGTTAATGAGAGCATATGTAATTTAGATATATTTTTAAGATGGAAAAATGCGGTTTTACAGATACTAGACACGTGACTTTCAAATGAAAGATTGCTATCAAAAAGCACACCCAGGTTCCTAACCGACGACGAAGACTTAACAGAGCAGCCATCAAGTGTTAGACAGTATTCTAGGTTATTACGTGTGGAAGTTTTTTGTCCAATAATTAGAATCTCTGTTTTTTCAGAGTTTAGTAGTAGGAAATTACTAGTCATCCAATTTTTTAAATCAGCTATGCATTCCGTTAATTTTGTGAATTGGTAAGTTTCGTTAGGTTTTGAAGAAATATACAGCTGAGTATCATCGGCATAACAATGAAAGCTAATTCCATGTTTCCTAATGATATGTCCTAATGGTAGCATGTACAGAGTGAACAGCAGCGGTCCTAGTACTGAGCCTTGTGGTACGCCATACTGAACTTGTGATCGATAAGACATCTCTTCATTTACTGCTACAAACTGACAACGGTCAGATAAGTATGATTTAAACCATGCTAGTGCAATTCCACTAATGCCAACATAGTTTTCTAGTCTATTTAAAAGAATGTTGTGGTCAATTGTGTCAAATGCAGCACTAAGATCAAGTAAAACTAATAGAGAGATACAACCACGATCGGATGATAAAAGTAAATCATTTGTAACTCTAATGAGAGCTGTCTCAGTACTATGGTGCGGTCTAAATCCTGACTGAAAATCCTCGCAGATATCATTTCTTTCAAGAAAGGAACACAGTTGTGAGGATACTGCTTTTTCTAATATCTTTGACAGAAAAGGCAGATTTGAGATCGGCCTGTAATTGACTAATTCTGAAGGATCAAGTTGCGTTTTTTTAACAAGCGGTTTTATCATAGCCAGCTTAAAAGTTTTTGGTACGTATCCTAGAGACAAAGACGAATTAATGATATTAAGAAGAGGATCTATGATCTCTGGAAGCATCTCTTTCAATAGCTTAGTCGGTATAGGGTCTAACATACAAGTTGTCGATTTAGATGAATTAACGAGTTTGCAGAATTCTTCCTCTCCTATAGCAACAAATGAATTGAATTTTTCCTCAGGGAGACTACAATGCACTCCCTGATGCGATACTGTAGTAGACGGTTGCATAGTTATAATTTTGTCCCTGATATTATCAATCTTATAAGTGAAGAAGTTCATAAAGTCATTACTGCTGTGTTGCTTGGAAACTTCTGTGCTTGAAGCTTTCTTTTTCGTTAGTTTAGCCACTGTTTCAAATAAATACCTAGGATTATGTTTATTTTCTTCTAATAGGGTTGAAAAATAAGCAGATCTAGCAGCTTTTAAAGCCTCTCTGTAAGCAATCGACCTCTCTTTCCATGAAATCCGAAATACCTCTAGTTTTGTTTTCTTCCAGTTGCGCTCCATTTTTCTGGCTGCTCTCTTACGGGCCTGAGTGTGCTCGTTGTACCACGGCGTTGGACTATTTTCTTTAATCTTCTTTAAGCGCAACGGAGCAACTGCGTCTAAAGTGCTGGAAAAGAGAGAGTTAAAAGTTTCTGTTGCAATATCGAGTTCTTCTAAGCTATCCGGGATGCTGAGATGATGAAACTGATTAGGAAGATTATTGATAAAGGAATCTTTAGTGGCAGAAGTTATAGGTCTAACATATTTATAACACGGAGTCGGCTTTGCAGCCTTGGCTAAATGTAATTTACATGAGACTAGATAATGGTCTGAGATGTCATTGCTCTGCTGCAGAATTTCAACGGCATCAACATCTATTCCATGTGATAATATTAGATCTAGAGTATGATTACGACAATGAGTGGGTCCTGACACGTGTTGTCTAACTCCAATTGAGTTTACAATGTCTTTAAGTGCCAATCCCAATGCATCTTTTTCATTATCTACATGTATATTAAAATCACCAACAATTAGTACCGTACAATTTATCGTTAGCCAATACTAATTCTGATAGAAAGTCCGCAAATTCTTTGATAAAATCTTTATGGTGCCCTGGTGGCCTGTATACAGTAGCCAGCAGAAATCTCAAACGTGATTTATCGTTTACACTATATATTTTTACATTAAGCACCAACACTTCAAAAGAAGTATATTTAAAAATAGATTTCTTAGTGGTTTTGAAAATATTACTATAAATTACAGCAACACCTCCCCCTTTGCGTTTTAGACGAGGTTCATGTTTATAACAGTAATCGTGTGGGGTTGACTCATTTAAAGTAATGTAATCGTTTGGTTTTAGCCAGGTTTCTGTCAAACACAGCACATCTAGATTATAATCTGAAATCATATCATTAACTATGAGCGATTTTGAAGTAAGGGATCGAATATTCAGCAACCCAAGCTTTATCATTTGTTCATCTGTATTATATCTGTTTTTTTTATTTGTTGAACATCAATTAAATTTGTTACCTGACGTTTTTTGGATTTCCAAATTCGGGGAACAGACACAGTCTCTATATGATGATATCTAGGTGAAAGAGGCTCTATGTGATGAGATTTATCTGACCTTGGTGACGCGAGGCCGCTAGCAGACGGTCGGTTTAGCCAGTCTGTCTGCTTCCTGACCTGGGCCCCAGATTGTCATGTTTTAGCTCTAAGACTATGTGCCATATTACTAGAGAGAAGAGCAGCACCATCCCAGGAGGGATGAACACCATCTCTTTTCAACAGGTCAGGCTTGCCCCAAAAACTTTTCCAATTGTCTATGAATTCTATATTATTCAACGGACACCACTTAGACAACCAACCATTGAGTGAGGCCAATCTGCTAACTATCTCATCACTCCTGCGAACAGGAAGGGGGCCAGAGAAAATTACAGTGCCTGACATCGTACTTGCGAGTTTACACACCTCTTTAATATTAATTTTGGTGATCTCCGACTGGCGGAGTCGAACATCATTAGTGCCGACATGAATAATGATCTTAGAGATTTTACGATTAGCATTAGCCAGCACTTTTAAATTTGCTTTGATGTCAGGCGCTCTGGCTCCCGGCAAACATGTGACTATGGTGGCTGGTGTCTCTAGTACTATCCTTACTATCCTCAATTAAAGTTTGGATGCGTGTCTCTAGCTCTGAAATCTTCTCCGTCAGCCTGACTGTCTCCTTGCATTTATCACAAATAAATCCTATATTGCCATCGGAGAAGGCTATACTAAACATGTGACGTGACACAGGTGACAATAACAGGACAAGACATTACTCACCGTTTGTGTTGACTGATTCTTACTTACCTGGGCTTTTATGAACTCAAAGGCGCGGGCGCGCGAGAGAAAATAAATAATAAATAAATGAGCGCGGGTGGCGTGTAAACACCAGCGTGCGGTGCTAACAATAACGGAAGCTAGCGATGTAAGGTTAATCTGAGATGGTGGGTAAACTATATTTAGTAATATAAACAACTAGAAATGATAGTAAATGATGGTTCAAAACAGAAAGAAATACGAAGCTAATACGAGGCGTAGAGCTTACAGCCTCGACGGAAACAAACTCACAGCAGGCAGACAGGAGCAATCGATCAGTGTGTACTGAACTTCAACTACTTCCTTCAGGACGAAGATTTAAACTCCCCTTGTGTAAATCAAATAGATATAGAAATTCCTTTATACCTGCTGCAATTAGGTTTTTAAATGATTTATTGTAATTTGTGATATGTATATATGTATGTGTATACTGCTGTCAACACAAATAATTGCCTTTGAGGACAATAAAGTTTTTAAAGATACATAATATTCTGGAGGGTTTGCAATACCAATACATAGAGGTAATCACTCTAACCGAAGACGAGTGGTCCTCGTATATTCAAGACTAGATATATCTGCTGAGAGATGATGACTTCTTCCCCAACTGATGGTGTTGTACTAATGGATCGACTGTTCTGCGGTTAGGAAAAAATAACTAATGGGCGTGAGGGCGTAGTGACACTAAAACCGGATGGTGTGGCCAACTGATAAATGGCCTATGGCGTAAAGTACAGCTGGATGGGACAATGTGTGGAGGGATGTGAACATATTGGCTGTCTCAGAAACTAGTGATCTCCCTAATGATACATGCTGTACATGGACAAAAAAAAATTGCTTTTGGAACCATGCCATTATGTTTTCAAGCATGACTGTTTTCATGCCTCTGCTGTTTGTTGGGTTTATCGGATACATGGGGCTTACCGGATACATGGGGCTTTCCGTTTAATTGAGTAAATCCATCTCCATTTTCCAGAGCTCAAAGGGATACAGTTGAAAAAACGTGAGAATGCAATGGGGTTTTAATACTTTTGAGTGAAAACATTTATTAAAATAAGGTGCTTAAAAACTGTGCTGAAAAGAACATGACATCTTGTTTAAAGACATATAAAGCATATAATGTCAACTTCAAGAATTTATTTCTGCTCATGTCTATAGGCCTATTCAAAAATCCATTAATTTCTATAATAATGTATGCTAATTTTTCTGTCAGAAAGAATATCAGAAAAGTTTAGGCATTTTGACTTTTCTATTCAGACATTTTGTTTTATGTTTGTGATTTAAAAGCAAACATTCATAGCACCAATTTTATAATTGTTACCACAAAAGTAGCCTCTGACTGTCTTTTGTGTATCTAAAGATACACACACACACACACACACACACACACACACACACACACACACACACACACACACACACACACACACACACAGGCAGTGAAGTGCTTAAGTGATCCCAAATGTTTCTCTGACAAACAATGAAGCACTGTTTGTTTTGTTTTTTTTGTTTTTTTTTTTATCCCCAAACCTGACTTTGCTGAGTTTGGTTAAGTCTAATGTATAAAAATGTTATGTATTGAATACATTTAAGACATGCAGTTAAAATTACATACATTCATTACAGTCACCTCCTGTGAGTTTTGTGACTAGTTTTATTCTGAGTCAGAAGCTTAAAGTGTAGACTTGAGTCATTGGAAAATGTTGCTGTATACTGTACAATATACTCCATATATACAGTATGGACATGGGTATGGGTATGCTGTATACTGTACAATATACTCCATATATACCACCGTTTTTTTCATATTAAACTATGTTATTCCCTTAACTAAGACGAGTTGATACATGCCTCTCTCGTCTCAGTGTGTGCACTAAATCGCTCTGTCTTGCAGCGAAACTTTGTTAGCACTTAGCTTAGCCCAGTTCATTCAATAGGATCCAAGCAGAGAAGCGACCAAACACCTCCACGTTTTCCCTATTTAAATACAGTTACTCGAGTAGTGTAACACGACCAAGAAGGGTGACACAAAATAAAACGTTGTGCTTTTCTAAGCGTGTAAAATGGATAACTATATTGTATGGCGGAATACCATAGCAAGTGCTTGGGAGCACTTCGACTCGGCGCAGTAATATCATCACTCGTGAAAAATCCCCCCCCCCCCCCCCCCGCTCCCTCTCCTCCTCCCTCTCATTTCCGTCAACAGAACCAACATGACTTTTACCACCTGTGCTATTAGCAAACTGCAAGAGATCGTTTGGAATGGCGGACTTTGTAGATGATTATGACTTGTTTGTAGCAGACCTAGAGCCATATCTGTTTGAACCAGAGTACACGGAGGAGGAACTAGCTCTTATGGACCGTGAGAGGGAAGAAAGATATGAACCAGAACAGACCAGAGCCGGCGAAAGAACACGGGCAAACAGCAATTGGTGATGCAGATCCTCTGGGGAGATGATTTTTCACGAGTGATGATATTCGAAATGCTCCCAAGCACTTGCTATGGTATTCCGCCATACAATATAGTTATCAATTTTACACGCTTAGAAAAGTGCAACGTTTTATTTTGTGTCACCGTTCTTGGTCGGGTTACACTACTCGAGTAACTGTATTTAAATAGGGAAAACATGGAGGTGTTTGGTCGCTTCTCTGCTTGGATCCTATTGAATGAACTGGGCTAAGCTAAGTGCTAACAAAGTTTCGCTGCAAGACAGAGCGATTTAGTGCACGCACTGAGACGTGAGAGGTATGTATCAACTCGTCTTAGTTAAGGGAATAACATAGTTTAATATGAAAAAATGGTGGAGTATCCCTTTAAGTGGTGCTACAATAAGAAAATCTACATTTTTTTTTATTCATAACACTAGAACTATATTTGAATCCTCCTGGCTTCAAATCATATGAATTTCCATCTCCTATCAACTTTTAAAAGGTTTTTTTAGAGCTGCACGATATATCGGAATTACCGAAATATCGCAAATGTACATATCACGATATGCATATTGCAACGGCTTGTGATAACTGCATGATTTTAAAACTCCAAAAGATTACAAAAGTCTTAAGTTTTAGGTCAACGCAGACAGCAGAGAGTAGACTGGACACATGACTGTCACATATGTGTGAAATGCTTAATGTTATTAAATGCAATAAGCGAAGTACTCACGTGCATAGAAAGCTGCCTCACAAATTCAGTTATCTTCCATGGCTTATATAGCTAAATACACACAACATTGTCAAAATGCCCATCTTGGAGTATTTAGGTAAACACAGACATATATGACTTAAGCGTACTGTACAGTTTAGAAAGAAAGTGCATGTATAACAATATATTGGATTCATGCAGCTCTTAAAGTAACAGCAGCCTATAAAACTGGTTCCGTCTGTGTGTTTATGTCAATCAAACAACAAAAATCACTCACTGCTCTTGACTGATTAACTTTTGTAGCTTAAATAATAATAACGAGAATCTAATAATAATAATAATATAATAATACTTTTTTATTCATACAATGAAGACTAGCGTTTTATTTCATATTTGATTATTCAATTTCTGTAGTTGAATAAACCTAATGTAGGCCTACCTGAGAACCCCACTATCAATAATGTGCAGCCCAACTTTTTTTCAGTCAATTAATTTTAAGCTGCCAGTCATTTCTATTGTGAATGTCTGATAATTATGAAATTTGCTGTATACATGCAGCTTATCTATGAAACAATCAATTAAAAGATAAGGTAATTAAAAGGTAAAATTACAATATTATAATCAAGTTTGACACACACATTGCTTCAAAATGCTGACAAGTCATACTGAATAGAAGCTAAATTACTATTTGCACCTATTTCATTCAGCCCAAATCTAGAGGTATCATGGGTTTTCATTTCATTTCATTTCATTTCATTTCATTTCATTTTGTTCAAAACTTTCTAGCATTGTGAACTTTCTATGCAACCTATTTTTTTTAACTCTACCTCTGTCATTTATCTGATTTGCAGTTGACATACTGTACTGTATATCATCTAGAGACCGAATAATTTTGATCAGGTAGAATCTTTTGGCAGATATTAGCTAATAGTTTTTCCCATGGCCTAATTGTCACATGTTGCTGTGGTACAATTAAGCGCACGACAAGAATAATTCAAGGAAACAGTCTTTAATCCAAAAATCCTCAGGAAACACAACCGCATGTATGAAACTGGACAAAGAACTGAACAAAACGGAGTATATACAGACTAAATGAATTAATTGAACAACCAGTGAACGGAACCATTAATCAAAGGAACACTAGAAAACTTATTGGTTACCTAACGTAACCTCAGTTCTCATACAAGAGGTTATCATACAAGAGGCCAGCACATGTACATAAGCACTCATAGGGAATACAGAGCGGCGTTGCCCGTCCGTATAAGCATACAGCATATTAACCCAATATAGTGCAGCTCAACCAGGAGAGCTAAATCACGTGAGAGTAGCCTGCGCACGATCAGATCTGGACAGAACGTACATCTCACTTACACTGACAGAAGTCTAGCCTGTAGGGCGGGAACTTCCAGGTTATAAAACCTAACAAAGGTGGACAGGGAGGCCCAGCCTGCCGCCACACATGTCCTGAATAGAAATTCCGCTGGACCATACCCACGAAGAGGCCATGCCTCTAGTTGAATGAGCCCTGACGCCCAAAGGGCACTGCAGACCTTTTGACGCATAAGCAGCTGCGATAGCGTCCAGTATCCATCTGGACAGGGTTTGTTTCGAGGCGGCGAGACCTTTAGTGCGTCCACCAAACGAAACAAAAAGCTGCTCCGAATTCCTGAAAGGGGCGGAATGCGTAATGTAAACCCTCAGCGCCTTGACTGGGCAGAGGAGATTAACATCACTCTCGCTATTGGATGCTGGCAGAGCCGATAGAGAAATGACCTGCGCTCTGAAAAGAGTGTCAATCACTTTAGGGACATAGCCATGTCTAGGTTTGATGATGACTTTTGGTCCGAACTCAAGACACGCAGTGCTGACAGACAGCGCGTGTAAGTCTCCCACACGTTTGACTGATGATAAGGCAATCACGGTTTTGAGGGATAGATATTTTAGATCCACGGAATCTAACGGTTCAAAGGGATATGCTTTCAGGGCCTCGAGGACCAAAGTAAGATCCCACATAGGAACTGACGGGGAGCGTGGGTGATTTATCCTCCTAACTTCTTTAAGGAAGCGGATGACATGTTTGTTCCTTCCTAGTGATCGGCCGCGCGTCAACTCTGCGAACGCTGCAACAGTTGCCACATAGACTTTAAGTGTGGAGGGGGACCTTCCCTTATCCAACAGCTCCTGAAGGAAACTAAGCAACCGCGAGACCTCACACATTCGTGGGTCCAGATTTTTTTTGGTGCACCATTTGGAGAACACAGACCATTTAGACGTGTAAACCTTTCTAGTAGAGGGAGCTCTAGACTGCGTGATCGTGTTCATCACTTCTTCTGGCAGGACAACGGGTATCCGTTGATCACCCATGCGTACAGAGACCAGCGCTCTGGATGGGGATGCCAGATCGAGCCGCGACCTTGTTGTCCGAGCGGACTAGAACATGGTGGTCCTTTATGAACGGGAGGAACGTTCTCGACCGCTATCATTTCCAGACAGTTAATGTGAAGGAGCTTCTCATGGTCTGACCACAGGCCAAAGATCGGTCTGCCCTCGGAGAGAGCGCCCCAACCTGAGTTGGACGCATCCGTCGAGATGACCTTTCGATACGAGACAGCTCCCATTATCACTCCCCGCTGATACCAGTCGGCCGCTAACCAGGGCTGCAGAGCCGTAATGCAGCTCTGAGTCACTCTGATTTGTTCGCAGCCGGGGGCCCAAGCTCGGCGAGACACTTGAGCATTCAGCCAGCGTTGTAGTAGGCGCAGTAAGCCCAGCTGAAGCACTGCAGCAGCTGAGGCCATACAGCCCAGCATCCTCTGAAATGTCTTCAGAGGAGCGATGCTGCCCTTCTGGAAAGACGCGGCCAGGCGTCGAACACGGCATGCGCGCTGTGTCGATAGGCGAGCCGTCATGGCCACAGAATCCAATTCTATTCCTTGAAAGGAAATTGACTGGCTGGGCAGTAATGAGCTCTTGGTCCAGTTGATCGTGAGACCCAAGCTTTCCAGATGACTGAGGAGCACTGCTCTGTGAGATAAAAATTCTATCTCTGACTGTGCCAGAATCAGCCAATTGTCCTGATAGTTCATAATTTGCAAGCCCTGATTTCTCAAGGGGGCGAGAGCCGCGTCCATGCACTTCGTGAATGTACGGGGTGCTAAAGACAGGCCGAACGGCAGGACGGTGTATTGATATACCTGACCGTCGAAGGCGAATCTCAAGAATGACCTGTGACGGGGTATTATCTGAATCTGAAAATAGGCATCTTTCAGATCAAGAGAGATAAACCAGTCCTTCGAGCGAACGTGCGCGAAGATTTTTCTGGTCGTAAGCATTTTGAACGGCCTTTTCACAAGAACTTCAAATGTCTCAGATTTAAAATAGGTCTGAGGGCTCCGTCCTTCTTGGGTACGGGAAAATAACGGCTGTAAAAGCCTGACTCGCTCAGGGAAGGCGGTACCAGTTCTATAGCCCTTTTGCACAGCAGAAGCAGCTTCGCTATTTCTGCGTGGAGTAGATGTGCTACTTCCACATTCACTATTGTTTCGGTCTGTGCTCGAAAACGCGGGGGCCGGCAATCGAACTGTAGCGAATAGCCCTGCCTCATAGTGCTTAGCACCCATTCTGATACCCCTGGCGAGGTGTTTGTTAGTAAGCGTGAGCGCTCGTGAGCGGGCACGCAATGTACACTTATATGTGACGTCCCGATCGCTTTGGATGGGGAGCGTCTCGTGATAACCTTGTCACGCGCTTGTTTATTAGTAAGCGTGAACACTCGTGAGCGGGCACCGGACTTACATTCATATGTGATGCCCCGATCGCTTTGGATGGGGAACGTTTTGTGATCACTTTGTGATGCGCGAGCAGCGCCTTGGGCAAGGTGTTTGTTAGTAAGCGTGAGCGGGCACGTGATTTATACTCATATGTGACCTCCCGATCGCTTTGGATGGAGCGTCTTGTGATAACCCTGTGCACCATCGGCGTGAGCCGGAGAACCAGACATTATACTCTATGAGATTTCTCTGGATTGCCGTGGAAACGGTGGTTGTGTGCAGGCGAGCAGGTCGTATCACCGGCTCGTTGGCTGCTGAATGTACCACTGCAGTAGCCTGTTCGAAGGGGGCCGACAGGGGGAGGAGCGAGCGCCATCTCGCCGAGGGCGGACAGGTGCGCTGCAACCGCTTCCTCCACAGGGGGAATAGAGGTGTATCCCTTCTCGGCGGCGCCGTCCACTTAGGAGAGCAACGCAAAGACGTGAGAGTGGAGCCTCGTGGAGAATGGTGCATTCCACGATTTAGCAAGCTCCATGTGGAGTTCTGGCAGGAAGAGCGCAGACCTGTATGCTGGCGCTTGGCGGCGGCGGTAATGGATAAAACAGCTGTCGAGTCTGTTAGGCGCGGGCTCCTTCGGCGGTGACCACTCGAGGCCGAGGCGGTCGACGGCCTGAGAGAGGAGGCACATCAGCTCAGCGTCCACTCTAGCACGGGTCCGGCCGGATTCCTGGATCGAGGAGGAGGCGGAGTGTTGAGAACCAGACCACTCCTCACTGTTCGACACCAGAATAGAGCAGCAGTCTCCTGTGGCGTTTCCTTACGCCTCATCATCCGAAGCGACGGCCATAGCCGGCGGCTGTGCGTCTGAGACGAGGGCAGAGAAGGCGAAAGCGAAGCTCGAGGGAGGGGCTCCGGCGAGCTCTTCGAAGTGGCGCCAGGCTCCGGCGGCCTTTGAGAACGGCGCTTCTTTTTGCGCGGTCCTACGAAGGGCGGAGTACCAGCTTCAGGGTTGAAATTTTCGAGTCAAGCCCGCAGGCCAGGGTCGACATCGGAAGTTCCTCACAGTGCACGCAGCCACCTGACGAAAGAGCGAGAGCTGCGTGTTCCTGGCCCAGGCAGAGAGTGCAGATCTTATGGCGGTCTCCGATACTGAGCGGGCCTTTGCACAAGCCACAGGAAGTGCGAGGCATCTTTAAAAAGACGTCTCGCTGCTCTTTTAGGAAGGGGTGTCGCAGCGGCAAACGCGCACCGAGATGGATAGATAAAGGATAAAGGATACGGTGCCGGATAGCGTACCTTGCATGGATGGCTGAAGGCAGCGAATACGGTCGGCTTCCTCAGGCGCTGTCCTAAGCTGGCTTTGTCGCTTCCTCTTCCTTCTCTCTAAATCGAGCGATACGAAGAGCTTCGCTGAAGAGATGAAAATCAGGGAAAACAGCCTCCAAGCCCAGATTATATACACTAGGCCACGCCCATTCTGGCGGGCTAAGACGCGATGAGGGCGCGAGCGCCCTTCATTGGACGTGACGTCACGCCGGGCTCAGTGGTAGGCTGCTGCAGTTGCCGCAGGGCAGCCAATAAGCACGCTAGACAGCCTGCTCTAGGTCTGCTAGCTGCTGCACTGCCTTGACAATAAATACAAAATTAAGGATTATTTTTGGCTTCAATATCTCTAAAAGATGAATCTTTCCCGTAGCGTAAGCTAACTTATGCAATACGAGAGAACCTCTCGTAAGAGAACTAGGTCTGCATCTGAAATTGCATACTTTCTTGAGTAGGTACTTAGTTTGAATAAGTAATTACTTCACGAGTCCTAAAAATTTATGTTCTACATGAATGTGTATAGTATGAATATTATCTGGATGTACTACATTCACTATGTTTTCATTATCATGTGACCTACCAGCATCAGTTGGATTGCTTCACTGTCATTCACAAATCCTCTCCTGTGGCCTCATGGGATAGTAAAGTGTCCATCGTATGCTCACTTTAGAATCTCGCGGTAAGTAGTAGGTCATCTGGGTAATTTTTACTCACTCTTTTACGAGTACTGTGAATTCGGACATATTTATTTTGTCACATCGCTTCTTTTTTCGCCTACTAGATAGTAGGGAAGTATGCAATTTCGGATGCAGCCTTAGTCATACATGCGAACAGGGAAAAAAGATCCAACACACAATGAAACTCAACCAGAACAGATCATGTTACAATTATTACATATATATTGCAAGTGTAATTTCCAGATTTCACAAAATTTGTACTCATGGCAGGACAAGGTCAGTGCTGAAATTGCATTAGGGGTTTAGGAAATCCACAGTTGTGCCACATGGATCAAGGAAGATTATATTTACCACACTAGATGACATTTATAACACTACATCCACACATTTTGCAATTGCTATTTTTTTTTTTTCAATCTGCTTGGAACCCGATGACTGTCGCTTGTGGCTATATTGAGTCATCTTGTAATTTAGGGTGATAATATATGCCTGGACTGGAGGTCTCTGATAAGGTCTTTTTTAGCTTAAAGTTTATGAATTTAGAAAATCATTACCCTCCTTTTTTTCTTATTCAAATGAAAACTATCGCCTGCGAGTCATCTTAAGTCTCAAAGTAGAAATTGCTACTTCTGCTCTAGGTTTGGATTTGGGAACGTGCGTCCAGGAGGCTTTAATCCAAATTTTTGAAGAATCGGAAATGTAGGGGTAACTCATGAAGAGGGACCGAATAAATCAGATGAGTTCAGTGGGGGAAGTGAACAAGACGAACTCCACATGTCAAAGTATTAGGAAGATTCAGGATACTAGACTGTCTTAGCATTCTTAGCAGGAAGTAACTTGGGGGAAAAAATAAACTGGCTTTAGTTAAAGAATGGCTGATGTCCAACCGTTATGGAGATCTGAGCTCATGGTATGGTTTTCTGGCCAGCCTCACTGTGGTCTCTTTGTTTGGATAAGAACAGATGAAGAGTGGTGTCTAGACACTACTGCATTGGTGTTGAAGTGCATGTGTTTGCATTGTGTTTCCATAAGAGGATGGAGCAGAATTCCGAATTGGCTCCAATTCTGTTCTTGAATTTGAATTTCAAAAGGTAGTTTAGGGAGAAAACAAAATCTGTCTTCATTTACTCACCCTCATCTTATTCCACAACTGTATGTCTTTCTTCTGTCGAACATTAAAGAAGATATTCTGAAGAATGTTGGTAACCAAATAGTTTTGGTGACCACTGCTTTTTTCTGAAAAAAAAGAAAAGACACATTGAAACAGTTCGGAAATAAGTCATTTTACACAGAAAGTCAGGTTTGGAATGAGATGATGGTGAGTAAATGATGACAGATTTCTCATTTATTTTTTGGTGACCTATTCCTTTAAATTGGCCAGATCCATGTTGAACTGGAATGTTTGAATGACCTAATGAGGAATTACCTGAATTGCAATTTCAAAGGAATTGCGCAAAAGGAGAATTGCATGGATCGTTAATGTTTACAATATGGTATGTTTCAAATTCTATCTCAATCCTAATTCCAAAATTCAAAGAATGAATTCATTAATTTTTTCATTAATTCTCAAATGAATTCTGAAGGACACACAACAATGGTTTGTCTGAAGCACTGGCAGTGACTCATAGATTCTCAACACAAAGTGTTAATGAAAAAGGAGGCAAGTTAAGAATTACTATACATGACCATGCTTCTATAAAACAATGTGCATAAGACAAATTGATCATAAGCTAAACCTGAGGGCCACAATGTCAAAATTTGAGGCTTTATGAGATTCCCTAAATCCATTTCCGAACCGCATTATGCTATTTAGGTATCTGTATCCACACACATATTGCATTTTTTTTTTTATAATTATATTTATTGAAATTTTCATTATAATACAAAATATAACAAGACATCACAAAAAATTACAATACAATAAAATAAAATAAAGGTACACCAATAGCTCAGATTTGTATAAAAAACAGGACTACACCATAATAAAACAGATTAGAGACTAAAAACAAAGGCAATAACATATTTCAAAAAGATGCAGAGGAGGACAAAGGTTCAATGTCCAGAGAGTTATACAATTACAAAATTCCTTGTATTATAATAGGGCGAAGATGAGTTTCCAAATAGTCTAGATATGGGGTCCAGACTTGATAAAACTGGCATGTTTTTTGATGTAATGCATAGGTAAGACGCTCCAGGGGAATCAACTCAAAAATAACCTTCTTACAGCCTTTAAGAGATGGAGATTTATCACTGATCCAGTTAAGTAAATTATTTTTTTATGGCAGCAAAGATAGAATATTGTACAATTTCTTATTAGCAGATGAAACAATGCGTCAATTAGGTATACCCAACACCAGTGACATTGGGTCAAAATCCAACTGAATATTAAAAATCTTTTCTATTTCCCCTAAAACCAAACACCAATACGATTGCAGTCTGTTACATGACCACGGACAATGTGTTAACGTATACCTATTTCAGTTTTACATTTTAAACACATAGGCTCATATTGCATTTTCCCTGTAGACTAGCAGGGATCTGTAAAACATGTTGGAGTTTCTGTTTTGTCTTACTAAAAGAGGCCCACAGCATGTTGATGCACAAAGGGGGCTTTTGTGGATTTTGCTTCTTCTACCCCATTAAATTTACCCCTCCTTCTCCCCCTTTCTCTTTTTCTCCCCGACAGTATATTATCAGTAACTCTTATAGTGCAGCTGTACAATTTGAATTCAAATATGTTTACTTCAGTAATCTCTTTGTGGCCTGCTGGCGGGAAAGCAGAGACAATGGATGAAAGACAGCTTTACTCTCCAGTAGCCAATGGGTTTTATTAGCTTGCTGGGAGGGATAAAATTGACTATATGGCCAAACCAAACTCCTCAGGTTTGGCAAAGTGGAAATTAAGTATTTCAGTATGCACAACCTGCTTGCATCCGTCCGCCTCACATGACATGGTCAGAGCACTGTGCATATGGGACACATAAGTAATAGGTTCCATGAAGTAACCCCATCAGCCGACTGGAGCAGCTGGCTCATTATACAAGACTGATGAAAGGGCTTTCATATAACGGCACCCAGGCTCCAAAGACGACCCCCTCATGGCCTCTCCTATTTTCCCTCTGCCCTCCCTCCGCACTGTACATGTGGAAATTATTTGCACATAGCCGTCCAGGACTCCTGGTTAGATGGGAACAGGACATAGAGAGGGGAGGCAGCTGTGGGCTGTTGTAATGGCAGCACAATCAGGCAGTCAGGCTAGAGCTGATTTAAACCAGCTTCGTCAGTACATGCGTTTTTCTCTCAGCTGCTCGGCAAAGAGGAGGAGGGACAGTCAATGTAAATGGGTGCTATGTAATATTAGAGGAAGGAAGCTTATCATGTCATAAATCTAAATGGCGCTTCAATAGTTTTCTTTGCTTACTGATGGATGACATTTAAGGTCAAATACATTTATTATTTGCCTGAAACAATGAGTCTTTTACTAGTATGCTAATGCGTTTTGCACTGCAATCTTAACAAAGCTTTACTAATATTTTACAGTAGGCTGTGTGTTCACACACAAATGCCATTGAAATTCTGAGGCAGAAAATTGGCATAGTGTTTTAAGGGCCAGTAATGTAATAATGATTAAATTGTTCTTGAGTCTTAAGAGTCCCACATCAAAATCTACTAATCACCCTAACATCATACTTTATAATTAAAAACAAATGTCCTAGCAGCTTTTGGTAATGGTGTCTTCAAATGTGTCCAGGCAGAATTTGACAGCTAAAGGAGTTGGAGGGTGGTCTATACCCCTGTGGTCTTTCTCTGAATCTCTTCAAGATATTGGGGTAGTCTCAGCCCTGCCCCTGCTGTGTTTAACTTCATTTCCTTTGAGGAGCTTTGTAACCAAACAAAGATGACGAAATATTGAGTCTAATTGATTGCTGTGTATACTAAACTTTTTTTTGTTTAGAGGTTATCAAACCGTTGTTGCTCTAGAAGGGCAAATTTGTCTCATTCCAGTAAGTAGTAAATTTAAAATTGTTTATTCATTTACATTTACAATTGCATTTAATTTTTAGCAGATATATTTGTCCAAATTGAAGTAGAATCAACAAAAGAGCAACAATATGATACATAGAAAAAATAGAATAGAAAGTGTTAGCATTAATAGGTCGTTTTGATGAAAAATATGCGTCTTTAGCCATTCTTAAAAAAAAAAATGTGCAGCTAGTGCAAATTGATGAAGACAACATTATTTTGAACATTGACCACACCATGCTTTTGAATATATTCCAAATTACATTGGCATTATTGGAATTGCGTTGGTATAGTTAAAATCATACTTATCTGACCACTATCAATTTGTAGCAGTAAATTAAAAGAGGTGTCATATCTATCACTAGTTCAGAATGAAGAAACACAAGGCTCAGTACTAGGATCGTTGCTTTTTTTACCTTATACATGCCAACATTAGGATATCATTTGGAAGCATGGCATAATTTTTCACTGTTAAGCTGATGATACTCAGCTCTATATTTCATCACGCCCTGATGAAAAATGCCAATTCACAAAATTCATGGAATGCATAGTTGATATTAAAAACTGTTTTGTAAAAATAATTAGCTACTTAAGGTTTTAATTATTGGACCAAAAACCTCTGCATGTAATAACCTAGAATACTCTCTAACACTTAATTGCTCTGTCAAGTCTTCGTCGTCAGTTAGGAACCTGGGTGTCCTCTTTGATACCAATCTTTTCATTTCAAAGCCACATTTCTGGCATCTATAAAACCCACATTTCTCCATCTTAAAAATATATCTAAATTATGAAATATGCTCTCAATGACAAATGCATAAAAGTTAGTTAATGCATTCATGGCATCCTCAAGGCAAGATCATTGTAATCCTCTACTGGGTGGTTGCCCTGGACGCTTAATAAACAAACTACAGTTGGTCCAAAATGCAGCACCTACAGTTCCCTTTCGTTGTCACTCCGAGTTACGTCGGATGACGACGAATGGGGTTTCGCTTAGAAAGCCTATCAGCTTCGAGTATTACAAAACGAGCCAATGGCAAAGAAATGCCATGGGTCTGCGGAATTTGCATGACGTAACTCCGCCCCACCTCGTGGGTATAAAAGGAGGACGCTGGCAACATGCAGTTATGTTTTCGCTTCGGAGCCAAGAGTACCTCTTCACTCCTCAAGCCATCTCTAAGAATTGTCAGCTTTTACAAACGAGTTCCTCTGGTGTTGGTGTTTGTGGGCGATTCCAGCGAGCGCGCGCTTCCTGCTGATCTGTGCAGTGATTTTGCCAGAGAGTGCGTGTCTCCCCGGCCGCCTCGACATCAGAGTGTTTCTCTCTCACAAAAAGAGCTTGCACGCGGCACGTCTTTTTAAAGATGCCTCGCCCGTGCACTTCTGGTTGCGGCAGATATATGTCTGACTCTGATGGGCACGAGCGCTGCCTAGTGTGTTTGGGCATGGATCACGCTAGAGCAGCGCTCGTGGATGAGTCATGTTCTCTCTGTGGGAACATGACCATCGCGTCACTAAGGTCGAGACTCAGTGAACTCGCAAGAGTGAGAGTCCCCTCATCCACACCCCGATCTAATGCTCCCCCGAGGAGTACTACTTCGGCTGGTGGCCAGGGTGACCTGAGGGTAACGGTCTGGAACCAGGCGCCGACTATGTGTCCGCGACCCCAGCCCCCCTCTTCAGTGACGGTGCCCGCTAGTGAGCCTCCGATTCCCGCGGGTCTACCTTCGGGTGCCCCGCGGGCTTCGGTTGAAGCTACAGAGGAAGACGCCATGTCTGTAGCAGCATCACAAGGTGGGCTAGATTCTTCCGGAAGTGAAGATTCAGCGCAGCTGCCACCTTCCGGTGTGCATACGGCTGTGCCTGAATCGGATCCGGAAATGACGGCCATGCTTTCCCGGGCAGCCGCGAGCATTGGTTTAGAGTGGAGGCCTCCACCCTGTCCCGAGCGCTCGCGGCTGGACGATTGGTTTTTGGGTAAGGCTGCCGACCCCCGTGGTCCACGGCAAACCCCAATACCATTCTTCCCGGACGTGCATGATGAGATCTCGAAGTCCTGGAAGACCCCCCTGTCTTCCCGGGACCGCTCGCTGATCCCATCCGCCTTTCCTCCCCTCGATGAGGCGGCCGCCCGTGGGTACACTGGGCTTCCCCCGGTTGAACGCTCTGTTGCGATGCAACTGTGTCCTCAGAGTGCTTCTTCTCGGGGCGAGCCTAAGCATCCATCTAAGGCCTGTAGATTTTCGTCGTCTATGGCGGCGAAGTCTTACAGAGCGGCGGGACAGGCGGCTACCTCTCTGCATGCTATGGCCACTCTGCAGGTCTACCAGGCCCAGATGCTCAGAAGCATGCACGAGGGCAGGACAGACCCAGGGCTCTTCAATGAGCTGCGTGCCACAACCGACCTCGCTCTCCGGGCGACGAAGGTAGCCGCGCGCTCCCTGGGTTTGGTGATGTCCACCGCGGTGGTCCAGGAGAGACACCTATGGCTGAACCTGGCTGACATGTGGGATTCCGAGCGGACTCGTCTGCTCGATGCGCCCCTGTCCCAGGCCGGCCTCTTCGGCGGCGCAGTTGAGGACTTTGCCCAACAGTTCTCAACTGCACAGAAGCAGACTGAGGCCATCAAACATATTCTGCCCCGCCGACCCGCTGCTGCCTCGTCGTCGGTCGGGCAGACGCCTCAGCCTGCTTCCCGCCGAGGGCGCCCTCCTAAAGCTCCCGCCCGTCCCGCTAGGCCAAAGCAGCAGCCTCCACCCAGGCCGACGCGCGGAGGAAGCCGCAGGAAGGCGCCCCAACCCTCTCCAGCCCCGCCCCCCGCCAAGCGCCGGGCCAAGCGGCGCTCCTGAGACGGGCTGCTCAGGGATGATGTTTGTTTCACAGTAGATGGTAGCAGGGCCACTCCTTCCCCCGGTGGAGGGCCGGGGGAGAATCCTTTGTTCTCCACTCCCCGCTGCTCACCCACGGGTGGGCAGCACCCTAATGTGGTTAAAGACAGAAACAAACCTCTCACACCTGAGCACACAGAGTTCTCGGACGACCCAGAGCGCCGCCCACCAGCCGTGCTCTCCTCGTCCCCCTCTGTCCCAGAGTCGGTTGACACGGCGTGCCGCCCACGGGCCGTTTCGTCCCTGTCCCACTCTGTCGCCAGACCCCTGGCAGAGCAGGCCCCCGTGGAACGCTGGTCCTTCCCTGGCCTCCTCTGTCAGGGCGCGGAGCTTAACTGCGCCCCCACACCGGATCGCTATGCCGTCCACGTCCGGGCCAGTTACTCCGCTTCGCTGCCCCTCCGGGGGGACGCCGGTGGTCCGCATGACCCCGCTGGTACAGTTCCTAGAAGCCTGGCTAGAGCTTCCCCAACTGTCCCGCTGGGTCGCCCGCACCGTCCGGTTCGGCTATGCGATTCAGTTCGCACGGTCTCCTCCCCGATACAGGGGAGTCCGCTCCACTTTGGTCGGTGGCAACGCCCCGATCATGCGAGCAGAGATTGCCACTCTGCTGGCGAAGGGTGCAATCGAGACTGTCCCTCCAGCCGAGATGAGGTCCGGCTTCTACAGCCCTTACTTCATTGTCCCCAAGAAAACCGGTGGGTTACGACCAATCCTGGACCTGCGAGTATTGAATCGCTCCCTTTACAGGATGCCGTTCAAAATGCTCACCGCCAAACGCATGTTCGAGTGTGTGCGGCCCCAGGATTGGTTTGCAGCGATCGACCTGAAGGACGCCTACTTTCATGTCTCCATTCTCCCTCGTCACAGACCGTTCCTCCGGTTTGCTTTCGAGGGACAGGCATATCAGTACGCGGTTCTCCCGTTCGGGCTAGCCCTGTCCCCTCGCGTCTTCACGAAAGTCGTCGAGGCAGCCCTTGTTCCCCTTCGGGTTCACGGGGTTCGCATCCTGAACTATCTCGACGACTGGCTGATTATAGCTCACTCTCGAGACCAGGTTTGCGAACACAGGGACCTTGTGCTCCGGCACTTAGCCCGTCTGGGCCTTCGGGTCAACTGGGAGAAGAGCAAACTCTGCCCCGTGCAGAGGATCTCTTTTCTCGGTATGGACATCGACTCGGTCGCCATGTCCGCGCAGCTTACGAGCGAGCGCGCGCAGTCACTGCTGACTTGTCTGAGACAAATACAGGGCAAGAAAGCGGTTCCACTGAAACATTTTCTCAGGCTCCTGGGGCATATGGCATCTGCAGCCGCGGTCACGCCGCTCGGATTGCTTCATATGAGACCGCTTCAGCTTTGGCTTCGCGACCGAGTCCCGAGGTGGGCATGGCAACAAGGCAAGCTCCGAGTTCCAGTGACTTCGAGCTGCCGTCAGACCTTCACCCCGTGGTTGAACCTCAGTTTTCTCAGGGCTGGTGTCCCCCTGGAACGAGCGTCGAGGCATGTTGTTGTCTCAACAGATGCCTCCACCACGGGCTGGGGCGCCATGTGCAATGGTCATGCTGCCGCGGGCTCCTGGACAGGACCCCAGCGCCTATGGCATGTGAATTGCCTCGAGTTGCTGGCAGTACGCCTTGCTCTGCACCGCTTCCGAGCGCTGCTCATGGGTCAACACGTACTAGTCCGATCAGACAATACCGCCACAGTAGCGTACATCAACCATCAAGGTGGTCTACGCTCCCGCCGTATGTCGCAACTCGCTCGCCACCTCCTCCTATGGAGTCAGAAGCATCTGAGGTCCCTTCGTGCTATTTACATTCCCGGAGCCCTGAACCGTGCTGCCGACGAGCTGTCACGGCTTCAGCCCCTCCCTGGAGAATGGCGACTCCATCCCCAGTCGGTCCAGCTGATTTGGGACCAGTTTGGCGACGCACAGATAGATCTGTTTGCCTCCCGCGACTCATCCCATTGCCGCCCAGTTTTATTCTCTGACCGAGGGCACGCTCGGCACGGATGCACTGGCGCACAGCTGGCCGCGGGGCCGCAAGTATGCGTTTCCCCCAGTGAGCCTTCTTGCGCAGCTCCTGCACAAGGTCAGGGAGGACGAGGAGCAAGTCCTTCTGGTTGCGCCGTACTGGCCCACCCGGACTTGGTTCTCCGAACTAGTGCTCCTCGCGACAGCACCTCCTTGGCCAATTCCTCTGAGGAAGGACCTCCTTTCTCAGGGACGGGGCACTCTATGGCACCCTCGTCCCGATCTTTGGAACCTCCACGTGTGGCTCCTCGACGGGACGAGACAGGTTTGAGGACCCTACCACCTGCGGTGGTGGCTACCATCACTTCCGCTAGAGCGTCGTCCACGAGACATGCCTACGCGTTGAAGTGGAACCTATTCGTCAATTGGTGCTCTTCTCGCCGAGAAGACCCCCGGAGTTGTTCGATCAGTTTCGTGCTTTCCTTCCTTCAAGATGGGTTGGAGCGAAGGCTGTCTCCCTCCACCCTCAAAGTTTATGTTGCCGCTATTGCCGCTCACCACGACTTAGTGGAAGGTAAGTCCATAGGGAAGCACGACCTGATCGTCAGGTTCCTGAGGGGGGCGAGGAGACTGAATCCTCCTCGCTCTCCTCTCGTTCCCTCTTGGGACCTCTTAGTGGTTTTAAGTGCCCTGCGGAGTGCTCCCTTTGAGCCTTTGCAATCAGTGGAGCTTAAGTTCCTGTCTATGAAGACAGCGCTCCTGATTGCATTGGCCTCTCTCAAGAGGGTCGGGGACCTGCACGCATTCTCCGTTGACGAAGCGTGCCTAGAGTTCGGGCCGGCCGGTTCTCACGTGATCCTGAGACCCCGGCCTGGATATGTGCCCAAGGTTCCTACCACTCCCTTCCGGGACCAGGTGGTGAACCTGCAAGCGCTGCCCTCGGAGGAGGCAGACCCAGCCTTGGCACTGCTCTGTCCAGTACGCGCTCTCCGCGCTTATGTAGACAGGACGCAGTGTTTCAGGACCTCAGACCAGCTCTTTGTCTGTTATGGTGGGAAGCTGAAGGGAAAGGCTCTCTCAAAGCAGAGGTTGTCTCACTGGATTGTGGACACCATTGCTTTGGCATACCAGCAGCAAGGCCGACCGTGCCCCCTTGGTGTGACCGCCCACTCCACCCGGAGTGTGGCATCCTCCTGGGCTCTGGCGCATGGCCCCTCGCTAGCAGACATCTGCAGAGCTGCAGGCTGGGCGACACCTAACACATTCGCCAGATTCTATAATCTCCGAGTGGAGCCAGTGTCCTCTCGTGTTCTCGCTTCAAACAGCTAGTTCCGGACCCGCTCAGGTGTCTTCGCTTGCTCGCCATTCCACTCCGCGGACTGGATACGTGCGATATTCTGCTCAGGTGAGCTTCTCCGAAAGCCCTGAGTTCCTCCAGCACCCCTGATGCTAGCGCCAGTGTCTATTGCCTGGGCGTCGGCTAGGTGCCTCCGTGTGCATGGTCCCTCCCATGAGCTACCCCCACACGTGTATTTCCACTGTAAGCCTCTTTGAGCATGTGTCTTTCCCTCGGCAAGCCACCTTGCCATCCCTGAGGTTGAAATATTCCACCTGCGGCTGGACACCTCAGAGTTTCCCCATATGTTACTATTAGGTCATATGTGTATTTTCAAATGCCCACCCCCCCCCCCCCCACTGGGTTGGTGATAATTGCATATTTCCCCTTAAAAGCTTGGGATATGCTTCCCAGTGTACCTTGGTATTCCTGTGTTAAATAGGAGTCCTTCGTCCTAATATCTCGAGGGCTCAGATTTTTCGCAGGGCGCTGGAAGACAGCTGTGAAGGTGGCGTGATTTGACTGGTAACCCCATTTGTCGCCCTCCGACGTAACTCGGAGTGACAACGAAAGGGAACGTCTCGGTTACGTATGTAACCCTCGTTCCCTGAGTAGGGAACGGAGATGTTACGTCTTCCTGCCACTTCCGCTGTTTCGCGGGGATCGCCCGAGTTCAGTCTTGGCTCCTCAGCGAGAAAACATAACTGCATGTTGCCAGCGTCCTCCTTTTATACCCACGAGGTGGGGCGGAGTTACGTCATGCAAATTCCGCAGACCCATGGCATTTCTTTGCCATTGGCTCGTTTTGTAATACTCGAAGCTGATAGGCTTTCTAAGCGAAACCCCATTCGTCGTCATCCGACGTAACGTCTCCGTTCCCTACTCAGGGAACGAGGGTTACATACTTAACCGAGACGTTCTTACTAGAACCAGGAAGCATGACCATATTAGCCCGGTTCTGTCAACACTGCATTGGCTCTCTATTAAACATTGCATACATTTTAAAATCTTGCAAATTTCTTACATTGCACTAAATGATTTAGATCGTGCTTGGGTGAGCTCTTAACGCATTATAGTCCTTCACGTCTATTGCAATTTAAAAATTCTGGGCAGTTGATAAGACCTACAATATCAAAATCAACTGGACGCAGTGGATCCTTTTCCTTTTTAGCACCCAAACTCTGGAACAGTCTTCCTGTCACGTTTTGGTTTGTTCATGTCATGTTCCTTTGTCTTGTTATGTGATTCCCTGTTTTTCATGTGATCCTGCCATTTGTCTTGTCATTGGTTAATCGTCTGTTCATTGTTCACAGGTGTCATTAGTCTGTGTATTTAAGCCCTCATGTTTGCCATGTGTCTTTGTCAAGTATTGTCTCCTGTAGGCCACTGGTTGTAAGTCCATGTCCATGTCCATGTCCATGTCCATGTCCATGTCCATGTCTTCATTTTCAGTTTTTATGCCACGCCATGTTTTTGTTTCATGTTTGATCTTGTTTGTAATATACTGCACTTGGGTTCTCAAAAAGCTTGCCTTCAGTGGATCCCTTTAAACTTCCTAGCTTTATTCGAGAAGCAGACACACTCTGTAAATTTAAAGGTTTAAATCTATGGTGTCCCCAGAATGTGTCTGTGATTTTTCAGCTCCCCCAGATCATTTATTATAGCTTGTCAAACTTGCCCCGTTTTGGGTGTGAGCAAAAACACTCGGTTTTTGTGTGTCCCTTTAAATGCAAATGAACTGCTGCTCCCCGCCTCCGTTCAGAGGAGCGCCGATCCTTTACACGAACTTCGGATACAATAACAAAACGCACAAATAATCTCACTCATCCAAAATCTCAGAAATAACCTGTGCAGCCTTACAAAAAGACTCTGGAAGAGGTGGCAACTTTTAGACTGCACCTGACTTTTCTGAATGGTTAGTGGTTAATGGTTAGAATTGTTGTGGAGTTACATTGATTCATCTGTTTCTGTCGGATTTCCGTTTAAAATAAAATGAATCCACTGCTCTCTTGTCTGAGGCTGGGACTCTAAATAGTGTTCTGTGCTCGTCTGTGCAGCCAACGACGGAACAGTTTTCATGCTTTTTTCGAACTTTAGCCATTGCGTTAAAACTTGTTTCACTGTTGTCGCTTGCGAAAACCAAATGGCGGCCCCGTGGATTAAGGGGCGGTAATATTATAATAAGATCCCCTTACTCCGTCAGAAGGCGGAGAGAAATCTGATCTGCTTATTTGTTGACATGCTTGCAGAGAAAGGCTTACCAAAACAACTTTGTCACTTTTCACTTTTTCTGTGTTGGTAGATTATAGCACTTAAACACGGAAAAAGTCTGATTTACATTGAGCGTCAGCGATCCTATCAACTAGACAATCCAATGTGAAGGCCTTGAAATAGTTGAATGCTACTAATCTACAATCTGATTTCTAACTTATTTCTGATTTCTTATAATCACACTGTGTTCGTTCGTTGGCCAGAGAAGAACTGGTCCCCCAACTGAGCCTGGTTTCTTGTTTTTTGTTTCTTTCTCCATTCTGTCATCTGATGGAGTTTGGGTTCCTTGCCACTGTTTTCCACAGAGCTGCTTTAAAGATGAAATGAACTAATTTAATAATTGATGATCTTTATAAAAGAACTGAAGCAACACTGAACTGACTTCTGCTGAACAATGACACTATTTTATTTTAGAGCTGCTGTACAGCAGAAAGAAACTCTGTTTGCATCATTGAATCATTTTCCTGTTATCACTGTAAAGCTGCTTTGAAACAATATGTATTGTATAAAGCACTATATAAATAAAGGTGACGAGAGGTGTGACATGCTTTCTTCAGCTCGCTACCACATTCTGGATCAGTTGCAGAGGTTTGACAGTACATACTGGAAGGCCTGCCAAGAGAGCATTACATTAGTCCAGTCTGAATAGATCAAGAGCTTGGACAAAGAGTTGTTTAGCATGCTCCAATAAGAAGGGCTTGATCTTCCTAATGTTTCAAAAGGCAAATCTGCAGGACCGGGCAGTTCCAGTAATGCGGTCTGTGAAGTTTAGCTGATCATAAATCAGTACTCAGAGGTTCCTGAGAGGTTGAATGGTTATAACATCACAATGCATCTGCATCAGTGGGCGAATATGTTATTGACCCTCAATACAATATGCGTTGTTTAGATAGTTCATCCTTCTGAACCCATCCAAAAACACATGAGGGTCCTCAGCTCTTATGTAGTCATTGAGTTACCAGGAAACGATCTAATACATTAATACATACCCTTCAGTTGCCAGGAAAAGGTCCACCCTGGCTATAAAATTGTAATGAGCGGAGTCTAGTGTAGGACTGCCAGTATGGGAATGGTTTTAATCCGTTCAAAGTTTTTTAATAACTCCAACACACAATATATATTGGTGCTAGTATATTATATATAAATTGGTATATATACTGTGTAATGGTGCTGGCATGGTTTTTAAGCTTGAAAAGGAGTTTGGTGCTATTCAGTGAGCCTGTGTGTTGCCTAAAGGTTTCCTAGTATACAAAGCCACATTTAGTTTTGAAGTCTGTGTGTAATTATCAGGCCACTTATTAAGAGAGGCTGATTGAGTTAGTTATGGCACACAACCTGAGGCAACTTGACTTCAAAAAGCAGAAAATGAGAAGTACCTACAAAGATTGCATTTTTGCAATCTTGCATCTTTTTTTTTGATTCACAGATACAATACAAATTAAAAATCTTAACAAATATCTTCATGTCTGGCTAAAGGACAATTATGTGCTTGAGTTTTCAATACAGGATTAGGCTTTTATTCAGCATTTGGTTTTGATGCCTCTTTGAAGGTTCTTTCACAGCCCAATTAGTGACTACCCTATTTGTCATAGGTAGCATCTTTATATATTTATTTTTAATTCTGGATACCTCTTGTTGTTATTTGGGGTTTTTTTTCATGCGGAGACAATATGTAATAAGGGTATCCCATTTCCCAATCTGTTCTACTTTGTTTGTGGGTTCGTCAGGGGACAACAGAGCTTATTTCCAAATTTAGGAAATCTGGTGTTGATATTGAAGAAATTGGTGACAATTATTGGGGATTTAGATTTATCTGTGCATAGTGTGCTTATTTGTCTTGCTTCATTGCAGGTGGTAATAACTGATGAACAAACCCTGATCAACTAGCTAGTATTTTCACAATGAAACGGAGATCTTCCACAAGGATATCTGATCGCCATCATCAAGTCTGTCTGTAATTTCATGAAGAAACAGGAAAAAAAGAGACAGACAAATCCAGAAGAAGAAGAATCATCTCCAAGATGATTGAAGAACCTTCCTGCAAAACTGCCTGAAAAACTATGTGCAAGTGTACAGGACAAAACCTGTTTTAAACACAAAGAGTGGTGACACCAAATAATGATTTGATTTAGTTAATAGAAGATAATTCATAAATAAAAATAAAAATATATTTATGACATTTCTTTTAAAAAGAATTCTCACTTTGCAGCATTTTTACACAAGTGCCTAAAACTTTTCACTGTACTGAACTGAACTGAGTTGGATGATGACATCACTTTTTTTCTCCAGAGTTGCTTTATAGATGAATGAACTCATTCCATAATTGATTAGCTAAACACAGTTATTGAACCAAACTGAATCAATACTGAACTGATTTTAACTGAATAATGACCGTTTACCATTGTTATGATCTACTATTATCACTATAAAGCTGCTTTTTGAAACAATCGTATAAAGCACTTTATAAATAAAGATGGCGACTTCACATAAGGCAAGCAATTGAAAGCAATAGAGACAGACAGACAGACAGATAGATAGTTTCACAAATCTACATTCATATACAGTAGGCTATATTCATCTATCCATTTCATCTATCAGTGTGATGCAGCAAAAAAAAGAGCACACATGTTTTTCTTTCCACGCAAACATGCCTAATGATTTTTTATTTGTTTAGATGATTCATATTTGTCTACTGCTTTCAATTGAATCTCAGTTTGTAATTAATTGACATAACAGCAATATGAAACAAAAGGAGAACAATGGACAGCCTGGATTTCATTTACAGGTTTGGATGTTTAGCTAAAGAAAGTAGGTGGTGGTGCAGACCACCGCCCATGTCTTTGGCAGACAATGGAGTTGGGCTCAATAGATAAACAGATTGTTTGAAGTGTTATGACATAATTTATGCAACAAAAAAAAAAACACGTGTGACTGTAAATGTGGATGGGGCTCAGGGGTCATGGATCAACCATTAGGTCCACCCAATTTCTCATTCATCCACTGTTCATTTTCTTCACTCAACTTAGCATTAGCCAAGCAGAACAATGACTCCTTTCTTCACCTCAGTTGGTTTCTCAATTTCCAAACTTTGATTCCTGTTCTCCTTGGCATCAGCATAGGCATTATCTTGTTCATCATGTTCTTTATTTTAGACGTCAAGGAACCAAGTCTGTTGCCGGTTAGTCATCATCTTCTGCTTTGGTAGCTTTTGGCGCCATACAGTACCAGCAGCTGTTCTCGTGGCTTGAAGGGCTATTTTTTGATCTTTTTAAGGGGATCCAGAAGGGTACTAGTGAATGTAATGTATACCAGCAGCTGTGCCCTTGTGTTTAAACTTTAGAGGGAGAGGAAAACGAAACAGAACATGAAGAACAGATTGCATTCACTAATGAATGAAAGGTGAAGGAAAAGATAGTGGGTCTAATTGTGTCACCAGAAGGGTCACTCTTAGGTTAAACATAGATGTTGATCAAAGTATAAATAAACTATTTAAGAGAATTTGAAAGAGTATGTATGAGTATGAGAAAATTTGACTACAGGTAGCTAAGTGTGCATATTTTAAATGGCTTCAAACCTTTTCGATAAAGAGTTTTGGGTGTTTTTTAACATAATGTGAAACTATTTTTCACCAATGTCAGACTTTAATATAATAAAATAATATTAATAAAAATAAAAAGCTAAAAAAAAATGTGATGGTTAGTATTTACAGTCATTAAGTGTTTTAGATTAAAGTTTTAGTTGGCAAAGAAAACTCAACAATATGTGGGCATTACTGAATTTAAGTGAGCCCTCAGGCTGGTCAGAAAATGTGCCCTAGTTTCTCTTGAATGTGACAAGTAATGGGAACACAGCCCATTGTTCAGTGGAAACCATCACCTCCAAACTACAATATACACTGCACATCTATACTGATGAAAACAGTTATCCTGCTGAAGAAAAGTGACTCTATGAGGAATTTGTAATTCAAGTACACCAGCATGGTTCATTTCTTTACAGTTTTTTTTTTTCTCAAACGATTTGGCTCAGTTTTTGAATGTGATTTTTTTTTTCTCAGAACAGTAAGTTCAGATATCTGAACAATTAATTTATTGTTCACATCTGATTTTAATTTCTTATTGATTTGATAAAATTGCATTTGTTTGAACACAACTTCTAAACATTAGGCTATTTCATTGTGTGAGCCATGCAAAATGATCCATTCAATTATCAAAATCTGTCTCTGACATGATAAATACCTATAACACGGAATGTTTGTAATGTCTGCTAAGTTGGCAACTGGCCTGCAATTGTAATGAAATAGGAATCACAATCTTACCAATCAACCAATCAAGTCTGGAAGCATAAAGTAAGCTATATGGAGTTTGCCCTGCATAATCACTACCATTTTTGAACATGGAGGAATGTCATAATGTCACATAGAAACTCTGGTAAGTTCTATTTTAGTTCGCCTTCTTAGTTATCTGTTTCCTGTGTTCCGTTGTTCCCAACAGTCATTAGTTACCATGGTTATTCATTTAATGATCACAAACCTGTCAGTCTGTTAGTTCATTATCATTGTGTATTTTAGTTCCTCCTTCCCTTCTGTGTATTGTCCAATATTGTTTTTTTGTTGTTGTTGTTTTTTTTTTTTTGTGGATTATGTAAGTTTGTTTTATTTAATAAATACAATTGTTCTAGAAACTTTTTGGATCTTCTTTGTCTTCATCGGACACTGAACGTTACACATAATCCTAAACAGCAACAGCAGTTCATTTTTGTAGAAATGCGTTAAAGGTAAACTGAAAATTCACAGTTGCTTGTCATGGAAGAGAAATAGGAAGATATGTAAGAATGTGTGGTGGTGGTTATGAGAAGACATAATATAGTGTGTCAAAATTAACAAGCAACTGGGAATTTTCAGTTTATAAATAAACAATAAAAACGTTTGGTCCGACTTTTAAGTGTCTTTCCCCCGGTTTCACAGATAAGGCTTAAGATTAGTCCCGGACTAAAATGCATGTTTGAGCAGTCTTAGAGTATGTTTTAACATTTGTGTGTGCCATTGTTTGTATCAAGATGCACATCAGTAATGTTTTTTTGTTTTGTTTATAAAAGCGACTTAAATGTTATAATTGAACTAAGGCCTAATCCTGGCTTAAGTCCTGGCCCTGTCTTTGAAACTAGGCCTTTATGTACTAACATTATTTTAAATTAATATTTTGATACAATGCACTTATTGTGTACATACATGTTTTTACATTGTACTTCTAGTTTAAGAATAATACCTGCAGGCTCAGTGCAGAGATAACCAAGCATGGCAATTCAGGTAAACTCCTCCTTTCCACCAAGAAAAATGCTGTACTCTCCAACAGACCATACATGTCTGCCCTTCAGCCTTGTAATCATCCAGAAGCAGACGCAAGACCAATCCTGCATCTTGCACATGCTGGGGCCAATGGCCATAAAAAGGCATTTGTCCGGACTGTCGACAGCGATGTTGTCATCCTTGCCATTCGCTTCTTCAACACACTCGGCCTCACAGAGCTCTGGATCAGCTTTGCAGGTGGAAAAAACTATAGGGACATTCCTGCTCATGAAATCAGCAATGATCTTGGTCCGCAGAAGTCACTTGCCTTACCACTCTTCCATGCTTTAACTGGCTGTGACACAACCTCAGCCTTCCTGGGCCATGGGAAAAAGAGTGCATGGGCAGCTTGGGAGGTAACGCCAGATCTCACAGAATCTCTGCTTACCCTCACCTTGAAGCCTGAACAGATCAACAATGACGTCCATGTCCAAAGACTGGAGCGTATGGTCGTCATCATGTACAGCAAAAGTTGTGGTTCCAGCCGCGTTTCTCAAATGGTACCAAGTCTCTCGAGAACCTACCTCCCACCCAGGCTGCACTGATTCAGCACATCAAAAGAGCACTGCTGCAGGCCAGCTTCTACTGGAATCAGGCAACCGCTGTCCAGCAAGATATCCCAGAGTTCAATGCATGGGGATGGTATCAGGACTCTACGAGCAAGACTTGGGAACCTTTCTGGACTAATCTCGGAGATGCTAGTAAAGCCTGCAACATTCTCCTCCACTGTGGCTGCAAGACAGCATGTAGAGGGAACTGTAAGTGCTGTAAAGCCGGAGTTCGTTGCACTTCTATATGTGCATGTGAGGGTGCTTGTACAAACAATGATGGTGGAGACAATGTTAGATCCGGTGATCGTGAGTGATAATGATAATTCATGTGAGAAACCATGAGAATTCACTGTTGTTTTTTGTGTTATTGCTGTTTTTTGTAATGCTAAGCAAACCTTTAAGAGTTTTGGACAAATTGACTATATTATTATTTTAACAATTTTACATAATATAAATAATGACTTGCAATAATAATTGTGTCTTATTCTTTCGTATATGATTACTCTTTGAAATGTATTCACATGTGGTGCACTGAAAAGCATTTCACTTTTATAAGGAAATGAATCAACATTGAGAATAACCTTCAAAGTTGTGGTAAAAAAAAGGATTTTCAACCACAGTCTTGAAAATAATACAGGTTCTGGACTTACACAAGCATAAATATTAATATGCCAATGGACTTCCTGTGGACAATAAACATAAAATAGACACCACATCCTCATTTGTAGTGCATTTGGTTCAAAATTTGTAGCCAAAACCCTTTTTCGGACAGTGGCCATATTGAATTTAGGGAATTTGGGGGGTCCTGATATACCCAATCATAAATGTAAGTATTCCCATGGGTTTCTCATGGTCAAAAAAGGTAAAATGGACATCAAGTTTGTATTTGTATCTCATCTGGTTCAAAATATGCAGCCGAATCCCCTTTCAGGTGGTGGCCATATTGGATTTGGCCACCATCTTGGTCTCAGGGACCATTGGCTCGGGCGCCCTGGCTAAATCATTTCAGCTACACCTGTGCCAAAGTTGGTGCTTGTAGATGAATTTGCACGAACAATGGGATGTAAGGCCCCATACTACAGCCCAAACTGCTTTTTTGGACAGCGGCCATATTGGAAATGGAGGATCAACGGGTCCAGATATATTGGGTCATACATATAAGCATTCCTATGTGTTTCCCATGATCAATTAAGCTGAAAAAGATATCAAGTTTGTATTTTTAACTCATGTGGTTAAAAATGTATAGCCGGAACCTTTTTCGGGTAGCGGCCATATTGGATTTGGCCGCCATCTTGGACCCGAGGGTCGCTGGCTCCGGCGCCCTAGCTAAATCTTTTTGGTATGACCTGAGCTACATCTGTGCCAAATTTGCCACTTTTAGATGAATTTGCACGAAATTACCTATTTATGTGCTTAAGGCCCCCAACTATTATCCCCTTAAACCACCCTTAAACCTAACCATACCTCCAAATTTGTGCCTAACCTTACATCCAATCCACCTCAATAGCAGTAAAAGTGTTTTGCAATACAAAATGAACACCGTAAGTACACTACAAGTGCATTGTAGATAAGGACACCTAATATAAAGTGTGACCAAATGTCCATTTTCCTATTGTGTACTACAATATTATACCTACTAAATACCTACTGCTGAAATCTGTACCTAAAAAGCTCAGTGTGATACACAAGAGAATTCAGCTGGACAAATTATTGTATTCTTGTATAATGTAGAAAACAGACTTTCAACTAAAAAGTAGAAAACACATGGAATTAAATATTTCCATGGTGAAAATATATCTAAACATTTTGACCAGTGTGGCTCACACGATGACAAAAGCACTCTTTTTATTATGGTTGCATTGGCCAATTTACTTACACATTCATACGCATAACTAGGTTTTGAAGCATGAAGTAAAAAGTTTGGGTGAGTAACTACATTTTGCCGACATGTAATAGAGTTCTTATGTTCAAGCAAACAGTTGTGGCATTTGTACTTACAGTTTAGATAATATTAAGACTGTTTCGAAAAATGTGCCAATGCGATTAAGAAAAACTGTAACAGCTGGGTTTAAAGGCATAAATATGAATATAATTTCCTGTAGCCAAAGCCTTGAACTTAATGTGCAGTTGTTTAAATGATCAAGCTGTTCAACAATGAAAGAGTGTTACTCTTTCATGACAGTTAAGTGTTACTCTAGAATACTTATTCCAAAATCTAGCTTGACCCATCTGTTTTTCATTCAGGCAGAGGCTGTATTGATTTCATGTAGGCTGTGTTTCCCATGGCTGTTGCATCAAAACCACAAAGAACACAATTTAGTGACTTTGCATCACAGTGACAGGCAAGCACAGACAATTGCCACAGCATGTTTCTGGACGGTTACCTCTCAGTTACACTCTCTATTTCATTGGCCTTACTTTACAGCGTAAGTTGGCAACGATCTAATTATTTCACTCGCACCAAACCGTACATGCCAACCTTCACTCTCATCACCAACAGTTACATAACTACAACAAATATGTTCAATAAACTCATGAAAAGAAACATAGTGTTATGCTTGCGCTCTCAGTGCAGGCTTAAAGCATTTAGTAAGAATTGGCAGAGAGAGCTGAAAACCAAATTATGAGCATCACATGAATGCATGATTTACAGTATTATGGGTTATCAGAGGCATGATCGCATATTCTGGGCTTCAACAGTTATATGGCAAGTAATGGAGTGCAGCCTGCGTACTGACACAGGCTCCTAGAGACTAGATGGAGTGCTTGGCTGGAGAAAGGAAAGGGAAGGGGGGAGGGGGGACTCTGCAAAGTTCCCATTACTTTATGATGAATTTATAATTGCGTTATTAATGCAGCATGTTTGTGTGTCATGCCTTCTCATAAAATGGACCCAAATTAATTTTCTGAACCGTTCAGGGCATCCACCAATATATCTTTTTTTAAATATTAACCCTTTAAAGCCTGCTTTATCATATTTGATGTGCAAAATTCTAAGACCTCAAAATCAAATTTTTCAAAAGTTTACTACATGCCTTCTGCCTTTTTTGTGAAATACTTTTTATTGATTCTTATGAAGTAAACAAAAGAGTAACTTTCATATTGTTAGTATTATTTTAAGATTAACATTTACCTACTGAACTGAAGAAACTAATCCATTTTTACATTTTTAAATTTTTTATCATGTAATACATCAGGCTTTTGAGAAATATTTGTTTGTACATATGTTGTAGCCTTGTCACGGATGAAACTCGGAAGAAAGTTGCAAGTGAAACTCAATTTATTAATTGTAATTGTTGAAGCATAGGAAAAGTCCAGGTAAGACAGGCTAGCGGCGCAGGGACTCCAATGGTCAGATAAATCCGGTAAGAGAAGTGATGAGGAGTGCTGAACAAACACGACGAATCCAGATAACATACACAGGAACACGAACAGGAACAACGAAGGCACGGGACTGGAACACAGAGGGATCAACACAACCAGACATCACAAAACAACGATCTGACAAAAGAGATGAAAAAGTGGTGAGTATTTGAAGGGTGATGAAATGAGTTGCAGCTGGTCAAGAGAAGGGATTAGAGCTGATCGCTGATCAAGGTAACGAGTCGACATGCCCACCACACATCCACACACACACATATAAACAACAAGGCACGAGACGAGGAAGAGACATAGGATTTATGAAACGTGACTATCTAATCATCGATAAGGGAGTGATCCAGAATGTCTCTAGCCGGTACCCAACTGCTCTCCTCCGGATCGTAACCTTCCCAGTCCACCAGGTACTGAAATCCGCGTCCCCTCCGTCTTGAGTCCAAAACACGATTGACCGAATAAGTAGGTTCCCCATCTATGAGCCTCAGGGGGGGGGGGGGGATTGGGGGGACGAGTCGCCGGAACCGGCGGATTAATGCGGGAATAATAAACGGGTTTTATTTTGGATACATGAAAGACGGGGTGAATTCTCCTGTACGCCGGAGGAAGGTTGAGGCGGACTGCCACCGGACTAACGATCTTGGTGACAGTGAATGGGCCAATGAATTTGGGTGCAAGTTTATTAGATACGTTATTAGATACGGAGCGGAGAGGAATGTTCTTAGTAGAAAGCCACACTTTTCTCGCTCAGATTGACCATTGCTCTGGGAATGGAACCCTGAGGACAGACTGACAGTCGCTCCCAGTAATTTACAAAACTCTCGTCAAAATTTGTACACAAATTGGGGTCCTCTGTCAGAAACCACATCTGTCGGGAGGCCATGTAACCGAAAGACGTGGTTAACGACAATCACCGCTGTCTCCTTGGCTGAGGGTAGTTTGGGCAAGGGAATGAAGTGGGCCGCCTTCCGAGAACCGGTCCACCTCGGTCAAAACTACCGTGTGCCCCTGGGAGGGTGGGAGGGTGGTAATAAAATCTAGAGCGATATGGGACCAGGGTTTCGAAGACTCCGGCAGCAGTTGAAGTAACCCGTCTGGGGGTCAATTGTAAGTCTTACCAGTGAGCCATCAGAGGCCACCAGAATCGTTGCTTGACTAAAAACTTAGTTCGATTAACTCCCGGATGACAAGCCACATTGGAACAATGTCCCCACTGAATAACGCTGGACCGTAACCCCTCCGGCACAAACAAACGATTCGGTGGGCACCGAGCCAGGGGCGTTACCCTTCTAAGGCCGTCTTGACCTTCGATTCGATCTCTCATGTGAGTGTAGAGATGAATAGAGTCTCTGGTAAAATGCACTCGGGAGTGGACGGGCGTTCGGAGCGGTCCAAAATACGCGATAAAGAATCGGGTTTGATGTTCTTGGAACCCAGGCGGTAAGAGAGAGTAAAATCAAAACGACCGAAAAAAGAGCCCACCGAGCCTGCCTGGAGTTTAATCTTTTAGCTGTGCGAATGTATTCCAAGTTCTTGTGATTGGTCCAAACGATAAAAGGTTCATCCAACCAGTGATGCCATTCCTCCAATGCTAACTTGACTGCCAACAACTCTCTGTTTCCAATGTCATAATTACGTTCAACCGAGGTCAAGCGATGAGAAAAAAAAACGCGCAAGGATGCATCAAAACTACAGTCCTTTGATCGTAAAACTAAGCATTTAAATATCATATTATAATATACAGTATGTACATATTATTGGGAGATACAGAGTGAGAACTGAAATGTGTGTGTGTGTGTGTGTGTGTCTGTGTGTGAGTGTGTGTGTGTGTGTGTGTGTCTTTTGTAAGTAGTCTGCCATGTAAGGGATAATGTACATCCAGCCGGTTGTTTTCTCAGAATAAACCCCCGATTCAGGATTCTGAGATAACAACCGGCTGGATGTACATTACCCCGCTTATTACATTGTTGCCTACTTGCCACATAAGTAAATAATTCGACTCGAAATATTGATCAGAGTTTAATATTTGATTAGGTCTTTAAACACAAGCTTTCGCGGAGAGAGCAGTTGAGCGCTGCAAGTTCAAACTAGACGGACATTTAATAAGGTCATACCACTTATTACACAGCATTTCGCCACATAAATAATTATGGAAATAAAAGATATTGATTTCAGATTAAACTGTTTTAAAATCGTACCTGTTTGTATCTTATAATCCAACAGTGTACAAAACAATAGTCACAAAATATTAAATGCACACAAAATTATTGATTTGAATGAATTGTATTAGCTCACCAAATGCAAAACTTCCACGAAGAAAACCCGTTTCTGTCACAAATGGCGTGGTTGAGGCAGACAAGAGGCTGGATCCAACTGCAGCACACTTTTATTTAACATTCAGGAAACAGGATACAAGATTCAAAGACAGGAACATGAACTCGAACAGGAACAACCTACACTCACTTGTAACATCGACAAGAACTCACAAACACAGGCCAGAAACACAGGGCTTAAATAATGAGGACAAACGAGCTAACAGGATAACAAGGGGGCGGAACCAACAAGAAACACCTGGGACAACCAAATGACAAGACAGGGAACCACCAAACACGACAGGACACAAAAGCACATGATAACATAGCCCCCCCCCCTATGGGCGGCTCCCGACGCCCATCAAAACAAGCAAGACAGTCCAGGAAGGAGGTCCTGGAGGAGGGACGGGGGACCAGGCCCGCACTGGGAACCGGGACCAGGATACGAGCAAGGCGGGCCTGGGCCGTGGTGCATGGGTGACCTGGGCGGAACAGGACGAGGCGAAGGCCAGGGCGGAGCAGGATGCGCGGGCGGCCAGGGCGATGCAGGATGCGCGGGCGGCCAGGGCGGAGCAGGATGCGCGGGCGGCCAGGGCGGAGCAGGATGCGCGGGCGGCCAGGGCGGAGCAGGATGCGCGGGCGGCCAGGGCGGAGCAGGATGCGCGGGCGGCCAGGGCGGAGCAGGATGCGCGGGCGGCCAGGGCGGAGAAGACCCCTCGGGCGGCCAGGGCGGAGAAGACCCCTCGGGCGGCCTGGGCGGAGAAGACCCCTCGGGCGGCCTGGGCGGAGAAGACCCCTCGGGCGGCCTGGGCGGAGAAGACCCCTCGGGCGGCCTGGGCGGAGAAGACCCCTCGGGCGGCCAGGGAACAGCGGACACCGGCTCAGGAGGTGCGGACACCGGCTCAGGAGGTGCGGACACCGGCTCAGGAACAGCGGACACCGGCTCAGGAACAGCGGACACCGGCTCAGGAACAGCGGACACCGGCTCAGGAACAGCGGACACCGGCTCAGGAACAGCGGACACCGGCTCAGGAACAGCGGACACCGGCTCAGGAACAGCGGACACCGGCTCAGGAACAGCAGACACCGGCTCAGGAACAGCAGACACCGGCTCAGGAACAGCAGACACCGGCTCAGGAACAGCAGACACCGGCTCAGGAACAGCAGACACCGGCTCAGGAACAGCAGACACCGGCTCAGGAACAGCAGACAACACACACACTGGCTCGGGAAGAGAAGGCACACTCACGGGCACGGAGACAGATGACACACTCACTGGTTCGGGAACAGATGACACGCACACAGGCACGGAGACAGACGACACACACACAGGTTCGGAGACAGACGACACACACACAGGCTCGGAAACAGACGACACACACACTGGCTCGGGTACAGACGACACACACACAGGCTCGGTGACAGACGGCGCACACACAGGCTCGGAGACAGACGACACACTCACAGACTCGAGGACAAACGACACACTCTCTGGCTCAGGGACAAACAACACACTCACTGGCTCAGGAATGGATAACACACTCATTGGCTCGAGGACAAACGACACACTCTCTGGCTCGGGGACAAACGACACACACACTGACTCGAAGACAGACGACGCACACACTGGCTCGGTGACAGACGACGCACACACTGGCTCGGAGACAGACGACGCACACACTGGCTCGGAGACAGACGACGCACACACTGGCTCGGAGACAGACGACGCACACACAGGCTCGGAGACAGACAGCACACTCACAGGTTCGGGTTCGGACGACACACTCACTGGCTCAGGGACAAACAACACACTCACTGGCTCAGGAACGGATAACACACTCGTTTGCCGGAGGACAGGCGACACACGCTCTGGCTCGGGAACAGGCGACACACGCTCTGGCTCGGGAACAGGCGGGGCAGGCTCGGGCTCGGGAACAGGCGGGGCAGGCTCGGGCTCGGGAACAGGCGGAGCAGGCTCGGGCTCGGGAACAGGCGGAGCAGGCTCGGGCTCGGGAACAGGCGGAGCAGGCTCGGGCTCGGGAACAGGCGGAGCAGGCTCGGGCTCGGGAACAGGCGGAGCAGGCTCGGGCTCGGGAACAGGCGGAGCAGACTCGGGCTCGGGAACAGGCGGAGCAGGCTCGGGCTCGGGAACAGGCGGAGCAGGCTCGGGCTCGGGAACAGGCGGAGCAGTCTCGGGCTCGGGAACAGGCGGAGCAGACTCGGGCTCGGGAACAGGCGGAGCAGACTCGGGCTCGGGAACAGGCGGAGCAGACTCGGGCTCGGGAACAGGCGGAGCAGACTCGGGCTCGGGAACAGGCGGAGCAGACTCGGGCTCGGGAACAGGCGGAGCAGACTCGGGCTCGGGAACAGGCGGAGCAGACTCGGGCTCGGGAACAGGCGGAGCAGACTCGGGCTCGGGAACAGGCGGAGCAGACTCGGGCTCGGGAACAGGCGGAGCAGACTCGGGCTCGGGAACAGGCGGAGCAGACTCGGGCTCGGGAACAGGCGGAGCAGACTCGGGCTCGGGAACAGGCGGAGCAGACTCGGGCTCGGGAACAGGCGGAGCAGACTCGGGCTCGGGAACAGGCGGAGCAGACTCGGGCTCGGGAACAGGCGGAGCAGACTCGGGCTCGGGAACAGGCGGAGCAGACTCGGGCTCGGGAACAGGCGGAGCAGACTCGGGCTCGGGAACAGGCGGAGCAGACTCGGGCTCGGGAACAGGCGGAGCAGACTCGGGCTCGGGAACAGGCGGAGCAGACTCGGGCTCGGGAACAGGCGGAGCAGACTCGGGCTCGGGAACAGGCGGAGCAGACTCGGGCTCGGGAACAGGCGGAGCAGACTCGGGCTCGGGAACAGGCGGAGCAGACTCGGGCTCGGGAACAGGCGGAGCAGACTCGGGCTCGGGAACAGGCGGAGCAGACTCGGGCTCGGGAACAGGCGGAGCAGACTCGGGCTCGGGAACAGGCGGAGCAGACTCGGGCTCGGGAACAGGCGGAGCAGACTCGGGCTCGGGAACAGGCGGAGCAGACTCGGGCTCGGGAACAGGCGGAGCAGACTCGGGCTGGACGTGGCAGACGTGAAGCTCTGGCTGGACGTGGCAGACGTGAAGCTCTGGCTGGACGTGGCAGACGTGAAGCTCTGGCTGGACGTGGCAGACGTGAAGCTCTGGCTGGACGTGGCAGACGTGAAGCTCTGGCTGGACGTGGCAGACGTGAAGCTCTGGCTGGACGTGGCAGACGTGAAGCTCTGGCTGGACGTGGCAGACGTGAAGCTCTGGCTGGACGTGGCAGACGTGAAGCTCTGGCTGGACGTGGCAGACGTGAAGCTCTGGCTGGACGTGGCAGACGTGAAGCTCTGGCTGGACGTGGCAGACGTGAAGCTCTGGCTGGACGTGGCAGACGTGAAGCTCTGGCTGGACGTGGCAGACGTGAAGCTCTGGCTGGACGTGGCAGACGTGAAGCTCTGGCTGGACGTGGCAGACGTGAAGCTCTGGCTGGACGTGGCAGACGTGAAGCTCTGGCTGGACGTGGCAGACGTGAAGCTCTGGCTGGACGTGGCAGACGTGAAGCTCTGGCTGGACGTGGCTGACGTGAAGCTCTGGCTGGACGTGGCAGACGTGAAGCTCTGGCTGGACGTGGCTGACGTGAAGCTCTGGCTGGACGTGGCTGACGTGAAGCTCTGGCTGGACGTGGCTGACGTGAAGCTCTGGCTGGACGTGGCTGACGTGAAGCTCTGGCTGGACGTGGCTGACGTGAAGCTCTGGCTGGACGTGGCTGACGGGAAGCTCTGGCTGGACGTGGCTGACGGGAAGCTCTGGCTGGACGTGGCTGACGGGAAGCTCTGGCTGGACGTGGCTGACGGGAAGCTCTGGCTGGACGTGGCTGACGGGAAGCTCTGGCTGGACGTGGCTGACGGGAAGCTCTGGCTGGACGTGGCTGACGGGAAGCTCTGGCTGGACGTGGCTGACGTGAAGCTCTGGCTGGACGTGGCTGACGTGAAGCTCTGGCTGGACGTGGCTGACGTGAAGCTCGGGCTGGACGTGGCTGACGTGAAGCTCTGGCTGGACGTGGCTGACGTGAAGCTCTGGCTGGACGTGGCTGACGTGAAGCTCTGGCTGGACGTGGCTGACGTGAAGCTCTGGCTGGACGTGGCAGACGTGAAGCTCTGGCTGGACGTGGCAGACGTGAAGCTCTGGCTGGACGTGGCAGACGGGAAGCTCTGGCTGGACGTGGCAGACGGGAAGCTCTGGCTGGACGTGGCAGACGGGAAGCTCTGGCTGGACGTGGCAGACGGGAAGCTCTGGCTGGACGTGGCAGACGGGAAGCTCTGGCTGGACGTGGCAGACGGGAAGCTCTGGCTGGACGTGGCAGACGTGAAGCTCTGGCTGGACGTGGCAGACGTGAAGCTCTGGCTGGACGTGGCAGACGTGAAGCTCTGGCTGGACGTGGCAGACGTGAAGCTCTGGCTGGACGTGGCAGACGTGAAGCTCTGGCTGGACGTGGCAGACGTGAAGCTCTGGCTGGACGTGGCACACGTGAAGCTCTGGCTGGACGTGGCAGACGTGAAGCTCTGGCTGGACGTGGCAGACGTGAAGCTCTGGCTGGACGTGGCAGACGTGAAGCTCTGGCTGGACGTGGCAGACGTGAAGCTCTGGCTGGACGTGGCAGACGTGAAGCTCTGGCTGGACGTGGCAGACGTGAAGCTCTGGCTGGACGTGGCTGACGTGAAGCTCTGGCTGGACGTGGCTGACGTGAAGCTCTGGCTGGACGTGGCTGACGTGAAGCTCTGGCTGGACGTGGCTGACGTGAAGCCTTGGCTGGACGTGGCTGACGTGAAGCTCTGGCTGGACGTGGCTGACGTGAAGCTCTGGCTGGACGTGGCTGACGTGAAGCTCTGGCTGGACGTGGCTGACGTGAAGCTCTGGCTGGACGTGGCAGACGGGAAGCTCTGGCTGGACGTGGCTGACGGGAAGCTCTGGCTGGACGTGGCTGACGTGAAGCTCTGGCTGGACGTGGCTGACGTGAAGCTCTGGCTGGACGTGGCTGACGGGAAGCTCTGGCTGGACGTGGCTGACGTGAAGCTCTGGCTGGACGTGGCTGACGTGAAGCTCTGGCAGGACGTGGCTGACGTGAAGCTCTGGCTGGACGGTCTCTGGCTGGACGGTCTCTGGCTGGACGGTCTCTGGCTGGACGGTCTCTGGCTGGACGGTCTCTGGCTGGACGGTCTCTGGCTGGACGGTCTCTGGCTGGACGGTCTCTGGCTGGACGGTCTCTGGCTGGACGGTCTCTGGCTGGACGGTCTCTGGCTGGACGGTCTCTGGCTGGACGGATACAGTGGTTTCACAGGGTTCCTCCTCTACCACCGTATACACTGAACCGCTTAACCGAAGAACCCGGTCAATATAGCTCTCCAGGGTTTCGTGAGGCTTATGCCAGGGCATGAATGTGCTAAGCGGTTCTGATAGCCCTCCTCGAAAGAAGATTATCAGGCTCTCCTCGCTCATCGAGGTGAAGGGTGCCAGCTTGATAAACTCTATCACGTACTCTTCAATCGAGCGGTTCTCCTGACGGAGACGGATAATCTGGACGTCTGGACTCCAGAAAGACATGGCTGCTGGATCACGATGCTGGTGAGTTCTTCTGTCTCAAATGGCGTGGTTGAGGCAGACAAGAGGCTGGATCCAACTGCAGCACACTTTTATTTAACATTCAGGAAACAGGATACAAGATTCAAAGACAGGAACATGAACTCGAACAGGAACAACCTACACTCACTTGTAACATCGACAAGAACTCACAAACACAGGCCAGAAACACAGGGCTTAAATAATGAGGACAAACGAGCTAACAGGATAACAAGGGGGCGGAACCAACAAGAAACACCTGGGACAACCAAATGACAAGACAGGGAACCACCAAACACGACAGGACACAAAAGCACATGATAACAGTTTCTAGCAAGCATATAGCGCTGCTAACTTCAGTAGCCTAGCCCGAATGGGCCAGTGTTATCTGCTTCCAGCGGTTGTTATCTGGGAATAATGTACCGCTGGATGGTGCGATTGACCAATCAGGATCAAGTATTCCACAAAGCCGTGTAATAAACTGTTATAAAGATCTCACTGATTACAAGCTATCCAAATTTCATCATATTGTTTGGACATATAAAAATCAGCAACTGCATCAAATTACATATTTTTGCTCAGTTTGGATCACGTGGTTTCCTCTGATTAAGTTCACTCACAATTTTTCTACAGGTCCTTCTCAAAAAATTAGCATTTTGTGATAAAGTTCATTATTTTCCATAATGTAATGATAAAAATTAAACTTTCATATATTTTAGATTCATTGCACACCAACTGAAATATTTCAGGTCTTTTATTGTTTTAATACTGATGATTTTGGCATACAGCTCATGAAAACCCCAAATTCCTATCTCAAAAAAATTAGCATATCATGAAAAGGTTCTCTAAACGAGCTATTAACCTAATCATCTGAATCAACTAATTAACTCTAAACACCTGCAAAAGATTCCTGAGGCTTTTAAAAACTCCCAGTCTGTTTCATTACTCAAAACCACAATCATGGGTAAGACTGCCGACCTGACTGCTGTCCAGAAGGCCATCATTGACACCCTCAAGCAAGAGGGTAAGACACAGAAATAAATTTCTGAACAAATAGGCTGTTCCCAGAGTGCTGTATCAAGGCACCTCAGTGGGAAGTCTGTGGGAAGGAAAAAGTGTGGCAAAAAACGCTGCTCAACGAGAAGAGGTGACCGGACCCTGAGGAAGCTTGTGGAGAAGGACCGATTCCAGACCTTGGGGGACCTGCGGAAGCAGTGGACTGAGTCTGGAGTAGAAACATCCAGAGCCACCGTACACAGGCGTGTGCAGGAAATGGGCTACAGGTGCCGCATTCCCCAGGTCAAGCCACTTTTGAACCAGAAACAGCGGCAGAAGCGCCTGACCTGGGCTACAGAGAAGCAGCACTGGACTGTTGCTCAGTGGTCCAAAGTACTTTTTTCGGATGAAAGTAAATGTTGCATGTCATTCGGAAATCAAGGTGCCAGAGTCTGGAGGAAGACTGGGGAGAAGGAAATGCCAAAATGCCTGAAGTCCAGTGTCAAGTACCCACAGTCAGTGATGGTCTGGGGTGCCATGTCAGCTGCTGGTGTTGGTCCACTGTGTTTTATCAAGGGCAGGGTCAATGCAGCTTGCTATCAGGAGATTTTGGAGCACTTCATGCTTCCACCTGCTGAAAAGCTTTATGGAGATGAAGATTTCATTTTTTAGCACGACCTGGCACCTGCTCACAGTGCCAAAACCACTGGTAAATGGTTTACTGACCATGGTATTACTGTGCTCAATTGGCCTGCCAACTCTCCTGACCTGGGGCCTCATTTATAACCCTTGCGTACGCACAAAACAGGCCCTGAAAGAGGCGTACGCCACTTCCAACGCATAAGTTGTGATTTATGAAAACAAACTTGACGGGAAAATGTGCGCACCTGCACGCAAACTCTGACCCATACGTACGAACATTTTGGAGACGGAGCAGTTTGGCGACACCGATGGTGAGCTGAGGGATTGATAGTAGATGAATGAAATTAAACATATTGAACTTGAAAAGTTGCGCATATAGCCTATCCATATTGCCATATACATACAAATCACTTTCAATCCTCATTATGCGTCCTAATCATAAATGCATGCTTGTTCACAGTACCAATTTAAATAAATAAATGCCAATAAAAGATCCAATAAAAGTGCATCAATTGAATTTCCTTAAATTTCATTTTGTTATGATCTAAGTGTGGGCGTATAGGTTTACCTCTCATTGTCTGATTGGTATGACAAGGTGTAAAGGATTGAATGTGATCGCTGTTTACATAAATACTACGGAGACACTTCTGCATGTAGTAGCCTATTGCATGATGGATGCGCTGGCATTGCTGGAGGACTATGCCAATGGCAGACTTAGGAGAGAAAGAGTGTTTAGAGACCATGAAGATTTCCTGGCCCACGATGATGAGTGGCTAATAAGCCGATTTAGGTTACTTAGAGCCATGCTCTTGGACCTGTGTGCTGAATTGGGGCAAACATTACAAAGGCCAACTACACGAAACCACGCCATCCCGGTACCAACCCAAGTCCTTTCAGTTTTAGGATTTTTTGCAACCGGGAGTTACCAGCGGGAGTTAGCCGATAGGCAAGTTTAAAATATGATAATGCAATTTTTTTTCTGCGTAAAGCTTCTTGTGGAAACTTATAATTCTGTTAATTTGACATAGGTCTGGGATTTCATAGCCATCCCTGAGCTCCTTAATGCCTGCAGTTTTGAAAGGGATTATTAGAATGATCAATAGACGCATACAGTTTCCTTACACTATTTGGGAACAGGCCAATATCAAAAGGCAATTTGCAGCAATGTCCGGATTCCCAAATGTAATCGGCGCAATTGACTGCACTCATATTGCTATAAGGGCTCCACATGAGAACGAGTTCATTTTTGTGAATCGAAAACATGTCCATTCCATAAATGTACAAGTTATCTGTGAGGCCAACATGATTCTTACAAACGTTGTGGCGCGATGGCCTGGTTCAACACATGACTCTTTTATTGTAATGCACAGCAGTGTAGGGAATAGACTTGAGGCAGGTGCCGTGCGTGATGGGTGGCTTCTTGGTAAGTTAAAATGACATATAATGGTTTCTAACAGTTCAAGCCTACTGTAAAATTAATCTGTTATACTGGCAGGTGACAGTGGTTACCCTCTGAGACATTGGCTCCTCTCCCCATTTCCAAACCCTCAGAGTGCAGAGCAAATGCGTTACAATGATGCCCACGCTCGTGCGCGCTCGGTAGTTGAGAGAGCCATTGGCCTTCTCAAGGGTAGATGGCGTTGCCTTGATGTTTCGGGTGGTAGACTTTTATACCAACCAAAAAAAGTTTGCCAGATCATCATGGCATGCGCCATTCTACACAACATGGCACAGAGGAATGGTGTCCCTCTCCCCGCTGACCTCCCTCACCTCCAGCATGAGGAGCCTGACCCACACCCCCCTCCCCAACATGAACGGCATCATCAGGGCACAAGGCTCCGCGAGGAAGTAATGCGGCATTTGTGAAGGGACAACAACACACAGGTTCATTTTTTAACAAGATCTTTTAATGTAGAAGCAATGTCACCCAACACAACCTTTATTTGTTTAAGCTCATCTGCTATAACTGTAATTGCCTCAATTGTGTCCCTCTGTGTCTGAAGGACAGCCTCAGTCAACACCCGGCCACTTCCAACCGTGCCATGGGGTCTGGACGCGCTCCTGCTGTGTACCTCCGGACACTCCACAGCTGCTGCAGACTCAGCGCTGGGAGTCTCCTCACCACCCTGTGCTCCCATACCCTCTGGAACAACAAGGCCACAATAACCTATTGTGCTATTTCTATTTTATTTAATTGTGCTCATGTAATAAAATGATTCACCTGTTTCCACCATGTCTGTGTCTCCCTCCCTGTCAGACAGAATGCCGCACACACTGGTTTCTCCTATAATAGAAGCCAGCCGAGTCTCCATGGGGGACAGATCGGGCGTCCCAGGACCCCCACCAGTCCCAGACACACTCTGTCGGTGACTGGCAAGCCTTTTTTTGCCCCCACCTTTATGTCGGACCACTTCTTTTTTTATTTCAGGAACCGTCCTGTTAGCCGAACCAACTGCATTCACCGCTGTAGTCACATGTTGCCATTCCACACTTTTTTTTTTGTTAGTGATGCCAATGCTATTGCTACCAAACAAAATATTTTTTCTTTCCTCCACCTCCGTCACAAGAACCTCTATCTCAGTATCTGCGAAAATTTTTTCGCCTTGTTCTCAATTGCTGCCATTTTTTAGCATAAAGTAGGCTACCTTTTGCTGGCTCATTAATATGCACGCCCATTCACGAGGTGATTTGCATGGCCTATATATGGTTGAATGTAGGCGGGTAAAGGGTGGGATGTCGATTTTTTTCACGTACGCAAATTATCAGGTAGACTGTGATTTATAAATGGAAAATTGCTTGCAGGTGTGCGTACGCAGGGTTTTATAAGTCTCAATTTTAGTTTGCGTACGCTATTTTTGGCTTTCGGGCGCACGCACACTTTCAGTAAGGATCCTACGCAGGGTTTTATAAATGAGGCCCCTGAACCCCATAGAGAATCTGTGGGATATTGTGAAGACAAAGCTGAGAGACGCAAGACCCAACACTCTGGATGAGCTTAAGGCCGCTATTGAAGCATCCTGGGCCTCCATAACACCTTAGCAGTGCCACAGGCTGATTGCCTCCATGCCACGCCGCATTGAAGCAGTCATTTCTGCAAAAGGATTCCCGACCAAGTATTGAGTGCATAACTGAACATAATTATTTGAAGGTTGACTTTTTTTGTATTAAAAACACTTTATTGGTCGGATGAAATATGCTAATTTTTTGAGATAGGAATTTTGGGTTTTCATGAGCTGTATGCCAAAATCATCCGTATTAAAACAATAAAAGACCTGAAATATTTCAGTTGGTGTGCAATGAATCTAAAATATATGAAAGTTTAATATTTATCATTACATTATGGAAAATAATGAACTTTATCACAATATGCTAATTTGTTTAGAAGGACCTGTATATCATACTACAAGAGCGTAAAAGCCTGTTGTATCAATTTGATACTCAGAAAAAAAACTATTATTCAAATGTCAGGCTTTATAATGTTACATTAATTAGCTAAAAATAAAATATTACAATACACAATAAAAATGCAATATTATACAACCAAAGTTATAATAATGTTTATGGATGAGTGAATACATTGATGTTTTTAACATGACTGTGGCATGAAGCAGGTCGCAATTGCTAATGAGAGATAAATATCAGCGCCACACGCGAGTCCTGCGAATATATAGGAATAAGGATATTTCATAATACCGCAAGTGCTGAATTACTACTCACGCAGGTCAGTTTATTAGACAAATTAAACTTTTGAGGTAACGCAGCGCTGTTCCACTTGGTCTACACTATACTAAACTGCATTTGAGTGTGTTGAAAGTTATAATGTTTTTGTGTTAGTTTGTCTGTATGAGAATAGCAGTAAGGTATATCAACATTAGAATCACATACTGATCATATACTAACATTTCATCATGTTGATCTATATAACATTGATTAGTTGTATGTACATTTGCTCACCTGTCTAATAAAGTATCTCTGTCAAGTTGAAGTTTGTCACGGACGTGAAGCTCACAGCATCACGCTGATATTGATCCTGGTTTTAGTTCTCCTTTTGTCCCAAAGTCTGCTTGCCATGGTCTATAATGTTTGAACGAACAACAACAGCGTGAGCGTACCGCTAGACGTAACGCAATTATCCATGTCTGTCGCCATGGTTACTATGGCAGTATGCGCGGAAACCTGGGATAACGGCTCGGTTACGTATGTAACCCTCGTTCCCTGAGTAGGGAACGGAGACGTTACGTCGGAATGACGACGAAATGAGGTTTCGCTTAGAACACCTATCGACTTCGAGTATACAAAAACGAGCCAATGGCAAAGAAATGTCATGGGTCTGCGGAATTTGCATGACGTAACTCCGCCCCACCTCGTGGGTATAAAAGGAGGACGCCGGCAACATGCAGTTATGTTTCTTCGCTGAGGAGCCAAGACTGAACTCAGGCGATCCCCGCGGTACAGCGGAAGTGGCAGGAAGACGTAACATCTCCGTTCCCTACTCAGGGAACGAGGGTTACATACGTAACCGAGACGTTCCCTTTCGTGGTCACTCTGAGTTACGTCGGAATGACGACAAAATGGGGTTTACAGTCTAATCACGCTACCTTCCACAGCTGTCTTCCAGTGCCCTGCGTAAATCTGAGCCCTCGAGAGATTTAGGACGAAGGACTCCTATTTAACACAGGAATCCCAAGGTACACTGGGAAGCATATCCCATAGCTTTAGAGGAAATATGCAATTATCACCAACCCAGTGGGGGGGGGGGGGGGGGCATTTGAAAATACACATATGACCCGAAGGAAACATATGGAGAAACTCTGAGGTGTCCAGCCGCAGGTGGAATATTTCAACCTCAGGGGTGGCAAGGTGGCTTGCCGAGGGAAAGACACATGCTCAGAGAGGCTTACAGTGGAAATACACGTGTGGGGGTAGCTCCGGGGAGGGACCATGCACACGGGAGGCACCTAGCCGACGCCCAAGCAATAGACACTAGCGCTAGCATCAGGGGTGCTGGAGAAACTCAGGGCTTGCGGAGAAGCTCACCTGAGCAGAATATCGCACGTATCCAGTCCGTGGAGTGGAATGGCGAGCAAGCGAAGACACCTGAGCGGGTCCGGTAATAGCTAGTTGAAGCGAGTACATGAGAGGACACTGGCTCCACTCGGAGATTATAGAATCTGGCGAATGTGTTCGGTGTCGCCCAGCCTGCAGCTCTGCAGATGTCTGTTAGCCATGCGCTAGAGCCCAAGAGGATGCCACACTCCGGGTGGAGTGGGCAGTTACACCAAGGGGGCACGGTCGACCTTGCTGCTGGTATGCCAAAGCAATGGTGTCCACTATCCAGTGAGACAACCTCTGCTTTGAGAGAGCCTTTCCCTTCAGCTTCCCACCATAACAGACAAAGAGCTGGTCTGAGGTCCTGAAACACTGCGTCCTGTCTACATAGGCGCGGAGAGCGCGTCCTGGACAGAGCAGTGCCAAGGCTGAGTCTGCCTCCTCCGAGGGCAGCGCTTGCAGGTTCACCACCTGGTCCCAGAAGGGAGTGCTAGGAACCTTAGGCACATATCCAAGCCGGGGTCTCAGGATCACGTGAGAGTAAGCCGGCCCGAATTCCAGGCACGCTTCGTCAACGGAGAATGCGTGCAGGTCCCCGACCCTCTTGAGAGAGGCCAATGCAACCAGGAGCGCTGTCTTCATTGACAGGAACTTAAGCTCCACTGATTGCAGAGGCTCAAAGGGAGCACTCCGCAGGGCACTTAAGACCACTGAGAGGTCCCAAGAGGGAACGAGAGGAGAACGAGGAGGATTCAGCCTCCTCGCCCCCCTCAGGAACCTGACGATCAGGTCGTGCTTCCCTATGGACTTACCTTCCACTAAGTCGTGGTGAGCGGCAATAGCGGCAACATAAACTTTGAGGGTGGAGGGAGACAGCCTTCGCTCCAACCCATCTTGAAGGAAGGAAAGCACGAAACTGATCGAACACCTCCGGGGGTCTTCTCGGCGAGAAGAGCACCAGTTGACGAAGAGGTTCCACTTCAACGCGTAGGCGTGCCTAGTGGACGACGCTCTAGCGGAAGTGATGGTAGCCACCACCGTAGGTGGTAGGGTACTCAAACCTGCCTCGTCCCGTCCAGGAGCCACACGTGGAGGTTCCAGAGATCGGGACGAGGGTGCCACAGGGTGCCCCGTCCCTGAGAAAGGAGGTCCTTCCTCAGAGGAATTGGCCAAGGAGGTGCTGTCGCGAGGAGCACTAGTTCGGAGAACCAAGTCCGGGTGGGCCAGTACGGCGCAACCAGAAGGACCTGCTCCTCGTCCTCCCTGACCTTGCGCAAGACCTGCGCAAGAAGGCTCACTGGGGGAAACGCATATTTGCGGCCCCGCGGCCAGCTGTGCGCCAGAGCATCCGTACCGAGCGCGCCCTCGGTCAGAGAATAATACTGGGCGCAATGGGTCGAGTCGTTGGAGGCAAACAGATCTATCTGTGCGTCCCCGAACTGGTCCCAAATCAGCTGGACCGACTGGGGATGGAGTCGCCATTCTCCAGGGAGGGGCTGAAGCCGTGACAGCTCGTCGGTAGCACGGTTCAGGGCTCCGGGAATGTAAATGGCACGAAGGGACCTCAGATGCCTCTGACTCCATAAGAGGAGGTGGCGGGCGAGTTGCGACATACGGCGGGAGCGTAGACCACCTTGATGGTTGATGTACGCTACTGTGGCGGTATTGTCTGATCGGACTAGTACGTGTTGACCCATGAGCAGCGCTCGGAAGCGCTGCAGGGCAAGGCGTACTGCCAGCAACTCGAGGCAATTGACATGCCATAGACGCTGGGGTCCTGTCCAGGAGCCCGCGGCAATAAGTCCATTGCACAGGGCGCCCCAGCCCGTGGTGGAGGCATCTGTTGAGACAACAACATGCAGAGACACTCGTTTCAGGGGGACACCAGCCCTGAGAAAACTGAGGTTCAACCACGGGGTGAAGGTCTGACGGCAGGTCGGAGTAACTGGTACTCAGAGCGTGCCTTGTTGCCATGCCCACCTCGGGACTCGGTCGCGAAGCCAAAGCTGAAGCGGTCTCATATGAAGCAAGCCGAGCGGCGTCACCGCGGCTGCAGATGCCATATGCCCCAGGAGCACCGAGTCGATGTCCATACCGAGAAAAGAGATCCTCTGCACGGGGCAAAGTTTGCTCTTCTCCCAGTTGACCCGAAGCCCAGACGAGCTAGGTGCCGGAGCACAAGGTCCCTGTGTTCGCAAACCTGATCTCGAGAGTGAGCTAGGATCAGCCAGTCGTCCAGATAGTTCAGGATGCGAACCCTGTGAACCCGAAGGGGAACAAGGGCTGCCTCGACGACCTTTGTGAAGACGCGAGGAGACAGGGCTAGCCCGAAAGGGAGAACCGCGTACTGGTATGCCTGCCCCTCGAAAGCAAACCGAAGGAACGGTCTGTGTCGAGGAAGAATGGAGACATGAAGGAAGGCGGAGTAACTGACCCGGACGTGGACGGCATAGCGATCCGGTGTGGGGGCGCAGTTAACATCCGCGCCCTGACAAAGGAGGCCAGGGAAGGACCAGCGTTCCACGGGGGCCTGCTCTGCCAGGGGTCTGGCGACAGAGTGGGACAGGGACGAAACGGTCCGTGGACGGCACGCCGTGTCAACCAACTCTGGGACAGAGGGGGACGAGGAGAGCACGGCTTGTGGGCGGCGCTCTGTGTCGTCCGAAAACTCTGTGTGCTCAGAGACGAGAGAGTCAGTTCTTTCAGAATAAGGATTCTTCCCCAGCCCTCCACCGGGGAAAGGAGTGGCCCTGCTACCAACTCCTGGAAAGAACTGAGTCCCATCTCTGAGCAGCCCATCTCAAAAGCGCCGCTTAACCCGGCGTTTAGCGGGGGGCGGGGCTGGAGAGGGCTGAGGCATCCCCCCCACGGTCTTCCAAGCCAGCCCGGGTGAACGGGCGGGGTTGGAACCGTGGGAGGGCGCCCTCGGCAGTTGGCAGACTGAGGGACCTGAGCGGACGGCGGGGCCGTCGGCAGAACAACCACAATCTGCTCCCAGGCGGTTAAGAACTATTGGGCAGAAGAACTCAACCGCAACGCCGAAGAGGCCGACCTGGGATGTGGGGGTGTCGAGCAGACGAGTCAGCCCCAGAGTGGTAAAACATCACCTGACTCGGAGAGCGCACGGCCACCTTCGTCGCTCGGAGAGCAAGGTCAGTGGCGGAGCGCTTTTTGGTAGCTCATTAAAGAGGCTCGAGTCAGTCCCGCCCTCATGCATAACCATGAGCATTTGGGCCAGGTAGACCACAGAACGGTCATGGGATGCAGTGAGGCGGCTGCCTGTCCTGTGGCACTATAGGATTTCGCCACAGATTAGTGTAGACGAAAAAGAACTACAGGCTTCGGACGGGTGCTTAGGATAGCGCCGGGAGCACTCTGAGGACACAGTAGCATCGCAACAGAGCGTTCAACCGGGGGGACCTCAGTGTACCCATGGGCAGCGGCCCCGTGAGGGGGGAAAGGGGGATGAGACCAACGAGCGGTCCTGAGAAGACACGGGGGTCTTCCAGGACATCGAGATCTCATCATGCACGTCCGGGAAGAAAGATATTGGGGTTTGCCGTGGACGCGGGTCGGCGGCCTTACCCAAAAACCAATCGTCCCAGGAAAGCATGGCCGTCATCTCCGGATCATACTCAGACACAGCATAACACACCAGAAGGTGGCAGCTGTGACGAGTCGTCACTTCCAAAAGAACCAAGCCCACCTTATGATGTTACTACAGAAATAGCATCTTCCTCTGTAGCTTCAACCGAAACTCGCGGGCCACCCGAAGGTCGACTCGCGGGAATCGGAGGTTCACTAGCGGGCACCGTTACACAGGAGGGGGCTGGGGTCGCGGACAGATAGTCGGCGCCTTGTTCCACACTATAACCCTCAGGTCACCCTGGCCACCAGCCGAAGTAGCACCCCTCGGGGGAGCGCTAGATCGGGGTGTGGATGAGGGGACTCTCACTCTTGCGAGTTCATTGAGTCTCGACCTAAATGACGCGATGATCATGTTCCCAGAGAGAACATGAATCACCCACGAGCGCTGTACAAGCATGATAAAAGCCCTACACACTAGACAGCGCTCGTGCCCATCAGAGTCCGATACCAATCTGCCGCCACTTTTTTTTTTTTTTAAATGCACGGGCGAGCCGTCTTTAAAAAGACGTGCCGCGTGCGAGCTCTTTTGTGAGAGGAGAAAAAAAAACTCCGCGATGTTGAAGCGAGCGGGGAGAACACACTCACTGGCAGATCACTGCACAGATCAGCAGGCAATGTGAACTCGCTGCAGATCGCCATCACACCAACACCGGAGAGAATGGCTCGTCTCGTAGAGTGAAGTCATAAATGGCTGTGGAGTGAAGAGATACTCTTGGCTCCGAAGCGAAAACATAACTGCATGTTGCCGGCGTCCTCCTTATATACCCACGAGGTGGGGCGGAGTTACGTCATGCAAATTCCGCAGACCCATGGCATTTCTTTGCCATTGGCTCGTTTTTGTATACTCGAAGTCGATAGGTGTTCTAAGCGAAACCCCATTTCGTCGTCATTCCGACGTAACTCGGAGTGACCACGAAAGGGAACGCGGATATTACATCATTGTCAGTCGACAAGTCAACATGGACGAGCCATATATATAAAATTGGAATTTCTCTGAAATTAAAAATCTTTGGGAACTTTTGGGATATTGTAGGTACAGAACTGCAGGAAATATATCACACTGTGCAAGTGATTTTTAGATATTTTATTACTGTGCAAGTGATTTTTGGATATTTTATTACAAAAATCGTACATATTGTAGCTTTAATGACCTCGCAGTTAAAGCTTCGTACATTATGTAACAGGGGGGTTTGGCTTTGTAAGACCAAGTGTATATTCTGTATGTTTGAGTGGTCATAGGCGAGTTGAGGTTGTGAAGGGGGAAAAAAGTTCTTAATCTGAAGATCAAGTTTTGATTTCTCTCATTTATTGTTCTTTTACTAAAGAAGTATGTACTTGATGGCAAAATGAAACTCTTTAATAACCCCAAATGCCCCAGTGATTTTACAGCTGTAGGATCACATTTCTATCATCCAGCCAAACTGAGTCTAGGCTACCCTGATGATGGTTTTGGACGCACACAATGACAAGTAAATGGAAGTAACGAAGGCCCTTTGATGCCATCACCACCTTATATGTCAGGCATTGAGCACAGTTGCTATATCCACACAATTGTGCCAAACATGTAAACCTATGAAATGCATATGGGGATGCAGTAAATCCACATTGACATCACAAGAGATACTCCCTTCATCTCTTCTGATCTGATGATCTTTTAATGCTGACAAGAGTTCTGCATCATCCCACACTCCCACAATCAATCAGCACCTTCTGTGCTGCTTTCCTCCTTCTCTGGAGAGCTTTTACTAATGATACAATTAACAATTGAGAACCATTTTAATGGTAATCAGTCTTGATATCTCATTATTTGTGTTTTGAAGTCACAGGAAAATCTGGAGCAATAAAAATCATAATAGGGCCTTTGTCTCTCATGCGCCAGTAAAGTCCTTTGAGGTGTGGTCGCACGTCACACAACTTACCCATGAGAGCAGTGCCTGTGTTTCTAATTATTGTTCAAACTATGAACTATAGCTAACATGTATGAGCTCAAGTTTCATGGGTCACTAGTCACAACTCTACGTAGCTGTTGAAAGGACATAGCGCAGAAAACGAAAATGTCTACTACAGGATATTATCTTATTCATCAGTCTATTCATGTCATTAATGCACATTTGTCTTTGTAGTTCCACCTTGAATGTTATCAAACCTGATTTTGCATTGTTTTACATAAGAGGTCTCTGGATTGTTCATTTTTTTGTTGTCTTGGCAGAGCTCCTAAAGGCAACCAGAAAACAGCATGACGGTGATGGGAACTGTACCACCCTGCCAAATGCAGAAAGCACAGAGCATCTGCATGATATGAAAACTGCTGGCCAGCTGTTATTACGTTCAGCACCTCAGACACTTGGCTCTGAAATAGTACAAGTTTGGGGAAGGGTCCTGGGTGGGGCAGAAGAGATTTATCTCATAGATGTTCATTGCTTTTTTTATGCACAGTTTCACTGCATCTACACATAAGTTTGGTTCCACTCCCTTACACGCTTACTCGCACACTGAGTCAGAAACACATGCACAAATGAGTCAAACTGGTGCAATAGGAACCCTATGTTACATGGGAAAGCTACATAATTTTCCTCCACTTTTGGCTCAGCCAACACACACACACACACGCACACGCACATGCACAAACACACACACGCACACAAACACACACACACACACACACACACACACACACACACACACACACACACACACACACACACACACACTTAAGTGCCTTGTTTGTTTTGGGAGCTTTCCCACTGCAAAGCACCATGCAGCATATCAAATCGGGATCTCTTGCCATAGCTTATCAAGATTAATCTCTGTACAGAGGCAATTTAACTATAAGGACACCAATGCTTCTAAGGGAAAAGGTATCAGTTTGACGATTTTAAAATAATAGATCACTTACATGTTGCTGTTGTGTATTTATTATTCATTAATCATTGCTGAAACAAAATAACATTAGAAGGTTAAGACTGTAATTTTAAGCCTTCAGACTTTACTTTTCAGACAAGATGTGTCATTCAGTGTAAGGTTTTATATTTGCTTGATATTTTTCCTTCCGTATGTCCTATGTTACTGACAGTTCCCCCAAAAATGAAAATTATGTCTCAATTTACTCACCCTCATGTCATTCCAAACTCATTAGGCTTTCGATGATCTTCAAAACACAAGATAGTTTTAATGAAACTTGACAGATTTCTGTCACTCTATCAAAAGTCCATTCCACCAAACCTTTGAAGATTTAAAAAGTTTGAAGATTGAAGTTGAAGATTTAAAAAGTAAAAAAAGAGATTAAGTAATCCATGAATCAAACAGTTTAAGTCTTCTTAAGTCTTCTTAAGAGACATAATTACTTTATACGATAAACTGATTTACTTTAGAAAGATTAGCTAGAAAGAAAGAAAGATTAGTTAGACAGAAGAAAGAAAGAAAGATTAGTTAGAAAGAAAGAAAGAAAGAAAGAAAGAAAGAAAGAAAGAAAGATAGATAGAAAAAAAGATGAATTAGAAAGAAAGAAAGAAAGAAAGAAAGGAAGAAAGAAAGAAAGAAAGAAAGAAAGAAAGAAAGAAAGAAAGAAAGAAATATTAATTAGAAACTCTGGTAACGGTAGTTAATTTACAGATAGCAGAGAGCAGCCAAGATAAGCAGGTGAGTGTTCAGCATATAGATTGTTCAGATATAGGAATCGCACTCGGGAAAATACTACAAGGGCGGGAGAACAAATGTGCAAAAGTAAAAAAGTGATACGCCGTGGAAAGCTAATCTTTGCCAATATAGGAAATATTTGGATGTAGAAAAAACGCTTGGTTGTCCTCGAGGATATATATAGGCCTACAATTTGCGCAAAATGCGGACCCAAAGTGGCTGCAAAAGTAGAACACCATCCCTCAGTGGCAGTGCAGATTAAGGTAGGCCTATGTCCCGTTTATATTTAGATGCAGAGGGAATCCCAGAATCCAGTCATGTAAATTGAATTTACAGTAGCCTATTTAACGCAGATGTCTCATAAAAGATGGATAAATAAATCGAAAGTAGAGCTGTGCAATACATCAAATCGCGACCTGGTCTATGAATATTAAAGCGCAAAAAGACTGCTTTATAACCTGCTTGATCTGCGTGTCTCTTTGGGAATGAGCTGTGCCGCTTCATCTACATACTCAAGCTCATGTTGTTTTCAGCGTCTAACATACAATGCAAGGACATGAAGACATGAACATTTCCAGAACCGCTATCAGAGAACGCCTGCTGAGCATTTTCATTATTTTATTTGAGAAAAACCATTATCAACCAAATACACTCTGGAACAGGTCTTCACTACAACCCGTCAAAATAATTCGATTCGATTCGATTTAACTAGGAGAAATTATAAAAGAAATTTTAAAGCTTGTGTTTTTATTATGTTGCCATCACTTGGCAGAATTAGGGGCATTTTAAGTCTAAAAATTTAGTTATTGGTGAAGACTGTGAGCCGGCTGAATAAACCCGAATGAACTGTATAGTTACATGTACCACAAATGTTCCCGATGTGCACTATGGCTTATAGCCACATACAACCAGACATGGTTTCAACTCCCTAGCCTTTGGCTCCAAATAATACTTTGGGTTCATAATTCAATAAAGCAGAAGGATTTACTCCAGACTTAAGTGTTCTGATGAGCTCTACACTTTTTGTCATTCATGGAGATAACAAAATCATTTAAATAGCCTCGTTTCCTTACTTTCATAAAGCCTTCATAGATTTGTACAGTATATTTTAAAAATGCTCTCATTTATCATTTAGCACAAGTTGTTCATAGATTTCAACAGTGGAAAAATCTGTTTTCTTTTAGCTTAACAACTCAAAACAACACCTTTGTACAAATGGCTTTAAGAGCAAACAGTCAAATTGCCTAAACTAGCTTTCATAACTGCCATGATTATTTCTGCAAATTGGTCCTTTTGTGTGTAAGTGTTTGGAAAGAAATAAGCAACTCATGACATCATATGGGCTAATCAAGAATTAATAAGTGCTTTAGACCCACATTTCCAGTAAGTAATGCTGCAACCCAGAGACCCTTCCTCATTTTCCATAGTTTGTGTGTGTGAGTGCGTGTGTGTGTGGGTTGGTTTATGTGATTTATGAGGACACAAATTTGTATAATGACGTGTATTTCACTGGTATTACAACTTATAGGTGGTTCATGAGGACATTTCAAAATTCAAATAGCTTAAAAAAACATAAAAAAACAATGTTTTATTAAAAATGTAAAAATGCAGAATGTCTCCTGTGATGGGTAGGTTTAGGGATGGGGCAGTGTAAGGGTATAGAATATACAGTTTGTACAGTATAAAAACCATTACGCCTATGGAGAGTCCTCATAATGTTGTTGCACCAACGTGTGTGTGTGTGTGTGTGTGTTTTTTTTTTGTGTGTGTGTGTGTGTCTGTGCACGTATGTGAATCAGTCACTGTGTAAATAAGTCACTGTGATGATTTTGGCATAACAGCCTCGGTCTTCTGTGAGCTTTCTTTTTCAGGGTGGGGAACATATGACTCGACGGAGCTTTAGTCTAAGACAAGGCCTTGCGGGGATGAAGGGTGTCTTCTCACCTAGAATATGTAAATCACAGCTGAAATAACATGGGACATAATTTGCATTGAACAGGTTACTCCCTTTCACCATCACTCCATCAAGACCACTTAGAAAACATCCTTGATGGACCACACATTCTCCTTCCACATCTCCATCCTATCTCTTCTCCTGTGATAATGAGGTCTTTTTAGAGTCCAGACATACTTTTGTTTTGTTGAAGTGGGCCATATCTTTACTTATCAGTACAAGCTTCCATTAAGTAATCTGAAAGGGGGTTATGTTAGGTGAAGAAGAGGTTTCAAGAGGAACCAAGAAGATGGGCAGATGGGAAGGTGGATGTTTTTGGATTTCTTGGCTGATCAAAAATATGTCTGGCAGGCCTTGATGTAAAACATCATAACACAGCAGGTACAAACACATGAAAAATCAATCGGCAAAGTCACACTGCACTGGTCATGTATTACAAGCATATTGAGGGGTTGTGTAATTCAGCATCTGGAGAGCATGAATGGTGTTCAAGGTTTTGAATTAATATATTCTAAGTGGGGAGTCCATTGTTTCCAGTGAGACATGTTCACTGTTGGACAGATTTCCTTTGAAGACCTTAGACTAAATGTTGAGAAAGAAGTATTTAAAGGGGGTTTCTGGTATTAATATACTATTAGACAAGATGCCTGTATAAGTTGATCTAGCAACATTTGGAGAACTTAAACTGTATTTAAACCAATGTGATGTCACAAAAGCCTTTAAAAAATATTTGCATTCTTTAAATCTTTTTTTCTTCTCATTTTAAAGAAAGTTTTGCTATAAACCCTGTTTACCATAGCCTACTGTAGCCATCACATACAACAAATTGTAGTCTGCACGTCTCCCCTTAAATCTAAACGGAGAGCAATGCATGGCAGAAAGGGAAGCTGTTCTTAAATGAGGGAGTCCACGCACGCACGCACGCACGCAGGCACGCACGCACGCACGCACGCACGCACGCACACACGCACACACACACACACAAACACACACACACACACACAATGTAGGGTGATGGGCTTCATCTCTCTCTAAGGGGAGTGGGAGTGGCTACATTTGGCCAGGGCTTCAATATAAGCCTTCTGAATGGACCTTTTAGGAGCCCAATCTTTCTTGTGGCACAACTACCAACACCTACATAGACAACAACGGGAAGAAAGTATTTTTTCTGGACTCTCCAGTTTTATTGCTCAATTACATTTATTTCGTGTCCCTGTTTTTTTTTTTTTATGTATATATTTTTTTTATTTTTTGCTTTTTTGCTTTTCTAGTCAAGAGGCCTTTAGGCAAAGAAACAAAAATACAAGATGATCGCTCTGTTTTCCTTGGCATTGTTTTTCTTTGCAAGCAGTCCACATGTCGAAGCACAAGGTAAGAACCACTTTTGATCCCTTCGTGCATGAATGAATGAATGAATTTACGTTTCAGAATGCATCTGTTTATGTGTATGTGCAGATGAGAATGTGGTAAGATATATTTAATACTCAAAAACTGCACAGTATAATTTATAGAAATTAGATCATCAAAGTTAAACGCTAATAAGAATGAGGGATAAGACAAAAAAATTTACCATGGATAAACATAATTTTCTCAATGCTATCACCAGATTTGAATTGCATTACTCCACTATTCATCTCTAAAATACTCCAAGAATCCTCCCACTATACACACACACACGCGCACACAAAGATTCAGCTCACCACAGACTTTCATAAGCTTTAAAACATCTGCTGCAGGTAATTTAACAGTTGTTTTACAGTTGTTGACAGTTGGTTTTCACTGACCGTGAAAAGCGGCTCGGCTGATTACACCTGAGTGCAGATCTGTTACGTTTTCTTGAGGGTAAATGCAAGATCAGTTCCTGACAGCCAGTGATGTCAGGAGCATATTAGTCTGAAGAGCCACACAGTTGACCTTTATATTGCCAGCTGTATGCTGGCTGTTGCCATATCCATTGACTTTACAGTGAAGCCACTGAATATATGTGTCTGACAGGAGCTACAGCAATATTAACAGCCTCTGAAAATGTAAAGAGCCCCTCTCTGAATGCAGTTATTTTCCTTCTGATGTAATGGTCTGTAAATTCATGGGTGTGTATCGATTGGGCTGGACTGGGGCTGATGGAGAGAAGGTATGAACTGGAGGAAGAAGTGAAAGTTTCTTATAGTTTTGGGCACTTAGCGACTGCTCAAGACAGGCCTGATTCACGGAGGCTCTGTTCAAGACATAATGCATCCATTAGTCAGGCATGGCTGAGTAGGGGGTGTGTGAAAAAGAAAGAGAATGGCTTTGTGTGTGATGGGCGAGAGAAAAGGGGAGAGAATGAAGGAAGGGGAGAAATAGGCAGAATCTAAATGTCAATGCACAAGTAGGATGGTTATGATAGGGGGAGTGCTGTCCAGCTGTGTGCAATAATTCATGTTCATACCCCACTGACCTCTGCTTGCTCAGCAAACTGTAGGAAGTGAAGTTAAGCCATCAAGACTGTCTGACTGTGAGGGAGCGATTCCATATGTCACTTGTATACACAGATGTGAAGCTATAATCAGTGTGCTTTTATGCATTTAGGGTTGTGTACCTCACAACCATATAAACTGTAGGACTCCAACCAGCAGATGTGTAGAAGATGCCAATAGGATCCAAACACGTGTATTACATGGCAAAATTGAATGATTGTTTTAATTTAAATTTATATCACCCTCTCTGTTTATACTTTGCAAATGTCTCTGATGACTTGGTTATATAATCTATTGTCTAACTACTTGAAATATTATTTGGAGTCTGCTTGCTTACTTTGCTTTTTCTTTTTTAATAAATTGTCAAGCATTGTTTTATTTGAATATGTTTATTTCAACATTTGTTTTTATTCTCATGCTCTATTTTTTATTCATATATATTTTTAAATTAAAATTAACTTTTTAATAATATTAATATATATATATATATATATATATATATATGTGTGTGTGTGTGTGTGTATTCATATTTATTTATTATTGTTATTTGTTGTTATAATTTTGTAATACTTTATTTATTATTATTATAATAATTTAGATTATTACTACATTACTATAACATTATTAACACTTCAGTCACGGACCTCAATTACAGTTTCTCTGGGGGAAAAAAACAACAACAATTTATGTTAAATTAATATCTATCCTTTCTTACACCAAATAGCCGAGTTATTGGTGGGTGGGAAAGAGGCACTTAAATATTTAAACCACCATGGCACTTCCATTCTGCCGTTCAAGAGTAAACACTTTCCTCTGTTTGCTTACAAGAGCAGGACTAAAGGGTGGGTGGAGATGGGGGATGGGGTGTCACAGGAACTAGTGGGAGTTGGGTATATGGAGAACATTATGGGTTAGAGGATTTGAGATGATATTTGAGAGTTGTGCAAAACTGGTACAAAATCACACCATCAATGGAATACAGATAGTCAGCCAACAAAGATAGCTCTTGCATGTGTGGAGCCCTAATCCAAAAAGCTTAGCTATAAATTTCCAAAACTGGTAGCTGCTGTCATTACTGGAGGGTGTACTTGATCATTTGAGGAGAGGTTATTCATCTGTTCCTTCTGGTTACAGCATGCCACTTTGGCACACTGTCTCCTAAGTGAGAGTTTATTTTGAAGAAAGTGAGAGTGAGAGAGTGAATGACTCACAATGAAGTGTAAAAAGGATCAGATGTGATAATGATTGTAAGAAATAGGCTAGGATTTAATTACTTCTGGAAAGAGGAGAATATTTCTTCTGTTGGTCATAATGTGAATTAAGTGCTGTATAATTAAAGGTGGAGAACAGCACAGTTTAACATGGCTTCTGATCCATAAAATGCTTAGATGTTAAGAACATGTATTCATTCTGAGCAGAGGTTGGGCACATGCTATTATGATTAAGAAGTTTCCAGCTTAGTCGAGTGAGGAGTAATAAAGGACTACAGTAAAGTAAATGGTTTGATGCAGAAGACAGAAAGTCTTGCTAATGAGTCCCATATTTGTTTTGACCATATGGGAAAGGTTTCACGGCAGATACACTTCACCTGAGTGTAAAGGTTAGTTATAGAACATTCTGGTCATGGCTTAACAGAAAAAGTGCCTTTGTCTTAATCTTTTTAGATTGACAGGTTGCCCCGCCCATGCTTACATGAATCAGTTGATGGTCTAGACAAACAAAAATGATTTGAGATTACTTGATAATATGGGTTGAATGATTTGGCAAAGCACATCTGTAGACAGTTTAAACCATGGGGAAAAGAGAGACTGAATGGTGCCTTAAGCTAAATTGAATTATGTCTGCTGTGCAATCGACACTTTGATAGTGGTGTATAGCTGGCATGGAGAACTCTTGGGTCGGTTTTAGTTTCCTTGATATCTATCAAACCTTCAGTCATGGAGCTGTGATGGATTAGGGCCTCCCAAGGCTCAAGCAGAGATCAGGAAACATATCGAGGAGCTGAATGAAACAATTATGCCCCTAACCACAAGCAGACATAGCAACTACTACCAGAGATACAGACACAGCATCAGCTAGCAACCAGTTTTAGAGGTGTCGGGGAACATAGAACATATGTCCTTATTGACACAAAATGGGAGAATAATGTCAGTGGTAGCCCAGTTTGTATGCAAGCGTACATTCTGATTCCATTAAATTTGAGTATTTCTTCGGCTGAGATTTGTGTGGCACTGTGTTTCTTCCTGTTTTGTGAAGAAAAACCTCTATTTGTTTCATTTTAGATGATGAAAGAAACAAGGTCTATGCCAACAGAGGAGACAATATCACTCTGCCCTGCAGACTGGAAGGTCTTTCCAATTTGTTTGGAAACAGAATCAAGTGGACAAAGCTTGAGGATGACTCGACAGAGACCGACGTGTTGATGTCCATGGGGTTCCACAAGAAGAGCTACGGAAATTTCGAGAACCGTGTTTACTTGTTGGAGGCGGATGGCAATGATGCTACCTTGGTTATTACAAACCTAGATCTAAAAGACTATGGCACATACAGGTGTGAGATCATCAATGGCTTGACTGACAAGATTGTCGAAGTGGACCTTGAATTGCAAGGTAACTTTTGTTTTTCATGCTGTCACATTTCATGCTGTCACATAATCATTTAACCTGTAACATTTATATTTATTAATTTAGCCATTTATTCTTTTCAACCAAAGTGACTTATTATTGAGAATTTAACAATCAATAGCCAACTGGTTATAAAACAGAGGAGATTTTCCATAGTATGTGACCCTGGACCACAAAACCAGTCACATGGGTACTTTTTTGAAATTGAAATGTATACATCATACCAAGGCTGGATAAATAAGCTTTCCATTGATGTATGGTTTGTTAGGATAGGACAACATTTGGCCAAGATACAACTATTTGAAAATCTGGAATCTGAGGGTGCAAAAAAATATATAATTCTGAGGGTGTTGCATACACTCACAAACATAAATGTTTTATATATTTACAGTAAGAAATTCACAAAATATCTTCATGGAAAATGATCTTTACTAATATCCTATTGATGTTGGCATAAAAAAATCGATAATTTTGACCCATACAATGTATTGTTGGCAATTGCCACAAATATACCCGTGCAACTTGTGACTGGTATTGTGATAGGGTCAAGTCAAGTCAAGTCATCTTCATTTATATAGTGCTTTTAACAATGTAGATTGTTTCAAAGCAGCTTTACAGAGATAAACATATAAGGTAATAGAGATTGTTTTGGCTTTATAGCGGTTCTTGAATACTGTTATTAGGGTCACATATGTGTCTGGATTGGAATGTATAATGGACTGTAAAAAAAAAAAATCATGATGTGTCTCCAGTTCCTTCCACTGTAGACAAATGAAACCAAAATAGAAACCCAGAAATGGTCATTGCCGATTACATCAGTTGGAGCACAAGTCGATCGAAATGTTTTGGCTTAACTTTTCAGGACGTGTAGCACACTTGACAAATGAACTGACTGTAATCTAAAACACATTGCCATTACTTTATAAACATATTTTATTTACTTTCTATATAGTTCAGAATTTGTATTTGAAAAGGTAATTTTAGTAAACTGTCATCAACATTACCACAGAGCTACACATTAGCACTTGAATTGTGAAGATGCTCTCTTATGCTTCTTTCAATTTTTGTATTTGCCACTAATCATTAGCTCATTCTCCTGTAATACCCTGTAGTTCTTGTTCTTGGCCAAGACCACTATTGCAGACTTGGTTCCAGAGAAACTATGGGGATCTTTACACAGAAAAGTGAGGTGCATTAGCATAATGAAGCAGGCTGGCATAACTAGCCATGGTTCCCTTGGAACAATGGAGTATAAGATTGAAAAGCCTAAACCCTTCAAGTAATTTTCTCTCTTTTAAATGGCTTTTTTTTTTTCAACACTGTACCAAGAAAATCTTTTTAAGTAAGCAGGGAACTCTGTAAAACTAAGGCTTTTACTAATATCGCTCTTTGTTCGTTCGTTCATTTGGGCGGTTATAAAATACATGAATCAAATCAACCTAATGTTAAACTCAGTCAAACCTTTCCTCAGGGGAAAATTCACTTTCATTCACAGGGGTTGTTTTTCCATACTCCCCTCGTTTGGGGCGGTACAACTTCAACTTCCAAAACGCCAAGGCTGCGTGTCTGGAGCAGGACGCTGTGGTCGCCTCTTTCGAGCAGCTCTATGAGGAATGGAGAAGTGGGCTGGATTGGTGCAATGCCGGCTGGCTCAATGATGGAACCGTGCAGTATCCCATCACCAAACCAAGAGAGCCCTGTGGAGGCGCAAGGGCCTTAGCCGGACTGAGAAACTACGGCAGGAGGGACAAGTCCAACAGCCGCTATGATGTGTTTTGCTTCACAGCCAGCATTAAAGGTGGGTTAAACAGTTAAATTCTTTAATTCTAGTATAAAATGGTTAATAACATTTAGCAGGTTCTGTACAACCCTGGAACTCTTTGTTTTACATCACAGGCCGCTTTTACTACTCGATCCAGCCCAAGAAGCTGGACTATGAGGAGGCTGTCAATGCGTGCGATAGAGAAGGAGCTGAGATTGCAAAGGTGGGCCATATGTACGCTGCCTGGAAGCTGCAAGGATATGACCGCTGTGATGCAGGTTGGCTGGCCGACGGTAGCGTTCGTTACCCTATCTCCAGGCCCAGGAAGAACTGCAGCCCCACGGAGGCTGCGGTTCGCCTTGTTGGCTTCCCTGACAAAAAGCAGAAGCTGTACGGTGTCTATTGCTACAAATCTCAACCGTGAAGCGCTTCATGTCACGTTACCTGTCACCAACCAAAGAGCAGCAATACATTGGTGTCCTCCTCCAAACTTATAAAGGAATTTTTGCATGAACTAGCCTTAACTGTGACAATGGTCACCGTGATTTTATCAAGTAAGACATGTTCCTGGGTCAATATAGTTTGTTGATCCTGAAACAGCATTCCTGACCGAAAATTTAGTCCTACCCCTAAACCTAACCCTACCCATAATTTATCCCTAAAATCAGAGGGAAATTACAGGTGAATAACACTGATGTAAGCCTAAACTTGACATTAACTGTAAACATGTCCGTCAAATCTGATTGGATTGATATTCCATCGATGTACAAAGATGTTGCTCCAGGAACATATTGCATTAGGTGAAATCACGTTCATCCTGTGACAACTATTATAGAAAGCATACTGTAAAGACCGTACTGCAACATTCACATCACAATATTGTTGTAAACAGTAATTGTATCTATCATTTACATTTTATATAGATTTGTACACTATCTGTATGAAAAACAAACACAAATTGCATTCAGAAAGTATATTCAGCTGGAAGGAAAGTTGAAGTCACACCATTTTGATGAAAACCCTTTTAGTTGGTAAATGTGAGTTTGTTAAGAATCTCAATTGTGACATTGTAATAAAATATTTAAACATAACAAATAGTATAAAATTGACAGAAAGTTTTTGAAACTTTCCTAAACAGAAAAGCAAAGTAAATGAGTAAATGGACCTGACACCTTTCTTTTCCTGAAACACTTTTGTGGTCTTACTCAAATTCTAATTTCCTTAAAACTATATAGCTATATATTTTTCTTTTCTTGTGTTGGTGTATTATCCAGTGCTCTGAACTGTGACCTTATTTCATCTGTTTGAAATATCAAATGAATGTGTTTGCCCTGTAGTGTCGAGGCTTTATATTCATACATAATTCCATCGTTTCATTATTCATGTCTACCCTTTGTTTGCAATATTGCGATGTACTTTCTCACCTGTTACTTGCTCTATTTTTTTCCAATCATGAGAGAAGCTATTTCTCAGTTTTGAACTTGATGGCCTTAGTGAAGATTTTAAAAAAGTTGTTTAAATGTATTATAATTTTGACAAGTATTTCACCAGTGACTGACAGAATTTGACAAACTGATGATGATGCATCGAACTTTGCTATATGACAGAGAACTACACACATAATTTACTCTGAGAGAATTGTTTAGGACCCAGTTGTATTTTTGCAACAACATTTCAAGACTAGCTTTAACCTTAGTTGCTTAAGTGTAGATGTAATTCTCAATTTAATGATGTTGTAATGCCACTGTTCTCTGTAAAAAGGGAGAAACAGCACTAAAACCCACATACACATACAGTTTGATTCTAATAGATTCTAACATTGGAATGTTATGACAGGCAAAGTTTGGCTGACTTCAAATAATGAGATCTGTGAACGTAACATCTATTGTCACTTTGTATTGATAGATGTTTGTTTTTGGGATTGAGATGGGAAAAGATTATCCGCCTTTAAGCTTTGAACTGTAAAAGCCACAGTGCACATAAATTACATTTTGTTTGATTTTGTCTATGCTCAAAATATTATTTTCTTTTCTTTCCTTTTAATCTGAAGTGCAGTGTACGGTTTATGAATGAAATCAATTTAAATGAAAAATAAAAACCCATAAAAATTGAAATGGCTTTTGTTCTATTCTCTACTAAACTGTGTTGTAAATCTACAGTGCCTATAACCATGGATGCTGAAGGTCCAGATGCTGAGTCTGAGTCAAAAATGTTTGTTGCCATTATGCCACATGAATGCCAGCTTGGCTGGGTATGGATGAAATTGTTGTGCCCAACAAAAACCATTAAACAACATGAAATAAGCTGATTGCATAGTACCACATACTCCACTTCTTTTAGGAACAGAGAGTTCTCATCATGTTACTGATGGTGTGTGTATGTGTGCGTACGTAAGTGCGTGCATGCGTGCGTGTGTGTGCGTGTGTGTAGGCCTATACTATGAGGATATGTATTAAATACTTTATTCAGAGTAGCTCTATCTCAACTTTAGATCTATGAGAATCTCTATGAGAAGTCTGGGAAGCATTTGCAGGGAACGTTACTGATTATACAATACTCTGTGACTAATTTAGCCTTTTTTCATGTAAATGAATACCAGTTGTTTATATGAATAAATAAATAAATAAATAATTTCTGGACAAAGCTTGAGGATGACTCGACAGAGACCGACGTGTTGATGTCCATGGGGTTCCACAAAAAGGAAATTTCGAGAACCGTGTTTACCTGTTGGAGGCGGATGGCAATGATGCTACCTTGGTTATTACAAACCTAGATCTAAAAGACTATGGCACATACAGGTATGAGATCATCAATGGCTTGACTGACAAGATTGTCGAAGTGGACCTTGAATTGCAAGGTAACTTTTGTTTTTCATAGTGTCACTTAAGTAATCATTTAACCTGTAACATTTATATTTATTAATTTAGCCATTTATTCTTTTCAACCAAAGTGACTTATTATTGAGAATTTAACAATCAATAGCCAACTGGTTATAAAACAGAGGAGATTTTCCATAGTATGTGACCCTGGACCACAAAACCAGTCACATGGGTACTTTTTTGAAATTGAAATGTATACATCATACCAAGGCTGGATAAATAAGCTTTCCATTGATGTATGGTTTGTTAGGATAGGACAACATTTGGCCAAGATACAACTATTTGAAAATCTGGAATCTGAGGGTGCAAAAAAATATATAATTCTGAGGGTGTTGCATACACTCACAAACATAAATGTTTTATATATTTACAGTAGGAAATTTACAAAATATCTTCATGGAAAATGATCTTTACTAATATCCTAATGATGTTGGCATAAAAAAAAATCGATAATTTTGACCCATACAATGTATTGTTGGCTATTGCCACAAATATACCTGTGCGACTTGTGACTGGTTTTGTGATAGGGTCAAGTCAAGTCAAGTCATCTTTTTTTATATAGTTCTTTTAACAATGTAGATTGTTTCAAACCAGCTTTAAAGAGATAAACATATAATGTAAGGTAATAGAGATTTATATTAAAAGAGTAAAAGAGGCTTTATAGCGGTTCTTGAATACTGTTATTAGGGTCAAAAAGAAATCGATTTACGTCCCATATTAACATGCTAGTCGCCTAAATTAATGTTTGAGCATTATTAACTGTCTACCCGTAGGCCCTTCCCTATAGCCAAAACTCAATCTATATATCAGAATGAAAAAAAATACTAGGAACACAATTATAATATAATAAACTTTGTTTACATAGAAGGCATAAAAACATTCCTTACAATTTTCCATTTCACAAACATTCTAGTCGATAACATTTGACAATAAACAAGTTATACTATAAATATAAAAAAAAATATGTGCACTTTAAAAAAAATATTAATACAAGTAAACACAAATGAAAAGATCTTAAAGAAAAAATGCTTGGGAATAAACAAATGGATGACCAGTTCAACAACAAACTGTTAATATGAATCCTCTTCTTTTGGTCCATTGATACACCCCACGTCATAACGAAATCCATCTAAATTCTGTGAGGTGCAAATGTCGTCTATTAGTCACATCAACACCAGCTATTGACACACTGTCCATTACTCTAATACACTGAATTCTGTCAATGTGCAGTTTGGCCAAGTTAAATCCTCAGTATGTTGTATTTTATTACAACAATGAGAAGACAATGAGCAGCTCAAGAAATAAATTATAGGCATCTTGTTAAAAAGACATTTGTTCAAGTCTTTTAAGCATCTCACAAAATACATTCTCTTTAAAGTACTTTTAAAAAGTCCAAGACAAAAAAAACAAACATGAAAGTTGAAATTATGTGAAATACATACAGTAAGTTTCTTCAGTTTATAGATGTAAAAAAAAAAGAAATTGGTGGAATTAAATGTATGTGAAACAAGATTGTAAACACTTGAAAGAGACATCAAACAGAGGAATATAAATAATCTAAAATCTACATGGCTTTTCAATATTGAATACCTTAAAGTCGAAGTTAGACATACTGTGTTGACTTTAAGATATCAAAACCATCCACTGCATTGTGCATACAGGAGTTTTCATGATATTATTGACCTTTTTCTACCACAACAAACACTAACTCAATGTGAGCCATTGCTCACTCTCTCTATATAAATATATTCTTTCACATTCATATGTATGATTTCTTATTTGTTCAGTAAGCAGCAGGATGTCTGCAAACACATGTGGTTCTTGTAAACTTGAAGAAAGACTGAAAGGAATCATACGGCAATTTTTTGTGTAAAAAATGTACCATTATGTTTGCATGCTAAAATGCCACGAACTTTATAATAATTATTCTGGTTGCACTATTATAGCTCACTATATCTGGATTGTAAAATGTTACTGTATAATGTATTAAGGCACTGCGTATTCCCAAGAAGAAGCAGAACAGATGGAGGGCAGGTCAGAGAATCTTTTTGTGTTTTCAGAGGCCAGCTGAATGTGTCCTTTATATAGTTTATAAAAAATAAAATAAAAAAAAACATCTCTCTTACAAGATAAAAACAGACAAAAAAGCACTGTTTCATTCCAGTGATATTCCACTCTATGTTGAACCTATTTCAGGTACTTTTCATAATCTTTTTTTTGTTTGTTTGTTTGTTTGTTTCCTTTCAGCCAGCAGACAGGTCCGTCACATGTTATCAAAATACATTAAAATGGACCTTACATTATGGTTGTGTCACCATAGCAACTATTGTTGTGTCCGGTTGTGTCTTACACCATGGCGATGGTGTCGTCGTAGTATATAAACTGATTTTTCTGCAGATCTCTTTGGATAACTGCGAAGGACTCCTCTGTTTGTCTGATACCGTTTTGTATATGACCTTTGGAAGTTGGAGGCTGGAAAGTAAATACAAGTACATTGAATTAGTTTTCTTTTTTTTAAAGAAAAACTAATAAAGAAGAAAATAAAATGTGTTCTACAAGTCTAATTTAAATTGATCAAAATATACAATAAAGACAGTTACACTGTTACAAAAGATTTATATTTCAAGAAATCTTTATCTTTCATAAATGCTGTTCTTTTGAACTTTCTATTTCATCAAAGCATCCTAAAATTTCTTAAACTCCAATCCTAAAATCCAACTATTTATACAACAATTTTAAGCAGCACAACAGTTTTTAACACTGATGATAATAAGTTTTTAAATGTATTTATTTATTTATGGACCACCAGATCAGCATATTAGAATGAGTTCTGATGGATCATGTGACACTGAAGACTGGAGTAGGCTAATGGCCTTTGGGTTACAGGAAGAAATAAAAATTTTAAATATATTCAAATAGAAAACTTTAATAATATTTCACAACACTATAGTTTTTACTGTATTTTTTTTTTCAAATATGTCGCCTTGGTGATCATAAGAGAAAAAATATATATATATAAAAAATAAATGTTATATTGGGATGGTTTGTTGGATTTTCACAGAATACTTACGACTCGTGCAGGATATCCTTGGCAAATCCCATGAGCCGTCTCCTCTGCACCGAACGGTGGGAACATGTCTCTGGATGAAGCCGTCCATGCACTGGTACCTGATCAGTGAGTTGATCTCATAGCGTGGGCGCAGCTGGCCAAAAGTGCGGGCGTTATGGACAAGAGGAGGCTGACTGCAGGACACTATTGACAACAGAGTAACCATCAGTGGAGCACTGAATCTGACATTTTCTTTTAAAATGTTAGCTGCTTTAAACCACTATAGACATGACTGTAAGATGAGAGCAGTTTTAGATTTTTCCGCAAACAACCACAGATAAACCTTGACTGAAAATAAACATATTATTCTATTAATGATCTTCATCCAGAAGCTGAAACCTCACCTGTGCCTTTCTTGCAGGTGAAGGTGAGGTGGTAGTTGCAGGGAACATCATTCCACTGGCCGTCCTCATGCCAGATCATTACCACACAATCTTCCCCTGAGGAGAAGAAACTGTCCGGCTGGTTCGGTCTCCAGTTTTCATATTGCTGTAGGGGAAGCATACAGCTAGAGATGAGAACGGCAATGTGAGGGAGACAACAATCCTAAAGAAACTAGTTTTAGATCTTATAATAATTATATGTACACTTATGCCAGTGTTTAAAAATAATTAGATTGTTATAGCCGCACCACTTCAAATTCAATCTGGCTCAAAAACCGCAATATAAAGTACTGTTACATTAAAGTCACTGAACACAGTGTTAAAGCCTTCAAAGTCTTTCAAGCAGAAAAAGTTCATACTGGAACACATAGGAGGTCATTAAAATGACAATGATACAGACACATCAGTAGGGGGCGCTAAGTACATTTACTAAACTGCAACATGGAGCTGCAGAGAAAAGTGTAATGCATTTGAAAGATAAAAAAAACCTCACAAAATACAAACAAAAATACTTTTTTTCAATGAAGGATTTGATTTAGTGGCCTTATACTACAAGCTAGGTCTTCAATACGCAAAAGATAAATGTCAAAGGAGGGATTAATCAAGGTCATGCCAGCATCTGTGCACACTTGCCCTTGAACAAGTAGCAGAAGCAGAAAGCTAACTGCTCTTAAATGTTACAGAGACATTTTAAAAACAGCCAGCAGTCACGGTAAGATTAATTTACTGTCATGGACAAACTTTATTCGCTACATTTCTCTGCATCCTCTTTTTTCTTACCCAACTTCTATATTTTTCCCCTGCACAGTGCACTGCACTCTGGACAATATACATATGTATTTCAATGTATATTGGCACTCTTCTATATCTAGGCTATCTAATTTTTAGCTTAAATTAAAACCGCAAAGTTTGTACATATATTAAAAATAGCGTAGGCTAATTATATCTGCTAGACGCGGGTCGGAGCTACGATCTTTCAGCAAGCCTGTGAATATTACCTTCTTCAAACACAATTCACCTAACGTCCTACTATTATCCTCTTATTATCCTGCTTGGAAATTGACGTAATGCAGTTTTTGACCATCTGGATAACTCCAATGGCACATACTTAAATGCACGAAGAAACAAACTCTTCAGAGAGTAACTCTTCTGTAAACAGAATAGAAAAAGAGTAGAGCAACTCTAGCGGATTTGTTTATAGTACCTCACTGATACCAAATGGATTGAAATGTCACCCACTCATATTCTAGGACTGTATTATCTTAAGTGCAGCCTGTTCCAGGTGCTGCTCATCTTTCACACCTTCATTACCTGTCCACACCTGTAAGCTTCCTCTCAACTCATTTTATTTTTATCCTTCACCCCTGAAAGGATACTTCCACAGCTGGAAACTCCTATCTCATGCCCCCCAGGGCTTTTTTGGCCCTTCCCCACAAAATGCTGCCATTATCTTTGAAGCCCAGTCAGGACTAAACGACTGTAATTGGCCACTTTCATGTTCAATCGAGGAACACCTCTAGAACCAGGGAGCTGTTTGCATATGTTCTCTGTTTTCCTTTTTTTTTCACATCTACATATTCTTGCTTAAAGTTCCCATTGTTTTTATAGTAATAGCTTTTTACAGAAAAAAAGTAAACTTTGTATGTTTGTATCAACACCATTCTTTCAAAACACATTTTAGAAACTAATAAGTACGTTTTGAAGAATGTTCTTACCACAACTCTACCATCTGTCCACCGGAAATCATTCTCAAACATCTTATCATTCAGACCGATCCACTGGTAGTCATGGCCGAGGCCTACAAGAGGAGAGAGGAACAAAGGTAAATTCACTAGAAAAGTATCCTTCCTCATAAATAACCATTATTAGTTTGCATGTAACTGAAGGCGTAAATTAGAGCTGATGATACACAGAATGTCCATAACTTGTTTTATGTATACTCACGGTTGATGTACTGCTGCTCATCATGGGACAAAACACTAGCAAGGTGTGCCCCCTGGAGACGACATTCCCGCTCTGCTGTGTCCCAGTTACGTCGATGAGGATAGTATTTGTAGCAGTGGCCGTGGAACTTGTGCCAGCCGTAGCTACATGTTTCGGTGTCTGTGGAAAAGCATGTATGCATTACTGTTGATTTACTACATATAAGATTGACATGTAGACCCTGAAACTGAGATAATCCTGTTGCAAGTCGGAAAAAAGGTGCTTCATATTGTCTGCTGTCAATTTCTTTTTATTAGTCCTTACCTCTGGGCTTACACTGTAAGGCTATTCTTATCAGTACAATAAATCAAACCTCTTTTGTTCAGTGGCACTCTTTTCAAGTGAGAATGATTTCCCACTCACACTGAACCTGAGGGAATATGATATAACTCCCTTTCATCCTCATTTTAAATTACATGCCAGTTCAGCAATTTCACTTAGAGCAAAAGTTACTCCCATGTGTCTATCATATCAGGAAGCCAATTCGTTTTTGCATACGAATGTCTGCACTGCTGTGGAGAAGATTGGATGCATTGCTCTGAGGCATTGTTTCAGAAAGATAGTATACCAAAGTAAATTATGTCAAACAAATAGCCACTGTAACAACTTGGGAAACTCAAAGAGTTTTAAAGTAAACATATTATCAACCCAGCAAGTTATTAGTATTGTTTCAAGATCAACATTTGATTGCCTTAAATTTGCAAATAAAGTGTGTCCTATCAATAACAGTAAGTATGTTTATGTACGCCGTTACAATCAAAGTACAGCTGGTTTTTGAGCCACAGTCTCTTCTGGTACAACTTCAGTCAGGCTAAAGCGTTCACATGATATTTTGAAAAGACAAAAATTTTTTTAGCCCAACTGAAAGCAAACTTTAAAAAGTGCATGTAAACACACTTACTGACTGTTTGTGGACCAGCCCTACTCAACATCAGGCTGATAGCTTTGATTGCTTGTTTGAAATCACTGTGATTACAGCTGACCTGCCCTGACAGAACCACTGGGGAAATATCTAAACCTTCAGCAAATTACCATACAGGAGAGAAAATGTCAGACCTGATGTGTCACTACTACACATACAACAAAGGATACATAATTCCAAAGAGTAAAATCATTAAAACTCTCATTAACAAATGAGTAACCATTATATTATGCATAGCATCAGTAAAAAATATATGTTAAAATACACAAACCATAATTGGCTTATTACTTGAATGACATAATTACTTAATTTTGCATAGATGGCATTCAGCAGTTTTCTGCATTTCTGCTTTATCTGTAAACAACTGTCTGCGCACTAACACTCTGAGGGGGCATTGATAACTCCTTTTTACAGTTTAAAACAAGAGACACTAGTCAGAGGAATTAAAAATGTGTTTTATAAACACTGTGTCACGTGCGAGACATGGCAAAAGATGCCAGACGTGAGTGCAATGGTCAAACATGTCTAACGCATGTGCAAAGAAAATCAATGGAAAAGAAGCACAGAGGAATGCAACAATTCGTTCTGATTGAACAATCCCTGAGACTGAACCACTTACATTCTGAGTCACTGCTGAATCACTAACAGGAGGCAGTTCTTTTACAAGAGACACTTCTTGATATCTGTAATGTTGATGCTATCTCAAGTTTAAGATAAGAGATTGTTCGGCGTACTCAAGAGGGTAATGCACTCATGACGACAGTTTACAGCTGTTTTAAATCTGACAAGATTTACATCAGATGTGAGAGATTTTGATATGTTTAGTATTTTAGTTTATGAAGCATTTTAATGTGTATAAACACTTGTAATGATTTGACGGGGATAAAACTCTCAAACATCTCACTCAAAGTGTACATCAACCGCTACAGTGTAATAAGGGGAAGAGTGATGGCTGATGGTCTTAGCAGCTGTGCTCAAATGATCTGTGAGAAATGGTATCCTCTTAAATAGAGGAAAGTACAGCATCACTGTCTGTCTGCTAGCATAAAACGGTTTTTGGAACACACACAATTTCTTACATAAAATCAAAATCTATCAACTTTCAGAATCTACCAAACTGTGAGTCACACTGGACACTAGAGTCATCTAGCAATGACCTCAGATGAAAGTTCAGAGGTTCACTTGTTACATCTCCACATCAACCTCAGTGGCTACAGTAGTATCACGCAATATCAGCAAATTGAAAGATCTAGTATTGTGACTTCAGTGATTACCTCTCTTAGGTATTGAACAAGTGATTATTTGATAAATATAAGCTTACCTTGCTCACACAGTGCTCCTGCATAACTCGGAAGACATACACAGGTGAATGAGTTTAGGCCATCAATACATGTTCCTCCATTCCGACAAGGGTTTGTGTGACATTCATCAATGTCTAATAAATAAATAAAATTATATGATGAGTAAATAATGTACTGAAGTGCAATAAGATAAGTTCAAAAAGCCAGATGATGATAAGTTAAGGTGCACTACCAAATATTTTCGTGTAAAAACTAAATCCGATTATTGACTATGTACATTTTAAAAAATCAGTTTGAAACGGTTTAAAAGTTGTCTAACCTTGATTAAAAACAGTGTCTATATTTCCATCCACCTATTTTTATGCTATTATAATTCTAAAAATGTGCTTAAAAAAACTTCTGTCAGGTCCATTAAGTCAAGAACACATGACAATAAAAATTATTTAGGACATTTTTAGTGAATAAATTGCAATTCAAGTTGATAAATTCTGAATTAAATTTTGGCGGTATGGCTCTGTTCAGGGAGTCCTCTGACCTTTCGTGAGCACCATGAAATAGCAGAGAGTCAGAGGACAGCAGCAGCAGCATTAGGGAACACTCACACAGTTTAGGACTGGGAGAGCTGAACTATTCCCCCATGAACAGAGCAGCAACGATGACAGAATAGCAAATGCCACGTTATACACGACAATGAGGAGCTGGGGAGGTGGCGGGTGGAAGAGAAGCGAGCAGCAAGCAGTTAGGAGCGAACTGAATCAGCTTAAAATAGGGCGCCTTGATTTGAGCGTAGCCATTAGCAACGAGGGGAGTTGAACAGCTGATGCAGCTCAGCTGGGCAGATCGGCTGAAGAGACGGTGTTGTTGGCCAATAGCTTTAGCAGCTCTTGACTACTTGACCTGCCAGAACTGACGCTGACGCTCAATGTATGCGCTCATTTGAGTCGGATACTTTTTTATCCAGTAAGAAAACATATGGATAAACTACAATGGAAACACATTTACCAAATAAATTCCTCGATGCACATCAAACTTGTGACTTTGTGCGATGGGACAAAATAAGTGGACTAACCAGTGGAGCGATCTTTTTACACAGCATCTGAAATGTTGTTTTGGTTGTTCTGAAATGCCTGAGCAAAGTCTTTCGTCAAAGTGGTTCGGTAAAATTACCTTCCCGAACTCTCTTACATGACTGTGTTCCCAAACCTCAGCATCTGCCTCCGAAAGCAAGATAGATAACACGTTTATTGCGTTTCATCTGCAGGCTCTGAGATGCAAGTAATTTATTATATATACGAAAAAAAATATATACAGCAGCTTCTTCTACTTTTTTTAGTGATATTTGGCTCCAGTTTATCAGGAAGTGACAATTTTGTTCTCTTCGACTCGCTGGATTGAAACGGTGCTTTATTAGCAAATGTTTTATGCGATATTCAAATTTTGCTCCATTATTCCAAGTTATAATCGCAACTTTGGATGGAAAAATAGCTGTTGGGATGTATTTGGTGGGAAATTAATGGTTTACATCATTTGCCTTGGCTTATGTATACCATGTCCACAAACAGAGTAAAGAAGGTCCAGCATTACAGCAACAGATATACTACTTATTTGCTCAAACTATCAGATTATTCTGCGCAGAACAGCATTTCCCAAAGTTATGCAATGCACTTTTAATAAATAAATTATATATCACTGCAGCGTACCCATTTCACAGTGTTCACCACTGTATCCAGGTAGACAGCTGCAGATCTGAGCACTGCCTATTTCTGCACAAGAACCGCCATTCAAGCAAACACCATCAGAACAGGAGTGAACACCTGCAGTAAGAGGGAAGATATAGACATGGCATTGTGCACATGAAAAACAAGTATACTGATATAGGTATAGAAAGTACAGTAGCCTATATAAATTATGTTAAATTTATTTGTAAAATAGTGTTTACATCCTACCTGATATATCTACTGTTTGCCCGATCATTATGTATGCAAGGTCTGCTGCACTGCTTTCATTCTGGGACATTGGGGGTGAGCTTTCAACCAAAGTGGCCTCATAAACATCTTCATGAGAAGCAAATGGTGTTGCAGTCTCACTCGGAGTTGTAGGCACTGATGATGACATCTGATCTTCTGTTTCTTGAATAGGAATCTCAGTTACAGCTTCCTCAAACTGACCAGCTGCCTCTTGTTTCCTTGAGGCAGTTTCCTTACTGACAATCTTTACATCAGTCTCAGGTGTCAGAGGTATAGGTGAGGTTGTTGCAGAGGACAGAATAACTGCCTGAACCTCATGAGATGATGGGATATCTGCGATTACTGAATCCCCCTCTGAACTGCTTTTCAAGCTACTGGAAGTTACAGAACCATCATATTGAGGTTGTGTGGTGGTCCTGAATTCTGTGTCATATGGATGTTCAACTATTTCTTCTTCCAATGATTTTTCTTCACTTATTGAAGCAGAACTTGGTTTATCTGTGACATCAAAAAGTCTTGTTGTAATGAGATGTTTATTGGCTGAGACTGTGTTTACCTCCCCAGACATGCTTATATCTGAACCACTTGTTTCACTGGTTGGTGAGCTGGTGAGTGAAGCATCACTCTCAGTTCTTGAGAAACTCTCAATATCTGGTTGCATGGTTATCTCAAAGCTTTTTTCAATGTCAAGATGAGAGGTGGTATCAGAATTCAAAACTTCTGCTTGTGTGTTTCCATCAATATTTGTTGCACTATTCTCAGGTTTTGTAGAGATCTCAATGCCAATGTAAATTTTGGATTGTGAAATGGACTCAGAACCAGTCTCAACATCAGGCTGTGAGGGGGTCTCAAAGCTTGTCTCAAAATTAGACTGTGACGTCGTCTCAAAATCAGTCGCAACATCAAGCTGTGAGGAGGTGAAGCTCTTCACCCCTACATGTTTGGTGATGTCATCAATGCTGGTCACATCTTCTGAGCTAATGTCTAAGGCAGTCTTATACTCAATGTCTGTTTTGTTCATAAAATCTGGTATGGACTCAACTTTGTAAGGTTCAGCTTTTGTGTCATAATCTATTACATCGTCTTTCCCTTCCACAGTGAAAATCGGAGTTTCTGTTTTGTCACTCAGACCTGGTATGGATACAGATGAAGGAGACCCCACTAATGTTACTATGCCCATAGTCATGTTAATTATTGATGCAGATATACGAGGTGTGGGAATGGTTGTTGATGGCAACAGCACATCTTCATCCGTCATAGATTCTGTGTTGGGCTTATGTGTCACTGTCATCTCAGACAAAGCTTGCTGATATGGATCCCCATCAGTTACTTTGATTGCTTCAGGCAAGGTGGTCACAAACACAATATCAGTCTCCACAGATCTTGAAACTGAATCATCTACAGCTGTTAAAGGAGAGTCTGTTGAATCAGACAGTCCTATAAACATTTCAATAGTTTGATCACCTGAACCATCATCTGTTAAAGAAAATAATGCACTTGTGGTTTCCTCTGAAATATCAGATGAAATATCTGTGTTTGTTAATTCACTCCCCTGAATTACCTTATCAGAAGTGGGACTACTTGATACAATGTCATCAATATTTGTGATGTCTAATGTTTCCTCTGTGTCAGCTGTTAAATCATTAACATCTGTTACTGCTGTTTCAGTGTGTGTACTTGCAGGTTCAGCCATGCTAACACTTTCTAAATCCATAAGTATTGTTACTGAATCTGTGACAGACATTTGATCTGATTCAGTATGGAAGGACACAGTGCTTTTTAAATCTGATACTGGAGAGACTGACTGTTCAGAGTCTGTGATCTCATCTGAATGTTGAGTAGAAACATTCACACCAGAAATTGATGAGGGAGATGTTGCGTCATTTCCAGTAAAATAAATTGATTCTTCATGTGAAACAGAATCAACATATAGAGAACTACTTGTAACAGCAATGGAAGTGAAACGGTGACTGGACATAGTTGTTTGAACTGGTTCATATAGGTCTGTTAGTTCACTTGAAGCTTTCACCTCTAAAGATATAGTATGAAGGGGTAGAGGTGTTGTCTTTATTTCTAGGGCTGTTGGTGAGATTGTTTCCTTTCTGGTCTTGGAAGTCTGTGTTGATAGGGTCTGAATGTTTAAAACATCCTCAGATTGGTGCTCTTCAGCTGAAACTATGTCTATGACTCTGTCTGTGGACACTTGAGATGATTTGGGGGTTAAAGTGGATATTTTCACATTATAATCTTTAGTTGACACAGTGTCTCCATCGTCAGTCAGTGTCTCCATTGTAAATTGTTTGGATTCTGTGGAGGTCTGACAATCTATTGTGTGTTCATTTACATCAGCATCAGTAGCCTCAGGAGTTTCTGTTTGTGTTGCTTGTGTTTCCTCATCTACATATGTTGAACTGCTCTGCAGGATGTCTGGGGTTGGTGTTGTTTGTTGAACTATTAACTCATCTGTGGAGGTTTCAAATGGCACATGAAACTGAGGTAACTCGGTGCCATCCATTCCAGATCCTTCTGGTTCTTCTGTCATAATGCTTGAGGGATGTGGCATCATGAAAATTGGGCTTACTCCACCTACTTCTTCTGTTACAATTGTAGGGGCAAAAGGTGAAGACTGCTCTAAAACAGACATAGTATCTGCATCAAGGATAATTTCATCCTTAGTGATAACATCTGGTTTGATGCTATGATCTCTCATACTCTCTGTCACAGCTGAAAACAGCATATCTTCATCATCCTCTGAGACAGAACCAACAAAAGGTTCCTTCTCTGTCTGTGCTGTCTCTGAGACCAGAGTGAAACCTTCAGCATTTGTGCTTGAGAACACACTCTGCATTTGAGGTGTTGTGGTTCTGTGTGGAACAACTTTGTATGTACTGTATTGTCCACCTCTGATCGAGCTAAAGGATGTAATGCTAATGGTTGTTTCTTTCATTTTTGAGAGCAAAGGTGACAATGTCACAGGAGTTATGTCATCACCTGATCCATAATCTTCTGTTCCATCCCCCTCTGTTGAGTCTTCCCCACTGCCATCCTCTGAAAGTGAAGTTGTAAGTGTTACAGTTGACAGGGTGGAGCTCTGGGATGAGGGAAATTGGGATAAAGTTGACTGATGTATGAAGTATGTACTGCCAGATGCAGCACTTGAGAATCCTGCTTTCTCCTCAGTTTCATAAACTTCTGCCTCATCAGTTCTTACATTTTGGTCCTCATATGACTTAGTTGTTGCTGTTTTAGATATATCATCAGTAGGATCTTCAGGTGAGGAAAATGCCTTGTCATATTCTGTGGTTAATAATGAAAACCCATTGAAGTTGATTTCTGGAGTACTTGGCTGTAAGGAACTCTTTTGTGTCCCTGAAACTGATGAAGCTTTAGATGTGCTAGACACTATTGCAACAGGTGCAGCTTCAGTTCTCTGTGTTTGTGCATCAAGAGCTGCTGGGAATATTTCACCACCAGAGCCAGTATCTTCATCAACTTCACTTTCAGCTGTGATTTCACTACTTTCAGTAGATAAGGATTTAACTACTGTTTGGACTGTGCTAGACAGTAATGTTGATTCAGTTGTGAAGGATGGGTAATGGGAGGAACCAGAAAAACTCAATGGCTCTGACGTGTGGTTAGCCTCACTGATTTCCACCTTATCTGATATAGCCACAGTATAATTATCATAGATTTCAGCTGTTGGACTCACTCTGTCCTCCTCACCAGAACCCTCTTGCTGAGTGGTTTCCTGGTCATCTTCAACAATACCAGAGCCCTCTCTGTCTACAAAGGTAGATGTAATGGAGCTCAAACTTTGTGTTGTAGTGATGTCCCTGTCAAGTTCTGTAAAGTCAGTGTTGGTTATATGAACTGTAGGAGAACCAGTCTGCATTTTGATGGCTGCTGATGAAACATGCATGACAGGGGACTCCCCTGATCCTTCATCATCTGTTGTGTCATCCTCTGAATCTACAGATGAGATTGTTGTGTGCTTGTTAAGGCTTTTGCTAGAAGATGGGGTAAACATTGTTCTTGTCCTGAGAGGAGCTGAAGTTGCTTTGTAACCTTCAGTGACTGTTAATGTTTGGCTGTGCTTAAAAGGACCAGCCGTTGTTTGGATAGCTGGAGGTACAGTGTGGCCAGATTCAACTGTTGCCACTGAAGTGTGGCTAGGTTTACTTGATCCACTTGCAGTATGACTTGATTCTGTGGTGTGACTAGTCAACTGTGTCAATTCTGTAATAGTATGAAAAGGTCTGGAAGACACTGGGGCTGTCTGGGTGGCAACAACATACTCTGTGAATCTTGTACTAACAGGCTGTGTTGTTTTGTAGCTTGATTCATATTCAGTTGCTAATGAGACAATCTCTTTTTGAGATGTCATGACCTCTTGACTTGTGACTGATCTAGATTCTCCACTCACAGTTGTTTTAACATCTATTCTTGCAGTTATATTTTCTGATGGCTGCACTCCAAAATCAGTAACTGACTCAAAACCAACAACAGTTGTCTTGTCCTCTGATGGTGTAACTTGGGGAGGGATTGATTCTACAACAGCAGCAGATATTTCACCAGAGCCACCATCTTCAACCACTTCATTTTCAGAAAGGCCTTGTTCAGAAGATGAGTCTGTAACCACTGTTTGAACTGTGCTAGAAAACAATTCTGTTGTGGATGATGTGGAATGCGAAGCACTTCCATACCTCACTGGTTCTGATGTTTGGTCAGGCTCATGAATTTCTGCCTCATCAGTGGCTACAATATAATAATCATATGATTTTGTTGTTGGTGTAATCCAGTCTTCATCACTTGAAACCTCTTTTTGAACTGTTTTCTCTGAGATGATAGAGGACAATGTGGAGAGGGATTCTGTTTGATGTCTCTCTGTTGGCTGAATTCTTGGGATCTCTGCATGAGTTAAAGTCCACACTGAGCTTCCATTTGTCATGCCAATAGAAGGTATTGTGGAAAGGGTTAGTGTGGCAGCTTGCTCTGTTTGCATTTTTACAGAAACTGTATTGCTGCTGATTTCATCATCTGATTTAATTATCATATGAAGCGATGAGCTTGTTGTGAACTCTTTACCAAACTTGTGAGAGGTGTCATCTCCTGAACCATCATACTCTGAAGATGGCAAAATGGAAGCTAAACTTGACAGTGACAGAAAATCTTTGGATGTTGTCCTCTTTGGTGGCATTGTACTTTGTACAAAATGTCCAGTCTGAGCATAGGAGAACAGAGTCTTTGAAACATCAGTGACTGTGGATTTGGAGGGTTTTGCTGACAGCTTTTTGTCCTCCAACACAGTCGCTGTTGCCTTATGTGGTGTGATATCTTGACTTGTGACTGTTTGTCTGGTTGAGATCCCAGTGCTCAATGTAAATGTATGTTCTGTGCTAGTTACAGTAGAGTCGGGAGAGGAAACAGGTTCTCTACTATGTGTCTCAGCTGTCTGATCTGTTGTAGCTTCAGCATCTGTTGAGCTGGACACTGAGAATGTTTCTGCTATATCAGTTGTTGTAGTGAAGTCTTGGTCTGATTTGGTTGTGTTGTACAATTGAGAACCTGATGTCATGAATTCTTTGACAAACATGTCAGTGCTGTCATCTGAAGCTTCAGACTCTGTGGACAGCAAAACTGAAGCAGAACTTGACAGTGACATTGCATCGTTTACTGTTGTTTTCTCTGAGGTCATTGTGCTTGTGACAGTGATTTCAGATAATTCCTCATTCAAATGTCCAGGCCAAGCAGAAGAGAAAAGAGTCTCTGAAACATCAGTGATGGTAGACTCAGATGGTTTTGCTGACAGATCTTTGTCCTCCATCAGAGTCACTGTGGTTGTTGCTGTATGTGATGTAATATCTTCACTTGAGACTGTTTGTCCTTTTGAGTCCCCAGTGCTCAATGATGTAAATGTATGTGTGCTACTAGTTACAGAGGAGTTAAGAGTGGAAACAGGTTCACTACTATGTGTCTCAGTTGTCTGATCTCTTGTGGCAACTGCATCCGATAAGCTGGACACTGGGATTGTTCCTGTGGTTTTGGTAAGATCTTGGTCTGATTTGCTTGTGACGTACAATGAACTTGCTGTTGTGAACTCTTTGCTAAACATATCAGATGTTTCATCTCCTGATGCTTCAGACTCTGTTGAAAAAAAAGGTTTTGAAAAAAAACTTGACGGTGACAGCATATCTTTGGAAGTTATCATCTCTGAATTCCTTGTGACAGAGCTTTCGGATAATGTCTTGTCTAAATGTTCAGTCTGATCAAAGGAGGATGGAGTCTCTGAAACATTAATGACGGTGGACAGAGATGGATTTACTGATAGCTCTAGGTCCTCCATCACAGTAGCTGTGGTTGTTTCTGTATGTGATGTAATATCTTCACTTGTGATTGTTCCTCCTCTTGAGTTCACAGTGATCGGTGTAAATGTTTGTATAGTACTAGTATCAGTAGAGTCAAGAGTGGAAACAGTTTCTCTACTATGTGGCTCAATTGTCTGATCTCTTGTAGTTTCAGCATCTGTTGAGCTGGAAATTGAGGTTTTGGTAAGTTCTGGGTCTGATTTGGTTGCAGAATAAATTGAAGAACTTGTCGTTGTGATCTCTTTGATAAAAATATGAGAGGCATCATTTCCTGAACCTTCAGACTCTGTTGATCGCAAGCTTATAGACAAACTATACGGTGTAAGAGCATCTTTGACAGTTGTCTTCTCTGATGTCATTGTGACAGTACTTTCAGATAATGTTTTGTCTAAATGTTCAGTCTGATTGGAGGAGTAAAAAGTCTCTGAAACATCAATGACGGTGGATTCAGATGGTTTGGCTGAGAGCTCTTTGTCCTCCATAACAGTCACTGCGGTTGTTGCTGTATGTGAAGTAACATCTTGACTTGTGACTGTTTGCCCTGTTGAGAAACCAGTATTAAATGATCTAAATGTATGTATGGTACCAGTTACAGTAGAGTCAATAGTGGAAACAGGTTCTCTTCTAAGTGCCTCAGTTGTCTGATCTCTTAAAGCCACTGCATCTGATGAGCTGGACACTGATATTGTTCCTGTGATCTTGGTGAGTTCTTGGTCTGATTTGCTTGTAACGTACAATGAACTTGCTGTCATGAGTTCTTTGCTAGACATATCAGAGGTTTCATCTCCTGATGCTTCAGTCTCTGATGGTGGCAAGCTTGAAAAAAGACTTGATGGTGACAGCACATCTTTGGCATCTGTCATCTCTGAGGTCATAGTGACAATGCTTTCAGATAATGTCTTGTCTAAATGTTCAGTTTGAGCAGAGGAGGAAAGTGTCTCTGAAACATCAATGATGGTGGACTCAGATGGTTTTGATGAGAGCTCATTGTTCTCCATAACAGTGGTTGCTGCTGTATGTGAAGTAACATCTTGAGTTGTGAATGTTTGTCCCGTTGAGTGCTCAGTACTCAGTGATGAAGTAGAGTCAAGAGAGGAAACAGGTTCTCTACTATGTGTCTCAGTTTTCTGATCAGGTGTAACTGAAGTATGTAATGACGTGGACACTGAGATTGTTTCTGTTCTGTCAGACAGTGTTTTAGTGAGATCTTCGTCTAATTTTGTTGTAGTATGAAGTGAGGAACTGGTTGACAAATCTTTGCTTAACATTTCAGAGGTGTCATCTCCTGATGCTTCAGACTCTGTTGATGGCAAGCTTGAAAAAAAACTTGATGGTGACAGCAAACCTTTGGCAGTTGTCATCTCTGAGGTCATTGTGACTGTATTTCCAGAAAATGTCTTGTCTAAATGTTCAGTCTGTGCAGAGGAGAAAAAAGCCTCTGTAACATTAATGATGGTGGACTCAGATGGTTTTGCTGATAGCTCGTTGTCCTCCATAACAGTCACTGTGGTTGCTGATGTATGTGATGTAACATCTTGACTTGTGACTGTTCTTCCTGTTGAGAGCCCAATGTGCAATGATGTAAATGTTTGTATGGTACTAGTTACAGTAGAGTCAAGAGTGGAAACAGGTTCTCTACTATGTGTCTCAGTTGTCTGATCTCCTGTACCCACTGCATCTGATGAGCTGGACACTGAGATTTTCCCTGTGGTTTTTGTGAGTTCTTGGTCTAATTTGCTTGTTATGTACAATGAACTTGTTGTTGTGAACTCTTTGCTAAACTTATCAGAGCTGTCATCTCCTGACTCTTCAGACTCTGTTGATGGCAAGCTTGAAAAAATACTTGGGGACAGCAAATCTTTAGCAGTTGTCATCTCCGAGTTCACTGTGACAGCGCTTTCAGATAATGTCTTGTCTAAATGTTCAGTCAGAGCAGAGGAGGAAAGTGTCTCTGAAACATCAATGATGGTGGACTCAGATGGTTTTGATGACAGCTCTCTGTCCTCCATAACATTCACTGCAGTTGCTGCTGTATGTGAAGTAACATCTTGAGTTGTGAATGATTGTCCCGATGATTGCTCAGTACTCAGTGATGTTAATGTATGTACTGTGCTTGATGAAGTAGAGTCAAGTGAGGAAACAGGTTCTCTACTATGTGTCTCAGTTGTCCGATCTTGTGTAACAAAAGAATCTGATGAGGTGGACACTGAGATTGTTTCTGTTCTGTCAGACAGTGTTTTAGTGAGATCTTTATCTGATTTTGTTGTAGTATGAAGAAAGGAACTGGTTGAAAAATATTTGCTAAACATTTCAGAGGTGTGATCTGATGCTTCAGACTCTGTTGATGACAAGCTTGAAAAATATCTTGACGGTGACAGCAAACCTTTTGCAGTTGTCAACTCTGAGGTCATTTTTACTGTACTTTCAGATAATGGCTTGTCAAAATGTTCAGTCAGAGCAGAGGAGGAAAGTGTCTCTGAAACATCAATGATGGTGGACTCAGATGGTTTCGATGACAGCTCTTTGTCCTCCATTACAGTCACTGCAGTTGCTGCTGTATGTGAAGTTACATCTTGACTTGTGAATGTGTGTCCCGTTGAGTGCTCAGTACTCAGTGATGTTAATGTATGTACTGTGCTTGATGAAGTAGAGTCAAGAGAGGAAACAGGTTCTCTACTATGTGTCTCAGTTGTCCGATCTTGTGTAACTAAAGTATCTGATGAGGTGGACACTGAGATTGCTTCTGTTCTGTCAGACAGTGTTTTAGTGAAATCCTCGTCTGATTTTGTTGTAGTATGAAGTGAGGAACTGGTTGATACATCTTTGCTAAACATTTCAGAGGAAACATCAATGATGGTGGACTCAGATGGTTTTGCTGAGAGCTCTTTGTCCTCCAAAACAGTCACTGTGGTTGCTGCTGTATGTGAAGTAACATCTTGACTTGTGACTGTTCTTCCTGTTGAGATCTCAGTGTTCAATGATGTAATTGTTTGAATGGTACTAGTTACAATAGAGTCAAAAGTGTAAACAGGTTCTCTACTATGTGTCTCAGTTGTCTGATCTTCTGTACCCACTGCATCAGATGAGCTGGACAATGAGATTTTTCCTGTGGTTTTGGTAGGTTCTTGGTCTGATTTGCTTGTTTTGTAAAATGAACTTGTTGTTGTGAGCTCGTTGCTAAACATATCAGAAGTGTCATCTCCTGATTCTTCAGACTCTGTTGATGACAAGCTTGAAAAAACACTTGGGGACATCAAATCTTTAGCAGTTGTCATCTCTGAGGTCATTGTGACTACTCTTTCAGATAAAGGCTTGTCTAGATGTTCAGTCTGAGCAGAGGAGGAAAGTGTCTCTGAAACATCAATGATGGGGGACTCAGATGGCTTTGATGACAGCTCTTTGTCCTCCATACCAGTCACTGCGGTTGCTGCTGTATGTGAAGTGACATCTTGAGTTGTGAATCTTTGTCCCGTTGAGTGTGCAGTACTCAGTGATGTTAATGTATGTACTATGCTTGATGAAGTAGAGTCAAGAGAGGAAACAGGTTCTCTACTAAGTGTCTCATTTGTCTGATCTTGTGTAACTAAAGTATCTGATGAGGTGGACACTGAGATTGTTTCTGTTCTGTCAGACAGTGTTTTAGTGAAATTCTCGTCAGATTTTGTTGTAGGATGAAGTGAGGAACTGGTTGATACATTTTTGCTAAACATTTCAGAGGTGTCATCTCCTGATGCTTCAGACTCTGTTGATGGCAGGCTTGAAAAAAAAACTGACGGTGACAGCAAACCTTTAGCAGTTGTCCTCTCTGAGTTCACTGTGACAGCTCTTTCAGATAATGTCTTTTCTAAATGTTCAGTCTGAGCAGAGGAGGAAAGTGTCTCTGAAACATCAATCATGGTGAAATGAGATGGTTTTGATGACAGCTCTTTATCCTCCATAACAGTCAGTGTGGTTGCTGCTGTATGTGAAGTAACATCTTGAGTTGTGAATGTTTGTCCCGTTGCATGATCAGTACTCAGTGATGTTAATGTATGTACTGTGCTTGATGAAGTAGAGTCAAGAGAGGAAACAGGTTCTCTACTATGTGTCTCATTTGTCTGATCTTGTGTTACTAAAGTATCTGATGAGGTGGACACTGAGATTGTTTCTGTTCTGTCAGACTGCGTTTTAGTGAGATCTTCGTCTAATTTTGTTGTAGTATGAAGTGAGGAACTGGTTGACAAATCGTTGCTAAACATTTCAGAGGTGTCATCTCCTGATGCTTCAGACTCTGTTGATGGCAAGCTTGGAAAAAAACTTGAGAGTGACAGCAAACCTTTGGCAGTTGTCATCTTGGAGGTCATTGTGACTGTACTTTCAGAAAATGACTTGTCTAAATGTTCAGTCTGAGCAGAGGAGGAAAGTGTCTCTGAAACATCAATGATAGTCGACTCAGATGGTTTTGCTGGCAGCTCTTTGTCCTTCATACCAGTCACTGTGGTTGTTGCTTTATGTGAAGTAACATCTTGACTTGTGACTGTTCTTCCTGTTGAGACCCCAGTGTTCAATGATGTAAATGTATGTATGGTACTAGTTACAGTAGAGTCAAGAGTGGAAACAGGTTCTCTACTATGTGCCTCAGTTGTCTGATCTCCTGTACCCACTGCATCTGATGAGCTGGACACTGAGATTTTCCCTGTGGTTTTGGTGAGTTCTTGGTCTGATTTGCTTGTTGTGTACAATGAACTTGTTGTTGTGAACTCTTTGCTAAACTTATCAGAGGTGTCATCTCCTGATGCTTCAGACTCTATTGATGGCAAGCTTGAAACAAAACTTTGGGATAGCAAATCTTTATCAGTTGTCATCTTTGAGTTCATTGTAACAACACTTTCAGAAAATGTCTTGTCTAAATGTTCAGTCTGAGCAGAGGAGGAAGGTGTCTCTGAAACATCAATGATAGTGGACTCAGATGGTTTTGATGACAGCTCTTTATCCTCCATAACAGTCAGTCTGGTTGGTGCTGTATGTGAAGTAACATCTTGAGTTGTGTATGTTTGTCCTGTTGCGTGCTCAGTACTCAGTGATGTCAATGTATGCATTGTGCTTGATGAAGTAGAGTCAAGAGAGGAAACAGGTTCTCTACCATGTGTCTCAGTTGTCTGATCTTGTGAAACTAAAGTATCTGATGAGGTGGACACTGAAATTGTTTCTTTTCTGTCAGACAGTGTTTTAGTGAAATCCTCGTCTGATTTTGCTGTAGTATGAAGTGAGGAACTGTTTGATACATCTTTGCTAAACATTTCAGAGGAAACATCAATAAAGGTGGAAACAGATGGTTTTGCTGACAGCTCTTTTTCCTCCATAACAGTCACCGTGGTTGCTGCTGTATGTGAAGTAACATCTTGACTTGTGACTGTTCTTCCTGTTGAGATCCCAGTGTTCAATAATGTAATTGTTTGTATGGTACTAGTTACAGTAGAGTTAAGACTGGAAACAGGTTCTCTACTATGTGTCTCAGTTGTCTGATCTTCTGTACCCACTGTATCAGATGAGCTGGACACTGAGATTGTTCCTGTGATTTTTGTGAGTTCTTGGTCTGATTTGCTTGTTATGTAATATGAACTTGTTGTTGTGAACCCTTTGCTAAACATATCAGAGGTGTCATCTCCTGATGCTTCAGACTCTGTAGATGGCAAGCTTGAAAAAATACTTGGGGACAGCAAATCTTTAGCAGTTTTCATCTCTGAGGTCATTGTGACAACGCTTTCAGATAATGTCTTGTCTAAATGTTCAGTCTGAGCAGAGGAGGAAAGTGTCTCTGAAATATCAATGATGGTAGAATCAGATGGCTTTGATGACAGCTCTTTGTCCTCCATAACAGTCACTGCGGTTGCTGCTGTGTGTGAAGTAACATCTTGAGTTGTGAATGAATGTCCCGTTGAGTGCTCAGTACTCAGTGATGTTAATGTATGTACTGTGCTAGATGAAGTAGAGTCAAGAGAGGAAACAGGTTCTCTACTATGTGTCTCAGTTGTCCGATCTTGTGTAACTAAAGTATCTGATGAGGTGGACACTGAGATTGTTTTTGTTCTGTCAGATGGTGTTTTAGTGAGTTCTCCGTCTGATTTTGCTGTAGTATGAAGTGAGGAACTGGTTGACAAATTTTTGCTAAATATTTCAGAGGTGTGATCTCCTGATGCTTCAGACTCTGTTGATGGCAAGCTTGAAAAAAAACTTGACGGTAACAGCAAACCTTTGGCAGTTGTCATCTCTGAGGTCATTGTGACTGTACTTTCAGAAAATGTCTTGTCTAAATGTTCAGTCTGAGCAGAGGAGGAAAGTGTCTCTGAAACATCTGTGATGGTGGACTCAGATGGTTTTGCTGACAGCTCTTTGTCCTTCATAACAGTCACTGTGGTTGTTGCTTTATGTGAAGTAACATCTTGACTCGTGACTGTTCTTCCAGTTGAGACCCCAGTGTTCAATGATGTAAATGTATGTATGGTACTAGTTACAGTAGAGTCAAGAGTGGAAACAGGTCCACTACTATGTGCCTCAGTTGTCTGATCTCCTGTACCCACTGCATCTGATGAGCTGGACACTGAGATTTTCCCTGTGGTTATGGTGAGTGCTTGGTCTAATTTGCTTGTTATGTACAATGAACTTGTTGTTGAGAACTCTTTGCCAAACTTATCAGAGCTGTCATCTCCTGACTCTTCAGACTCTGTTGATGGCAAGCTTGAAAAAATACTTGGGGACAGAAAATCTTTAGCAGTTTTCATCTCTGAGTTCACTGTGACAGCGCTTTCAGATAATGTCTTGTCTAAATGTTCAGTCAGAGCAGAGGAGGAAAGTGTCTCTGAAACATCAATGATGGTGGACTCAGATGGTTTTGATGACAGCTCTTTGTCCTCCATTACAGTCACTGCAGTTGCTGCTGTATTTGAAGTTACATCTTGACTTGTGAATGTGTGTCCCGTTGATTGCTCAGTACTCAGTGATGTTAATGTATATACTGTGCTTGATGAAGTAGAGTCAAGAGAGGAAACAGGTTCTCTACTATGTATCTCAGTTGTCTTATCTTGAGTAACTAAAGTATCTGATGAGGTGGACACTGAGATTGTTTCTGTTCTGTCAGACGGTGTTTTAGTGAGATCTTCGTCTGATTTTGTTGAAGTTGGAAGTGAGGAACTGTTTGACAAATCTTTGCTAAACATTTCAGAGGAAACATCAATGATGGTGGACTCAGATGGTTTTGCTGACAGCTCTTTGTCCTCCATAACAGTCACTGTGGTTGCTGCTGTGTGTGAAGTAACATCTTGACTTGTGACTGTTCTTCCTGTTGAGATCCCAGTGTTCAATGATGTAATTGTTTGTTTGGTACTAGTTACATTAGAGTCAATACTGGAAACAGGTTCTCTACTATGTGTCTTAGTTGTCTGATCTTCTGTACCCACTGTATCATATGAGCTGGACACTGAGATTTTCCCTGTGGTTTTGGTGAGTTCTTGGTCTGATTTGCTTGTTATGTAAAATGAACTTGTTGTTGTGAACTCTTTGCTAAATATATCAGAGGTGTCATCTCCTGATGCTTCAGACTCTGTTGATGGCAAGCTTGAAAAAATACTTGGGGACAGCAAATCTTTAGCAGTTGTCATCTCTGAGGTCATTGTGACAACGCTTTCAGATAATGTCTTGTCTAAATGTTCACTCTGAGCAGAGGAGGAAAGTGTCTCTGAAATATCAATGATGGTAGACTCAGATGGCTTCGATAACAGCTCTTTGTCCTCCATAACAGTCACCGTGGTTGCTGCTGTGTGTGAAGTAACATCTTGAGTTGTGAATCTTTGTCCCGTTGAGTGCTCAGTACTCAGTGATGTTAATGTATGTACTGTGCTTGATGAAGAAGAGTCAAAAGAGGAAACATGTTCTCTACTATATGTCTCAGTTGTCTGATCTTGTGTAACTAAAGTATCTGATGAGGTGGACACTGAGATTGTTTCTGTTCTGTCAGATGGTGTTTTAGTGAGTTCTTTGTCTGATTTTGTTGTAGTATGAAATGAGGAACTGGTTGACAAATTGTTGCTAAAGATTTCAGAGGTCTCATCTCCTGATGCTTCAGACTCTGTTGATGGCAAGCTTGAAAAAAAACTTGACTGTGACAGCAAACCTTTGGCAGTTGTCATCTCTGAGGTCATTGTGACTGTACTTTCAGAAAATGTCTTGTCTAAATGTTCAGTCTGAGCAGAGGAGGAAAGAGTCTCTGAAACATCAATGATGGTGGACTCAGATGGTTTTGATGACAGCTCTTTGTCCTCCATAACAGTCACTGCGGTTGCTGCTGTATGTGAAGTAACATATTGAGTTGTGAATGTTTTACCCATTGATTGCTCAGTACTCAGTGATGTTAATGTATGTACTGTGCTTAATGAAGTAGAGTCAAGAGAGGAAACAGGTTCTTTACTATGTTTCTCAGTTGTCTTATCTTGAGTAACTAAAGTATCTGATGAGGTGGACACTGATATTGTTTCTGTTCTGTCAGACGGTGTTTTAGTGAGATCTTCGTCTGATTTTGTTGAGGTATGAAGTGAGGAACTGGTTGACAAATCTTTGCTAAACATATCAGAGGTGTCATCTCCTGATGCTTCAGACTCTGTTGATGGCGAGCTTGAAAAAATACTTAGGGACAGCAAATCTTTCGCAGTTGTCATCTCTGAGTTCATTGTGACAGCGCTTTCAGATAATGTTTTGTTTAAATGTTCAGTCTGAGCAGAGGAGGAAAGTGTCTCTGAAACATCAATGATGGTGGACTCATATGGTTTTGCTGACAGCTCTTTGTCCTCCAAAACAGTCAGTGTGGTTGCTGCTGTATGTGAAGTGACCTCTAGACTTGTGACTGGTCTTCCTGTTGAGACCCCAGTGTTCAATGATGTAATTGTATGTATGGTACTGGTTACAGTAGAGTCAAGAGTGGAAACAGGTTCTCTACTATGTGTCTCAGTTGTCTGATCTTCTGTACCCAATGCATCTGATGAGCTGGACACTGAGATTTTTCCTGTGTTTTTTGTGAGTTCTTGGTCTGATTTGCTTGTTATGTACAATGCACTTGTTGTTGTGAACTCTTTGCTAAACATTTCAGAGGTGTCATTGCCTGATGCTTCAGACTCAGTTGATGGCAAGCTTGAAAAAATTCTTGGGGACAGCAAATCTTTAGCAGTTGTCCTCTCTGAGTTCACTGTGACAGCGCTTTCAGGTAATGTCTTGTCTAAATGTTCTGTCTGAGCAGAGGAGGAAAGTGTCTCTGAAACATCAATGATGGTGGACTCAGTGATGGTGGACTCAGATGGTTTTGATGACAGCTCTTTGTCCTCCATAACAGTCACTGTGGTTGCTGCTGTATGTGAAGAAACATCTTGAGTTGGGGATGTTTGTCTCGTTGATTGCTCAGTACTTAGTGATGTTAATGTATGAACTGTGCTTGATGAAGTAGAGTCAAGAGTGGAAACAGGTTCTCTACTATGTATCTCAGTTGTCTGATCTTGTTTAACTAAAGTATCTGATGAGGTGGACACTGAGATCGTTTCTGTTCTGTCAGATGTTTTTTTTGTGAGATCTTCGTCTGGTTTTGTTGTAGTATGAAGAGAGGAACTGGTTGACAAATCTTTGCTAATCATTTCAGAGGTGTCATCTCCTGATGCTTCAGACTCTGTTGATGGTAAGCTTGGAAAAAAACTTGACGGTGACAGCAAACCTTTGGCAGTTGTCATATCTGAGGTCATTGTGACTGTACTTCCAGAAAATGTCTGGTCTAAATGTTCAGTCTGAGCAGAGGAGAAAAGAGTCTCTGAAACATCAGTGATGGTGGACTCAGATGTTTTTGCTGACAGCTCTTTGTCCTCGATAACAGTCACTGTGGTTGTTGCTGTATGTGAAGTAACATCTTTACTTGTGACTGTTTGTCCTGTTGAGTGCTCAGTGCTAATTGATGTTAATTTGTGTACTTTACTAGATGAAGTAGAGTCAATAGAGGAAACAGGTTCTCTACCATGTACCTCAGTTGTCTGATCTCTTCTAGTCTCAGAATCTGTTAAGCTGGATGCCGAGATTGTTTTTGTGGTTTTGTTGAGCTCTTGGTCTGATTTGGTCATTGTATATAATTCTGAACTTATCGTTGTGGTGTTAAACATATAAGATGTCTCATCTACTGAAGCTTCAGACTCTGAAGACTGTAAAACTGAAGAAAATTGTGATAGTGAAAGCTCATCTTTTGCTGTGGTCATCCCTAAATTCTTTGTTGATGGTATCATGGATTGTGAAGCTGCCTCTTTCTGCATTTTAACAGTCTCACTCGATGATGGTCTAAGTGTAAATATTATGCCCAGTTTACTTGTTGTTGTACTATGTACTTGAGTTGGCAGCGTCAAAGTGAACATTTCAGGTGTCTGAACACCTTTGGCTGCTTCATCTGTATCCAAATGGTCCATATGTTCAGAAGTAGACTCTAGAGCAGAAATAACTGTGGGTGTTGTCATTTTAGTCAAATCATCTTTCTGAGTTGTCAATCCCATGACCGGTGTTATAGCAGCTGTATCTTTGGCTTTGTCTTCTGTTATAGAACTAGTCCTGTGCACTGAATGAGATATAGATGACTTAGTTGAGTCATCAAGACCCAAAGGAATATCGGTCGATCCTATTGGCTGTACATCTTTTACAGAAGGTTGTTTTTCAGTTGTGGTGGTTGAATTGCTTGGAATGACAGTTCCTTCAGATTTGAGAATCTCCTCTTTACTAATTGTTATGGGAGGTGATGGCGGAGTCGATTCTACTACTATTCCTCCTAGACCAAAATCAATGTCTGGATCAAGGGTTGTGGAAAACAAGGGGGACACCATTGAAGATCCTGACACCAATGATTCATGTGGTGTTCTGCCAGCCTCCACTAATGAACTATCAAATTCAAATGTTGTTTCCACTTGTTCACTTAAGTTGTTTACTCTAAGGGAATCACTTCCAAACTTATCTCCTCTAACTTCTTCTGCCACATCTTTAGGACGAAGTGTCACCTCAAGCTTGTGGTTTATGAAGCTGACTGTTGGGGTCATGGAAATGGCTAGAGAGGACAAGAAATCCCCACTTGCATCAACAGTTTCCTGATCAACAGGAAGAAGATCAGCAGGTATCTCAGGACTTTGTACCAACTGGGGAATGTAAGGATGTTGTTCTTCAAAAGGCATCAGATTTTGATTAACTGTTGAAAAAAAATGGGGAATCAAAGAAACACAGGAATAAATTATTGGCCCTTTTCTGTGGGTGTGACAAAATGACAAAGGTTTAACCTGTTAGCCAGCACCCCCGCTTTTTAAAAAATCCCCAAATGGCATACAAGTTAAACCCTTTGGTTAAAAGCACAAGTATGGTCTCATTTGAAAGCAGACACTTTTGTCTATTGTAAAGTCAGAATTAATTATTGTCATAATGATTTTTATTGGCATAATGATTTTTTTTAAATAGCTTCAAAGTTATTAGAAATGTATTTTTATGAAATATCTTTATGAGAATAAAAATTGAAGTTGGCATTGTATTAATCTAGAAATGCACTGCAGCTAAAGCCACATGTCTGACCAAGTTATATTTTAAATTTGAAGATAAGTTTATAAAACTGAGTTTTATTAAATGTTTTTAAAGATAATCTCATGTGATTTTTTTTAAAAGACTCTAAAATGCTAACTGATATTTATTGTAATTTTCTAAGCATCAATTCAGTGTATTGTCTCTATTGTTTTGTGGTGAAAACGAGCCCCATTCAGTCTCAGTCTTTCCTGCACACATTCACACCTCTCCGGCCTGGTTATGGCTCTAATTATTCTTTTCTTTTGTCTTCATTATAATTACTAACGACTGTCTATTCACGCTGTTTCAATCCTAATTTCTTTGATCAATGTTCTCACTTCACATTTGAAATGGTATCGAATGCCCTTCTTTAAAAAATGAAGTGAGCATTCCTATAAATGATTCATAAAAATAGCAGCTACACTAAAAAAAAATATGGTTCTTTAACACTAGAACTCCCAAGGCAGTCATTTTGACTGTTTTAAAATTTTGCAATGTAATAACTTTGTTGAAATAAAACCCATGTAACTGGACCCTGACTTTTCCTAAATGTGTCTATATTTTATTATTCTATAATTGTTATTTTATAAAAGTTACAAGACACAAAAGAGTTTTGAGTATTTCTACCTAGAACTACCAAAGGCAGTCATTTTGACTGCTTTAAAAATTTGCAATGTAATAACTTAGTTGAAATAAAACCCATGTAACTATAGGACCCTTACTTTTCCTAAATGTGTCTATATTTTATTCTATCATTGTTATTTTATTAAAATTACAAGACACAGAAGAGTTTTGAGCATTTCTACCTTGTATGGCCATAACAGTCATACTGACCGAATGCATTACAGACCGTTTTTCCGCTCTTGAAGATGCATCACCGTTGCCTAGCAACGATTTCTCTTGTTGTTTGTTTAGTCTATTGCAAAGCTGAAATCTAGCTTTAGCTTCGAGCTAAACCCAAATTGAAATATTGAAAAGAGAATATCAGAACAATGTCAGCAAGAAGAATGACTGCCACAGAGGCTTTAGCCATGCTTCAGAGCCTTGATGAGGCTGAGTGGTTGTTGGTTAACTAATACATTTTTACATACATCATAATTAAAATGTAGTGTTCTGATGTTTATTATTACCTATCCTAACATTACAGATCCATTTATTCTTCGATTTGATATAGCTTATTGAAATTATATGCAAATAATGTATGAGCGGTCAGAATGACTGCTATGGCCATTATAGTTATAGAATTCCGGGAGTCCTAGTGTTAAAGGTTCTTTACACATAGTAACAGTTCTATTTAGTACCGTATCCCCCTGAAGAACCCGTTATATGCTGAAATGGTTCTTTGTGTTAAGAGTGGTTCTTTATTCCAGCTTTTGTGTTTTTCAAATCTGTAACTGTCAAAGCCTCCTCATTACTGATTTTCTGGAGCTCAGCTATACAACTTATCACACAGACTGTAAACATACTCTCAACAGGTAAATTTCTTTCTTAAAATGTCTAAAAAATTCTAACTTTCAAAATTTTTACAATCGTTTCCTAACAATCTCTTTTTTCTCTTTTAGTTTAACAGAACATGTACTGTAGTGTGAGCAGCTCTGGTCAGTTAAGGATACTCATCTTCTCTTCTCCATAAAGTAAGTACCAGAGATATGGAATTTATAATCCATATTGTTTAATTTTTTTTTTTTGTTATGACTTTATGCCTAAACATACCCAGTCACAAAAAAACATTAAAGCTATACCATGACTTTATATTACTTTTTCCTTTTAACATGGTAAAGGGCTCATTCTGTCTCGTTCATTTTTCAAGATACACAATGTAACTCTAAACTCAATTGTTTATTTCAGATGCTGTCCCGTACCATAACCTCATCATCTGCAGAGAGAAACTACCATACCAAGATATTTCACCGGAACTTGGTCTTCATTACATCTATATTGTGTTCAATGACAATTGTTATTTATTAATATATTTAGAAACTGTTATTAGAGCACTGTCATTTTTGCTACAATCTGCCATGTCAATAAAAAATAAAAGTACATGAACACGGACATGTTTTTTTTTAAACATAAAACCCAAATAGAGGCAACGAGATATAAGACCAGACAGATAGAGGTCTAACATTTGTTTTATTAATAATATGAAGATAATATACTGTACTAATAGTAATGAAAATAAATATTGTTGAAAAGGTTTTTTATAACACAATAAAGGCTTTACATAGCACTTTCAAAGCATGGTTATTTATGGAATCTTATGAAAAAGGGTTCTATTTAACACCAAAAAGGGTTCTGCCATTGTTACAAGCCGAAGAACCCTAATTTGGTACTCTTTAGAACCATTTTTCTTAAGAGTGTAGGATGCAGGTTCATCTTAGGGCTCTCTAGGATGTTAGCTAAGCACACCTTCAATACATGACAATTTATGAGATTAAAACCATGTTTTTGCTCCAAGCTTAATTTATAACGCAAGTCGAGTGTTTTAAATAACCTTATGGGATCTGATTTGGCATCGGATCAAAAAATCTGATAGAAAATATATAGTAAATATATAGTATTCAGCACAATGATAAAGGCTATATCGATTACCATTGCATTATAAATATAATCTATTATTATGAAAACACCCGCCATGGCTGACCATCCCAGAGGGAGTGTTGGTGGAATTGGACTGCCTAGAGTGGCTCATTGAATTTAAACACCCCCCTTTTTCAATGTATAGGCACAGTATAATCTCACACGATTTAACAGTAGAGACTGTGTATTTATGCCATATTATAAGTCTTGGCCCAATAAAGCCAAAAAGAAATGGTAAAATTTTGAGTAAACTGCCTAAGTTATATACTGGATCCTTACAACCAAGAACTCAATTGGGCTTTTCATTGCATCCACACTAACAGACCCCACAACAACTGATCCTTTCCACAAAATGTCCTTGTTGTGACTGTGTCATCAGAGCCCAAAGAAAGACAGACATCCGGTTCCTTCTTGACTTAGTAAACATGACGGCTGCCACAAATTAAAGCCCCAAATAAAGCCCTACCATTTCATCTTACAAGAAAGTTGGTCATATCAGTTAAACATCCTCATTAAACACAGCCACTTATATACATTTCAATCTTGGAAAAGGACCAATATTTCCCAAAAGCCAAATTTTATGGTGCGTTCACGTGCTATGGTAATTATGGTAAATACCAAATGCCGACGTGGAAAATGCAACTCGTAGAACATTTTGATGCAAGAGTTGCCAAGGTGAGATAACCTTTGACCTTTTCAAAATGGCGGAGAGCAACGTGAGAGTGTTGAATGGTAAGCATTGTACACAACTAAACGTTGTTTGCTACTGTTAGCTAGGGGTGGAAAGGTACATTCGTATTGAACCGAATCGGTACGGTAATTAGCTCTATTAACTCCCTTGTCCTTAAAAAAAATCTGTACTATTCATGATCTAGAAAATGTATCACATATAATTTGCCATTTGAGTTTTGATAAATCATCTTCTTGCTGTAGCAGATGACTTAAGCAATCTAAAATAGTTTTAGCTAAATAACAGGTCTGGATCTCCATCTTTTTACCACATTACGACAACAAAAGCACTTGAACGCAACACACTGGTAAATACCAGTTCACAAGTGGAAAAAATAATATTTTCCATAGCACTTGAACGCACCATTAGTTTAGTTTCCAGATTAGTAGCTGATGTTGGGAACACCTGCGGGGACAGAGGTTAATATCTGCTGACACCTGGTTAAGCCAATAGGAGTCTGGACAGACTGAATACAGAAAAAAATTATACTCTCATTGTCATTCGTTTGCCTATTGCCCAACTTTCAGACACAGGGGAATGGTCAAACCCAAAGTTCCCAGCATCATTTTATGCATCTGTTAAAACAAGCTGGAGCATGCTCAAAAAAGGGAGCAGTGCATAGGGCTGAAGGCAGGCACAAATGTGCTTTTGTACCTAAATCATTACCTCACTGGCCTAAGCATCCTGGGTAATGTCTTGACCTCATTAGTTTAATCTTTGTCATAATATTTTGACATAAAATGTGTAATATATCATTATTACACCCATGCTTTCCTTTGGTCTTATGCTTATTTCTTACAAGAAAACAACTAGGCCAACAGAAAAAAATGCTATTCTCACATTCTCTTCACTACCATTTACTCAGCCGTCTCTATACAGATGAGACTCTGCTGTAGAGATGACATCAGCCATGTTGTAGTGTCCAGACATCAGTGCACTAACAGAACTCTATGTTTACACTGGTAAGGGTCCAAAGCCTCATTCTGCCAAGCCTGCAGTCACTGACAGAAATCACTGGGAGAACAGATTTGCTAGGGCATCCCCAACAGCTCTCTAAACTAAATGTTATCTGTACTGAAAACAAGCCAAATGGTGGCAAACAGTCTGTCATTAACATATCAGGCCTGCCAACTTTGACCTGAGGTGCAGTGTAGGTAATGGTGTCCTTGAGCTTCAAAATTGCTCAATTGTAAATTCATCCCAGCCTGAATATGTGTGTGTGTTTATAAATATGCATGTGCTTTTGTTTGACCACATATTTGTTTTTTGATTTCCTTTTTCTTTCTTTTTTTATGCTAAGTCCTATCGAACGCAACGTGGACCAGTTTGAATCATCATGAAAGCATCTTTTTTTTCCCTCACAGAATAACAGTATCAAAAATCAGTTCCACTGTATGATTAAAGTGAAGACTTCAGATGCAAAAAAAAGCTAAAAGCTACCTCTGTCAAAAATGAGATGATGATATTGAGCGAATGCTCTCCGTACATACCGTAAAACTTCAAATAATAGCCAAGTCCCAAATAGACGCCTGTCTCTTTTACACGCCTGGTGTGGCGACAGGTTTGGATAAATAAAGGCCAGTTTCAAATAGAGGCCTGGTCTGTTTTTTAGTTTCGGGTTGTATTTATTCTTCTAAAACCGATCAGATCGTCTGTTTAAGCCAGTTCTATGATGCAGATTGCGCAGGCAAGAGAGCCCTGCGCATCTGGGTGGGAGCTGTTAGCGCAAGAAAGGCAGGCAGAGTTAGCGGAGGCCGGAGAGGGAGAGGTGGAGGAGAGCGACGAGGAGGAATCCGCCAATTAACTTGTAATCGCGGTGATGATGATAGTGATGAATAGGGTCATTTTGCAGTTTTACAGGGTAGCCTTCATTCTTTCTTGTTGATGTGTTTCAGGCAATAAGTTCTTGATGGATATTGCCGGTAACTTGTATTGTTCAGCCCATGGCTGTCACACTCCCGACAAGAAGCGCAGCGCCGGGCCGCGCCGCACCGCATCTATGACAACTCGAGGTATAATGATATTCTCAATTCATTCAGTTAACGGACGGTCTGAGGTAAAGTGTTCAGACTGCAGACTTAGCAACAATTGTATTTAATTGTCCAGTACAATCATAACTACAGACATTATCTTAATTTCATAATGTCCTTAAACACAACAATATTGCTGGCCAGGGCCGGAGTGGGGCCACTTTTCAGCCCGGGAGTTTCAGGCCTAAGACCGGCCCACTTTTTCCATGGTGGTAGAAATTGGATGAATAAAAGCAACAGTTCAGCTCTTACTATTGTGTAGTTTTTATTAATACCATGGTTCAACAAATAATGTAAAGGTTAAATAATAATTACTAACTTAAGCTGAGAAGTTAACAAAAATATCCCACTATTCCACAAGGATAGGTTGATAAATTAACAAAAGCATACTGCTTTCTTACATTAAATAACTTTAATTCATATTGTTTACTCTGGTATCCTCTAAATGTCAGAGAAAAGAACAGAATCAGAGATTATTTTTAAAGAAAATTGTACTGTGCATATTATACTATAAAAACACATCATTATTGTTGATTTTATAGTGCATCTTAACTATAGATGAAATGGCATGAAAATTGCATTTCTTGATTATAGTGACCAAAATGATCACGGTTATCACAGAATCCTGTTCAAAAAGTAGCTACTAATAATACACAATAAAATCAATTCACCAAGTTTTATGTCGAAAACCAGCAAGTAACAAATATAATTAGCATTAATATGCACTTTTTTGTTTACATAAACATTAAAATAACAACATTAAAAAATGATGGCCAGATTTTAAAGGAGTGTCTTGCTACATGTTATACCTACTAACATGATGTAGCCTACAAGTTCAAATAAAGTTTTGACAAAAAAGATTTATAAAAAGAAACCTCGCATATTTCAGCCAATCATTTTTATAAAAAGAAAGAGTCAAAAAAAGATAAATTACTGACGTTTACAATGCACATTAGCTTATCTTTTATTATTAATAGTAAAATTCGGTCCGATTTTCCCGTGGCGTCTGTCGTTGCTATTCAACCATGCACTGCGCTCTCTATAATGACAAAGAACTTTTATGTACCTAGTGGATTTTTTCATCTCGCTGCGCCTGGAAAAAATAAGCGCGTCTCTTATGAGCCTCCTACATTTCAAATAACGAACTTGAGCGCGCAAAAGACCCGATATGTGAACGGTCCCTTGGCGAGCTACTCCAATCAGGCCACGAGCTACTGGTAGCTCGCGAGCGACGTGTTGGAGACCCCTGGACTAACGTGACAAATGTAAAAAAAAAAAAAAAAAAAAAAAAAAAAATCCTCGACCGGCCCAAAAGTGAAGCAGCCCACCGGGAATTCTCCTGATTCTTCCGATTACCCACCCCGGGCCTGTTGCTGGCCACAAACTGAGAAAGTGCGCGTCCGGTGTGGGATACCTCGAGCTGTCCTAGACACGGCGCAGCGCTGCGCTTCTCGCACGGTGTGTGACCCCCTTTAGACAAAATAGTAGACTAATTCTTACATTAACTGATTTGTTAAACAGATTCAAATTATAAATAAAACGTAATATAATGTGGTAACCTCCTACTGTCATAATTTCAGTCTATCAGTCTATGCTATTTGGATCGTTATCTCTAGGCTTACACTCAATGAACAACATCTCAACTCTAAATTAAAGGCTTGTCTCAAATACAAGCCGGTGCAGTTCGGCGATTTGGGAAAATAAAAGCCCGGGCTATTATTTAAAGTTTTACGGTAGTTTACGTTCATAATATACTTTCCCTTCAAACCCGCTAGCCTCAGTCCATTCGGAAATAGAGGTTTGTTGGCAGAAACTGCTAAACGCTACTCCCCTTTTTTTTTTAAAAAAAACATTTTTAACCAAACGAGGTTTTTTATTTTATTTAGAAGTTTATGTTACATTTTATGACAATGGATTGTTTAGATTTAAGTAATATCAGTTTAATATTTACTGACTTAATGCACTTCTTAATGCACAACTTAAGAGTAAAATTGTATTGTTTTTTTTTTTTTTTACATCAATTTATATATTTTTATATATATATATATTTAATATTGTATATAGGTTATTATATTTTAAATATACATTATATTATATATTTTTATTTACTTTGAGCGTAGAGGTGTAGTCCTCTATTTGTCTTCTGTTTGTTGTTGTTATCCAATAAAGTGTGCTGTCATTTTGTGTCGTTATGGTTATACTGTGTGAATAATTTTATTTATTTTTACTATATTTTAACCCCTTTTACCTTTATTCAGAAAGGACAGTGAAGAGTGACTGGAGAGAGATAGGGTGTGATTGGGAAACGACCGCAGGTCACATTTGAACCCGGGTCCCCTGTGAGCACTTGGACCTAAATACGATACAGACGTGGCAGAACTGATTTTGCAACTGTTTGTTATATCTTGTCCAAATAGGTGGACTTAGAGGTTTTTGCACACACAAAAAACACGCATGGATTTGGCTGTTATTGCAGCAAACGACTTAAAAATGTTTAAATACCAATGAATTGACTAAAGTGTCATTATTTAAAATAAGGCACTTCGCTTACTGACTAACAATATTTGATTGCCATTAAAGTGAAAATACTAAACCTAAACATAGGAGCCTGATTAAAAAAAAGAGAGATAATTGAAAAGAATGTCAGATGGACTTAGAGGTTTGTGCATCTGAAGTCTTCAAGTACTCCTAAATCCACTATAAAGCACACAGGACTAAATCTTTGCTGTGTGGCACTATGGTATCCATCCAAAATCTGACAGGCTGTCAATACACTGTGTAAAATCCTGCAAATACAGCAGACAGTTCTGTTTCGAAGTGAGAGCATTTTCAGACAGAGATGGAACAAAATAGTTTTGATAGTGCCAAATTATCAAGGCTTGACAGAATTAGGGATTTTGGGTACTACTAAATACCTCTCTATAAACATTTTCAATGTATAGAGCCAAACTTTTTTTGGACCGTGGACAGCATTGTTAAGGGCCATTCATTATTGTGAAGAACAATCATTCTAATAATAATTATATAGGTTTAATAATCATTAATTCTATAAGACCAGGGAAGTCCACAACCCAGCTATAGAGATAACGACACAGAGGAATGTTGGAATCAATACTTTTTTCTAGCTGATGAATGATAAATGCATTGACAGCTAATCAGAATCACCCCGAATTTAAAGAGCTTGAACATTTAAAGCACCAGACAGCATAACTGCAGCGTGCACACAGAACACAGAACGTTATTGTCTGTTGGTGTGGATGCTAATATAGTCATAGTTATCTTTATAGTTATTGTTCTTAGCGTGAACACTCCTTTAGCAGTTTTTTGGCATATTTAAATTGATCCACAATTACTGAATAGTGGTAAAAGATGACCATTATACTTTCTGTGCTGCAAAAATACACTTTAATTTGTTGGTCAATAAGCCAACAATGAACAATGATCAGACAATGAACTGATAATAAATGAAAATCACTGAGGATGAGAACATATACTATTATTTTATGTTTGTTATATTATGTTGCAGCCAATGCCTTGCACATCTCTTTATTAAAAGTGATTAATGAGACGGAATATTTCAAGCCTCTTTCAGAAAGCATGTGAAAACTTCAGAAAAAAAAGCAAAGATATCATACCTAGGTCTTTAGAATCAGTGGAGGTGTGCATGGCCTCTGTTAGTGTCTCCTTGGGTGCCTTTGAAGGGCCTGAAGCAGCTTCTTCTGTGATGTTCATCTGTGATGTTTCTTGGTCAGTAAGTGAAGGTGTTATTATCTCTGCTCCAGAAGCAAATGTGGCTGAACTAGGTGTAGTTAAACCTGGTGACTTTGTCACACGGTCAATCAATTTAGCAGTTTCGCTTTCTGAATAGCTGGTGAATGTTTGAGACACTTTTTGTGTAGATTTGGAGGTTCCAGTAGATGTTTCTCCAGGTTGTGAGCTTTGCATAAAAACAGTGGGTGTAATTGTAGAATCAGTGATGGTAACTCCACTGGTGGTCTCTAAAGATTCAGGTTCTGAGCTTGTGGATCTCTGTGTAGACAGAGGTGGGGGGTCCGCCATTACAACCCCAACCCCAGTCTCATCTTCATACTCAGAGAAAACAGTAGACTTAGCACTCTCAAGAAAAGTGTCCTCTGTTGCCAATGAGATGGATGACTGTGTGGAAGCATGTGATTCAGATTCGTCTTTACCATTACTGGTCTCACTAGCTGAGCGAGTCGGAATCTGGGTTGAGAATTTATCATGATCACTTTGAGTGATGGATTGGCTAAGTGAGGACGATACAGTTGTGTGTCCAGATTCTACAGTGTTTACTAATGTTACTACAGAGGACTCTGGTTCTAAAACTCTGTCTGTTGTAATATCAACCAGAATTGATTCCTCTGTTTTCCCGACTGCGAACATTGGTTTTGTGCTTAGTGACGCTGAAAGTAAAATATCAGGTAGAACGGTCCTCACTTCAATGATACTCGTATCCTCTGGTTCCTCCATTAGTTCTTCCATGGCTGTGGGAGATGCAGTAGTAAGCTTGTCACGGACCACATCTCCACGAACTTTTGCTTCATCATCAGCCTTCTCAGTGCCAAAATCACTAATATCAAAATCTGGAACTTTTGTTGTGGGGAAGATTTCCTCAGATTTCACACTGACTGCAGCTGCATATGGTGTATTGATGGATTCTAGTCTGTCAGGGAAGTGACTTGTCTTTGGTGGTGCCATGCTTGTAGAAAACATAGAAGGAGCGTCTGTAAGAGACAGGTCATCATCAGAGGTGGCCTGTGGTGTATGAGAGGGACTGGCCTCAGAAGTCTGGCCTCTGGTGGTCTCTGTGGCAAAGAATGTAATGGTGGGCTCCAAAGTTGTACCACTCTTGATTGTGACATCCACCCAAGAGGACTGGTTAAATAGCTTAGAGGGGCCTATAGGGAAAAAAGAATTGTCACAATATTTACCCAATCTTTTGATATTTTGTATTATAGACATGCACTCAAACATGAGCAGACAAGTGCATTCAATCAAAATACATCTAAACATAAAAATACACAATCAAAATGCATAACAAAATACACTACCTTTCAAACTTTTTGGGAAATAAATAAATCCTTATTTATGCGTTACATTTATCAAAAAATGACAGTAAAGGCTTTCTCATTGTTTAAAAAAAACGATTCTTTCAAATAAATGATGAATCCTGAAAAACAAACATGTATCACTGTTTCCACAAAAAAATATTAAGAAGAAGAATAATTGGTTAACATTGATAATAATAAGAAATGAGCATGAGCACCAAATCAGCATATCAGCATGATTTCTGAAGGATCATGTGACACTGAAGACTGAAGTAATGATGCTGATAATTCAGCTTTGCCTTGACAGTAATAAATAACATTTTAAAATATCTTCAAATAGAAAACAGTTATTTTAGTTATTTCAGTTATATTTCACAATATTACTGTTTTTTTTTTACTGTATTCAAAGAAATGCAGCCTTGGGGAGCATGAGAGACTTCTTTCAAAAGCAAAATCTTACTGACTCCAAACAATTGAACAGTAGCAGAAGTTTAAACAGAATAATTGGTTATTAACTTGCAACCATATAATCTGATTGTTTTTGTTTATAAAAAAGTATTACCACTGTACTTTTTTTGTTGTCAGATGGTTACTATGGTTTGATCTACTGGTGTGTATTGTCTACTTTTCACCACTGTATCAAGAGTAGTGTAAACAGGATTTTCAGATAGATCTCTGCTATGGACATTTTTCAGTTTTCACACAGCAGCTTGCACATTATGGACATTATGCTTGGTTTTATGATTACTGTAATTAAATTATTATGAAACATTATCCGAGTATTGCCAAAACAAGGCATGATTTGATTATACTGTTCTCAGAGTCCTCGAGAGACCTATTTTCCTTACAATTGTTGAAACACACTTAGGTCATAAAGCTTATTAAAATTGTTGCAATCTGAAAGTGATTTTCACCTTCAAATATGGGTCATTTTTACAAGGCTTTTTAAGTACATTTCATTGTATACAATGCTTGAGTTTGGTTGACGAGAACAGCTCATCAGAGTACCTCAGATTAACTTGGCTTTAAACTATTCAGTGGATTTATTTTATCTGAATGGTGTCAGAATGGTTCCAACAACCTAACAATTGTTTTGCTAATTGAATTTCATTCACACAAACAGCTTACATGCTCTTAATGGCTGTAGTAGCCCTTAATTGCCCTGCGCTCACAAAAAAAGTGTCATCTTCTAATCAAATACAACAGGCTAGCAGCCAAGGCTCCAGCTGTTCTCTATTATCTCCAGGCTCTCTCTATTCAATCTGATGTCAGCCATGAGGTACTTTTTCCCCTTAAGAAAAATGTGATGCATTGTCTGATGGTTTGTGGAATGTTATTATGTGGCAAGGTGTGGTGAGGGGTGAAAACATCCTAACATGTGTCATCTTAATCCAGCCTGATTAGCTCATGTGATTTTATGCACATCTGCCACTATATCAAACATTCGTAGTCATCACAGGGCAAAAGAACATGAGAACCAAACCCATCATGTAAGAGAAAACACATAAAAGCACTCAATGCCACATGGATCAGAGAGGCTTGACAGAGCTGAAACAGACCAAACAAACACAGAGGTCAGAGTGTCGAGATTTAGGGTGAACCCCAGGTCCATTACTTATCACAGCAGTCAGTGGCTGTCATTCTGGGTGAGTGCCCTGCCTGGCAGGGGGTAGGTTGTCTAAATTAACCTCAGTTGAAAAGATAAACCCCCCAGGTCAGGGGTTAGCGACATGCACTGATTTTAGAGCTCCGGTAGTATCGCTCTCCTTTATCCGCATGTCTGTTCAGATAAGTGCTGGTGCAAATAACAGGAAGAACAGAAATTCTGACAGCGTAAAGAGCAGGTAACACCTAAGCACTTTTTCATGTTTGTTGGCTATAGGTCTGTACTGTGCATCTGAAAAAGGCATTACAGAGAAGGTATTGGCTCTGTATTATGCAACTAAAGGCAGATTTACTTACAGCTTGCTCCAGCGCAAACTCTTTTGGCATTAAAAAACTACTCTCAGGATATACTAAAGACACACAGCGAAAGAAATTGCGCTGAAAAGGCGGGACATGGTTATTTTTAAGGCTGACCTTTTGCATATGCATTTGCAGGAGTTTCCCATTCAGACACAACATTTATGGGAGGAGAGTATTTAAATTAATCATGCCAGTATGGCATTTCTATGGTTTGCGCTAGTCAGTTTTCTGGTATTTTCACCATTATTTAACGCCCCCCCAAAAAGTATGTCTTAAACCAGACACTAATTTGGGTTGCTCTTTGTAGATTGCGTTGGTCATTATGGAAATGATCCAGCTGCGTCTGTGTTCTTTAATTTGCATGTCATCAGTAGTTAACACGCACAACTTTCCACTCCCATCGCACTTTTTTTGGGAATTGCGTTCTCACGCTAATTTGCCCTGTTTAGTAAATCTGGCTCACAATGTTCTTTGACGAATGGCTTAGATAAACATTAAAGGGATCATTATTTACTCACCCTCAAGTTGTTCCAAATCTGTTGATAGAACAGTTGTTGAGCCCCATTGACTTCCATAGTATGGGAAAAAATACTATGGAAATCAATAGGGCCCCTTAACTGTTCTGTTATCGATATTTTTCTAAATATGTTCTTTTGAGTTCAGGAGAGGAAAGAAATTCAGACAATGGTCGGAACAACTTGAGGGTGAGTAAATTATGACAGAATTTTAATTGTTGGATAACTATCCTTTTAATGGCTACTCAAAGAAAGGAATCATTACCTTTCAGAGACAATTGTACATGAATTAACTAGATGTGCATGATTGTTTTAATCAAGAATTGAGCTAAAGTAGGACCATCAATAATTCCCTTGTTGTCAGATTTTATTGTTGATCTATAATCTTGATAAATAATTGTGGAGATTTTGTTTTTTGCCTTTTCAAGCATATATAGGCTGATAGTATGGATGCACTATTTTTAAAAACTCTGGCTAGTACAGCTAAAATTATTATTTTTATGTCAAGGTCGATAACCGGTGGCTGATAATAAAATGTTTTTAAATGCTACGAGTGAAATTAGGCATCAAAACATCATAATGCACAATATGAAAAATGGATAATCATTTTGAGATTTACATTTACCAGTGTTTTTAAATTATTAGTGTTTTTAAAGATTAACTTTAGGTTAGCATTTGATGACAGGAAAGGTCATTGCAATGTAAAAACGGGAAAATTTAAATTTAATATTATAATAAAAATATACAGTACTGGCTGCTGAATAAATCGATAAAAATCTATAATAACAGTCATAACCATAATAACAATTATATATCTTGCATCCCTACCAGTATTGAAAATAGCTGCTCAGAGCTGTTAGACTAGTTAGCTCTAGACTAACTTGACTTAGACATGTCTCAGTGCTGTTTATCTTTTGAGCATGATGCCCTTGGTTGCATAATAATGTTCTTATGAGGTCATCTCATCTTGGCCAATGAGAACATCAAGTCTTTCTGAAGTCTCAGTACCTACAACACCACAAAGCAAAGTCTGACAAGCATCTGCCATTTAGCCATGAAGCACTACAGTGGCATAACGGACCTCTGAGTGTTTAAACCCTCTTGTTAACCAAGCCCAGTGAGGTTTCCTTAGAAACGGGCGGCAACCCAGAATGCAGTGAGTGAGGTCAGTGAATCACTGGAGAATGAGCTACTCTCATGTAAACTTTTCCATACTCTACGTCTCAACCTAAAAGAACCTCAATTAACAAAAAGCGGTGCACTCGAACTAATATTCTGCTTTGATTTACGGCCGTTAAGAGGCCTACACAGTAAGTCTGGAGCTCAAGTTTACGTGTGTTATGGGGCAAAGGCTTCAATGTTATGCCTGCTGTGAGAAATGACGTCAAAGCAGCTGGTAAAGTGGCTGTTCTTGCAACCATTCAGGTGTTCGTTTATTACACCATAAACACTTCATGAGCTCAGTGAAAAGTCTTTACCTTTGAAACAGTATGCTCCTAGCCTCATACTGGGGTCCGGGAAGCCTGTTTGGTTTCGGTAGCGATACAAGGTGCGGACACCCAGCAGGCCACCACCACACTGACTTCTGGGTATGGAGACAGGGTGGCGAGCACTGCCGTCAGACAGCCATCCATAATCGCATCGGTCGAGGCCCTGTCTCCAGGCAGCGTGGAGTTGACCAGGTGAGGCTAGCTCTGCATTCATGCTTTCACACTCCGCCTTGGCCTCAGCAAAGGTCATCTTTTGCATTGTGGGCGCAAAGTAAACATTGCCTGGAGTCAAAACATGAAAGAAACATTATATATCTGAAATTAGCTACATTTTGAGTTTGACATAAAAACAGCTTACGTGTTAAAAATCAATAATCATCATTATTAAATTCTTGCTAATGCATTAATTTCAAAGTGCCAGTCAATAAATCAAAACCCAGATCTTGGATCTGGGAGGAGGGGGAATACCCTGAATAATATGACAAACGCAAATTAATTAAATAGCTTTCAGAAAATAAAAAAAATATTCAAGCAAATGCTGTGGTGAATAGGATGAAAATAAAAAAACGAGGGGGAGGGGTTGTTTTCGTGCAGCCTTGGGTGTTGCTGTCAAAAGATAGAACTGAGGTTTCCATGACGTCTAAGTAATTTACAGCAGAACAGTAAAGACATTACCAAATCTTCTTTCATGAGGGAATGAGACATATTAAACACCACAGACAGAAGGCTTCAACAGGGTGTTCATAGTATGAATCAATTTTCCATTTGCTCTTTCTGATGTTAATTGTTTTTCATGTCTTTGTCACAACACTAAACTGAATATAGCACTCAGTATTAAGTATACTAAGTCTCATGACAATATATGAGAATTTTGTTTTAGAAATCTTGTTATTTCTTGGTCATTCTGCCTTTTGAAAGAACTAGAATCTTCTACAAAACAACAATTTATCATCATTATTAGTAAGTTGCTTTAAATACATGTAAAAGATTAAAAGAATACTATCATGCAAACTATCAGCTATCAAATAAAACGGTAACACTTTACAATAAGGTTCATTAGTTAACATTAGTTAATGTATTAACTAACATGACCAAATAATTAGCAATACATTTGATATGGTATTTATTAATCTTTGTTAATGTTAGTTAATAAGAATCCAGCTGTTCAATGTTTGTTCATGTTAGTTCATGGTGCATTAACTAATGTTAACAAATAAAACCTTTGATTTTAATAATGTATTAGTAAAAGTTGAAATTAACATTAAATAAGATTAATTAATGCCGTAGAAGTATTGTTCATTCATAGTTAGAGTTACCTAATGTAGTTAACTAATGAATCTTATTGTAAAATGTTACCAATAAAACTATACTGACAGGATGGTCTGATAAGCTGATGTACATTCGGCAAAACAAGGTTATGTTCACATTAGACTTGGGATTGAAAAAAAGAAACTCAAATTTGCATTAAAATAGGAGAGCTTCCACTTCAATGTTTAATTCCACAGATGTTCAATGCCAATATGGTTGATATTCATTTTTGTTCATAACCGCATGTTTAAAACCTAATGAAATATGTCAGCATAGAGCAAATATAACAGCTAAACTACAGCTCTTTCACATTACCACGGAACTGTTGGCCTTGTCAAGAAGTTTTATTTTATTTTTGAAAAGAAATAAGTTATAAGAAATAACAGAAAACTAAACTCTTACCCTCAAGCTTATCCACATAGCAGAACACGTCAAAGGTCTCTGTGGGCCTGCGTTTGCCATAAGACCTGACACCAGGTTTTCCAGGCAGATTTCCAAAGCAGCCAGGCCTTGGTCTAGTGATTGGATATCTACAGATAGAAACAATCCATACAGAGAGACAAGTTTCTCACGACTGAAAAATAGTACACAATTATAATTTGTTTAGCTTTTGCAATTTCCTTTTTGTATCAACATGTTGACATATTGTTTAGAACTTATTACTGAGATTGCTAGTAGAGAATATAGAAGTGCAGGTCGTTTGTGTTTGTGTGTGTGTGTGTGTGTGTGTGTGTGTGTGTGTGTGTGTGTGTGTGTGTGTGTGTGTGTGTGTGTGTGTGTGTGTGTGTGTGTGTGTATTGCTTCTAACCTCACTGTTTGATCTGCAATCCAGCCAGCATCACACTGGTCAAATCCATCCTCATAAGCAGCTCTCAGCTGTTCTGCTGTAGCAATGGTGGCTCCGACATCGCTGCAGGTCTGCACAGCTTGTGCATAGTTCATAATGTATCTGCTGACCCTTGACCTGTAGTGAAACACCACGCCTGTTCAAAAGACCAGATAAAACAAACAAAAATGAACATCTCCTAACAAAGACCGTTCCATCCATTAACAGTTTCATTAAATAGGGGCATATTGTATTACTGCCATTGTTGTCAGTGACCGCCATAAATTTGAAGACTAATACAAACTGCTTTAGTCCTTAAGAGGTCTGCAAGTTGCTTATAAACAAATTAATAAAGCAAGCAGTGTTGGGACATTCATTTGAACGAGGGGACATTCCACCCACCCCCATAATTGTCGCTTTGAAACAAATTCAAATTAAATGAGTAATGGATCTAATTAAAATGGCAGTGTGTATTTGCTGAGAGCAGGGTGGTGCTGCGATTCTAGAGCCAAAGCAGTTCAGGGCTGACCCATCCCATCCTTTCACATGGCCTGTGCATAAATCATCCCATACAGATGTCTCCCAGTGTCAAGATGCATCACAGTGTATCCAAGCAGAGCGAAGACATTAAGTGAGTCAAAGTTTATTGGAGTGCATTTCACTTTTTACGCTGTAACTATAATCTGGGAGGATCCAAAACAACCTTAAACAATTTAGATAATCTGTGCTTGCGGGTTTTCTCCCATTAACAGTTCCACTTAACAGACTGAACTTTCATTTATCTATTATGTACTTTGGTTATGACTGTCATTGATCAATTCATTATAAGGAATTTCGCATATTGGCAGCATATGTGCTTCAGATACAACAATGGCGTCTTTAAAATCTTCAAAATTTGAGAGAAAGCGTGAAGACAAAGGTGTTAAAACAATCTTACCATCAACATTTAAACTAACTGTGTCTTGTGTGTCCTCAATCCCAAACATTACTTCACAGCGGTATGTACCAGCATCACTTGCCCGGAGCTTCACCATAGTTAGAGAAGCATCGCCAATGTCTTCCGGGTGGCTCTGCACAGATACGCGACTCCTGTATCCCGAGCCAATCTTAATGACGCCGTTTTGGGTGACAAGAACAGTCGACTCCACACCCCCCTCAATTTTTGTCCATTTGATGCGTAGGTAATCTGTTCCGGAGGCATTTCTGTTTCTAGGTCCAACAGTTGGGATGATGGAAAAGTAACATGGAAGGGTCACTTTCCCGGACAACATGCCGCTGACGGGACGCATCACCAATAATGTGCTAGAGACTGAGAGAATGAAAGGCATGAGACACACACACAGCTGCATCCACCGCAAAGCACAGGAAATCATGCCTCACAGTGTTTATGATAATTATGCTAAGAATTATTTTACAGCCTCTGTGAAGCCTAAGGGTAAGTATACCAGAGACTATTTTCCTTTAGAAGGACAGATAACCTTGAATGGGGGACGTTGAAAGGATCATAACTGTCAGAAAATCACTATATACTCGGACCAACAATGTGAGAAATGCTTTGGACAGGTGGGATTACCCCTGAGGGTAGCACACCACCGTGTGTGAGCATGGCCTCTCAGAGTGAAGAAGTCAAGCCATCTGTTTGCACCAGACTACAAGTTCCTAATTAAAAGGTATATGTGCCTGGAAGTAAACTATTAGTGGCAGCTAGGGGACCACAGTTTGTGGGAATGCAGGGTCTGCTCCACAACAGTTTGACCATTTCGGGAGATGCATTTAAATGAATGTTGCAATTAAAGAGATAGTTCACGCTAAAATGAAAATTGTATCATTACTAACCTTTAAGTTGTTCCAAACCTTCCTTTCTTTTCTTGAACACAAAAAGATATTTTAAAGAATGTTGGTATCCAGACTGTTGATGGCACCCATTTACTTCCATAGTAGAAAAAAAAAATACTATGGAAGTCAATGGGTTCTGTCAACTGACTGGTTACCAACATTGCTTCATCTTCTTTTGTGTTCAACAAGAAACTCATATGGGTTTGGAACAGCATCAGGGTGAGTAAATGGTGACAAAAAATAAATAGAAACTATCCCTTTAAGTTGATTTTTGTTGCAAAAAAAATCAAATCAAATTAGCCCTTGAAAACAGTACAAAAAAGAAAAGCATGCCTACATTCATTTAGACACATATGTAAACGCCACTCTTGAATGAATAAATCCAATTTCCACTCTTATGTTCACCAGATAAATACTTTTGAAATATAATAGATCTAAAAAATAAATAAATGAAAAGCTTACCTGGTCCGGTCGTTGTTTGGTATATGCAGATCAACCACAATATGTGTCTTATATTTAGCAACATCTTCATGGCTAGGAGGTGCAGAGAAGAATCAATGATTTGATGAGTCACTAAAATTTAGTAGTAAACTGAGCTGAATGACTGAGACATTTGCTATCTATTAAGACTCGCATTTGCTGAACGGCGTTACTCATCTGACTGGCGATGTGGTGGTCATACAGAGTGTTTCCTCTCTGAGGGTGGGTGGCGGAATTGAGTATTCAGTTGTTATAATCCCCTGCGGGGGGTGAGGCACAAACTTTTGCCACCGGACCACTACAAATGTTGGGCTCGTAAAACAACCATTCTTAGATTAGAGATTAGGCTATAATCAAAAAATAGCTTACTACTGTAAAAGTTAAAAGACGATGTAGGTGAATTAAGATTTGTTTTATTGTTTTTTCATAGGTACTGACTTGCATGCATGTGTTTGTATTCCTTTCGTTTGATCTCATACAGTGTGGGTATATATTAAAAAAAATCAGCAGCTTAAAATTGCCGCCTTAACGTTTAAGGATAAATCAAAGTGGTAAAAACGTGCAGTGATGAAGTCATCCCTTGTGGTCACTCTGAAATTCATTAACCTAGAATCTAATAAAATCGAGTAGAAATTGTGACAAAAATGAATGTAAGCAAAAGTTGCATTACACGAACACACACACACACACACACAAAAGTTTGCTTTAGCCCTCTACAATATGGAAAACCAACTTACCGGCACTGTGGCAAAATAATCCTTATAGCCAACTAGAATGAATCGCAGCTACACAGAATTATATATTTTTTAAACTAACCGATTCATGAATTACAATTCTCAATGTCATCCAAAAACTCTGAGATCAGAGACCATCGCTTCTGTCACGCATGCGCTGTGTCTGCGCGCTCTTGCATTTCACTGCTGTAGCCTACTGCAATTGGAAGTTCCTCACTCTATAATAATTAGATTAGATGTCTATAGTTAATTTCTAATAGTCAAATACTAGAATATATGTTAATGATTCAGACATGCCCTGACATAACGGAGCTGGAACCTAGTCACGCCCAATGATGTAGCCTACGGTCAGCATCAGAGATGAGAACTGTTAACGAGTCTTTTGGTAGTACTACTATTTCAGTTCAATTGTTCTTTTTTGGATAATTTTACTCCTGTGTTCTACACTGAGTGGGGTCATCTGTAATTTGAGTTGGCTACAGCTTAACGTACTTTCGTGCGACGTATAGCTAGGTTCAAATATTGTAGCATATTATTACTCCGTATCCACTTGAAATGTTGTTAAAAAAATTGGACAACAAAAATACATTTTGATAATAATCATTAGAATGTTGAAACTATTCGTTCAAAATCACATCTAGTCATTTACATAATTTTTTTTATTCAAATTTAACCATATTATGTATAGTGATATGCACAAATCAACTGCATAGCAATCAATAACTGAATCACTCTGACTGACGACACAGTCATCAATGAATACAGAGAAAAAAATGAACGAAATACTGTACCTTTCCCGAAAGTTATAATTCCAAACGAAAATAAATGCTATTCAATCCCAGTTCACAATGATGAAAACTTCACACGTGTCCTTGTATGAGTTTAAATCTCTTTCTTGGACCGTGTGTTGCTTGATGTGGTCCGGACACAAAATGTGAACGCTAACAGCAAATTCAAATCCATTTTTCACTCTAAATAACTTTAGGGGATTTAGAGGAGGGGCTCACAGCCCACCCGAAAAAAGTGAGTGGACACAACCAAGAAGGGAGGTGCGGGGAAAGTGACTAGGACGCGCGTCACAGGTGCCCCAATTGACTAGACAAGACAAGAGCGGGCGGGCACACACACACACGCACACACACGCACACACACACACACACACACACACACACACACACACACACACACACACACACACACACACACACACACACACACACACACACACACACACACACACACGCACACACACGCACACGCACGCACGCACACGCACACACACGCACACACAACACAAGAGAACAGAACATTTACAACTAAATACGAACGGAAATAAATTGTCACTTTTCCCTATTCGCTCCCAGGTGCAGAGCACTTAAATAAACAAATGATACCTTGATAATACTAAAGAAGTGAAATTGATTTATGTTGAGCAAATAAAACGTTTGCCTCAAATAGAAATTAAAACAATTAAAATTAAAATTAACTTTTGCATCGTCGCTAAGCCTATTGTGGCTCGTGGTAAAAACTTACAAACAAAGAAAAACGCAAACAAACATGAAAACAATTCTCGTTAGCAGTGTAATCAGCTCAAATAAATTAGGCTACGTCAGATTTTAAAATGAGTCGAATAAAAGGATAAAGTCTTAAATGTGCCATGTAAAACATCCAGGTTATTGTTCCCCCAAGTCACCATTTATGTTAACACACACCCAGCCATGAATTGTTCCCGTGTTAATTTGATCTCAACAGTTAATTGGTGGATCACATCGCTTCTTGCGCTGCAACAGAGAGTTGCCCCTCCACACGGGGGAGAGCCAGGCCGCGCTACTTACTGATAAGAGAAAGCGATCTTTAAAAGGTTATAAAGTGACTCGCTGAACTTTGAGGAAGGTTCACGCTGCAATAAATGACAGCGCTTTAAATCGCTTTGGTATGGACTTTATTGTTTTGTTTAGATTCGTAATTAATTTGCAGTAGTGAATTTATCAAACTACCATTGTCCTGAGAGCACATTTCAACCTTTCAAATAAAATCCACCTTCATTTCACTTCACACTGATTGTATTGTTGACTTGATTACCAAATGGATAGGCTATAGCAAATAACAATAATAATGTAATGGATATATTCAACACACACACACACACACAATCTAAGTTAAGATGGTTTTGAACAAGGTCTTTGAAACCAACATGTAAAACCCCTATTAGAGAAAACACATTTGCATAATTGGACTCAAAACCAATTATTGAGATATAGACCTTGTGACAACTAACCCTTGCAACTCCTATTTAGTACAGCGTTAGATAGCCTACACACAAAAAAAAATCACTATATAAATGGACAGAATGTGGAAGATTGCAGCATTATTTAGATATGGATACTAATCACCGATTTTACAGATAGCACTTCATAAACTTTCAATCTCTAAACTGGTCGAGAGGTGCATTTGGTCGGTGCTTTTCTGGCTTACTTCCTTCCAAGATAACGGATCTCATTTTCAGCTGGAAAAGCTCACACTCCTCACCCATACCCTCACCACATGCGACAGTGCTTTAACCATTACTCACTTCCATTTACTTCAAATGACTAGAAATGGACATCCCTGTCTCAGAAAGAATCTTTAAACGTCTTGCTTACAGATGGATGTCTACTCATCACTTTTGACTTAAAATCACCTAACATAAAGCACATTTCCCAAAAGCAATGGTATCTACAGTACTAAAAATGTTATGGACTTGCATGACCTTTCCAAGTAATCAGACTCATTTCATATTACAATATATCAAGAGATAAAAAGAAACTGTATACAAGAACGCCTATATTGGGTCAGAATGGTCAGTTGTTGATGATATTTAATTATAAGGTGACTTTTATACACTGGCAATTATGGCCTTATTTCCAATACACAATGACAATATTCTTTTTTCGTCATATCGCTGATTCTCAATCAGATGACTCGTCACAGTGCATCATAAAGGTATGGAATATTAGCTCAAACTAGATGATAAATCAAAGGACCACAGCTAGAAATTGTCCAGTGAGCTTTTCATTCACTGGATAATTTTAAAGGAACCTTTGTACCCTCACTGATCCATACATACATTTGTGATTATGTCAAACAGTTATAGATATAATGAAGGTATAACAAAATGCGGTAACACTTTAGAATACGGTTCCTTCGTTAATGAATAACTACACAGGTACAAATGAGTAACACAATATTAAGAATCTAGTACTATTAACTTACAAGAAACTCTGATTAACAAATTAGTAAGTAATAGCACACACATGAAAGTGGTAGTGCAATATTAACTAATTAATAACTACTGTTTTTTTATGCTTCCCAGATAACTACTGAAAAAGTTTCATAATTCATGCAAAACTAATCAATAACTAATGCAGGACAAATGACTAGACATAAGACTCAAGTGTTACTACATACTTCCAAAGGAATTACTAAATATTTGGATCCGTATTCTAAAGTGAAGATCATGGTAACTAACTAGTAATGATTCAAGTGTTACTACATACATACACTACATACACTACAACACTACATAAAATTGTTACTACATACTTTACTAGCTAGTTACCATGATCTTCACTTTAGAATACGGATCCAAATATTTAGTAATTCCTTTGGAAGTATGTAGTAACACTTAAGTCATTACTAGCTAGTTACCATGATTATTACAGTAGTTACTAGTGAAAAGCCAATCCTAAAGTGTAGAATTTTCTAATCATTCACAAGTGCGAGTCCAGAGGAATGGCGGAAAATTCATTTAAAATTTCTTTAAAATTATTCAGTTGATAAATAGTTCTCTAGGAGATAGCATAGGCTAATTATTAAAAGTTTTCCCAAATCAGTCTGTTATGCACTAACATATTGATGATGTAAACAACCTTGTGTTGTTTACAGTTAGTCATTTGTCCTGCATTAATTATTGATTAGTTTTGCATGAATTATGAAACTTTTTCAGTAGTTATCTGGGAAGCATAAAAAATAGTAGTTATTGATTAGTTAATAGTGCACTACCACTTTCATGTGTGTGCTATTACTTACTAATTCTTCAATCAGAGTTTCTTGTTAGTTAATAGTAGTAACTAGATTCTTAATATTGTGTTACTCATTTGTTCCTTTGTAGTTATTCATTAACGAAGGAACTGTATTCTAAAGTGTTACCCAAAATGCATGTTACAACAAGCAACGAGTGATTTGTCACTTTCCCCGACAACCCTCACCTGTTTGTGTCCAGACATACCGCATAATCACGTGACTTCTGTTAGGGAACCATGGTCTTTGGAAAAACAGATCAACTGTATAAGGCATAAATGCAAAAACAATAATTACAAACTACAGCTATGTTGATACTGCCTTAAACATTCTCCTCAAGGTTCACAGAGTGTGGCAGTTGTTCCAGATTTAACTCTGAACAGGTCTGTCAGTAATGCCCTGTTAGCTCCAAATTACAATTTCCTAAGCACATTAAGGTAATAGAAAGTTGGGAGATGGAGAAGAGGGGGATCATTTGTACCGTCCTGTCTGTGGAAAACAGGAACTACATCACAACAAGCACATGTAGCCACAACATCTATAAATCACTGAAGCAGATGGGACATTGAATGTAAAATAAAGTAGATAGGCCAGAATGAGTGTTAGTTGTTGTTAGTTTTCCAACCGGGTCGCATTTTCATGAGATCAAGCTGTAGTGTGTTAGAAGGGTGAAACAAAGTATAATGACCAAACAGTGTTCATTGCATTATTCCCACTGAATGTAAATCTGACATAAAGTGACCTTTGACTTTTTTCAAATCTACTAGCACATATTGGATCTTAAATGCATATATTGGGCCCTTAGTGTCGGAATGTATAGGAGTAAAGGCCCGTTCACACCAAGAATATAAACTATGACATATTAGCATCCAGACCACACGCATTTTGATTGGCTGTCAATGTTTTTCTGTTCATCAGCTCGAAAAATTCTGAAATTGATATAAACAATATTGTGGTATAGTTGTAGCGTGGATTCTGCTATCTACAATTGTTAATGCAATTTTTTTATGTTATGGTTAAACTTATCATTACAGTTATCGTTTTTTGTGTGTGTGTGTGTGTAAAAGGTCTCAATTTAACAGAAGCCCCCATAGCAAATTTTTAAATACACTTTATTATACTTACACTATAAATTCAGTGTAGTTAGCTCATCACCGCTACATACACTGTTTTCCTTACATTAACAAGTACTTGTGAACCTGTGTTCACTGTCTCTCTGTCTGGTCACGTCTGTCTTACAGCTCACACTTGTAGGAATGTCCTGTTTGCTTCTGTCAATGTGGCCATAAAGTAATTAAGGGGTAATTAAGAGGTTTTCTTTGTTATGGGTGGACACAGGAGAATAAGATCTTGAGCTAGAAATAATTTAACCCATTGGCAAGACATAAATCTGTATTACAATCTAAATAACACATTACATTTAATGTATATAAAAACTATGTAAGTTAATGAAATAATGTAAGACTGTTAACCATTTTGTCACTATAGTGTCTTCATTTCAAAAACTTTTCTAGCCACAAATTTGTCAAATAAATGTACAAACACTAAAAACTTATTTTGCAGACAACAATATGTCCATGTACTGTGCAGAAGTCTTAGGCATGTTCGTATTTTTACACAAAAAACAAAAGGTTTTAAGCAGTTATTTATACATTTTTGCTGTAGCTTGTCAATAGGAAATATCAGTTTACATTTCCAAACATTCCTTTTGCTATTAATTGTAATAATCCAGTGAGATTTTTGTATGCACAAGGAGTCTGACAACAGCCTGTGCTCCACACAGAGAGATCTGATCTCACCATCATCTGTAATTACATAAAGAAACAGAAAAAAACGAGACAGACTTAATCCAGAAGAACTGTAGCAACATCTCCAAGACGCTTGTAGAATCCTACCTCCTACCTATATATAATTATAATTATAATAATAATTCTTTCAAGTATCCTTTATAAGAACTAATGGGTGAAGCAAGGGTTAGCCAAAGTGTCATCGGTTAATTTACAGCAGCTTGTACTGTGAGGAATATCGTTTCGTGATTTAAGAGAGGGTGACCTGAGATAACCCTAGTGACTCCACTGACACCATTCTGCCTGTGACCTCCAATTCAGGCTTTGACACCATTCCAGAGAAGCAGTTGATCTAACATTCCACAAATGCAGGGGTTACAACCAATTACATTCACTTAAATTTGGCTAAGGAAAATAATTACTATCTGGTTTTGGACCCACTGTGCCATTCAGACAATTAAGATTAAAACACAGTGTAACTGATGAGTGGACTTTAGGAGAATGTCATTTGTTCCTAAGGGACCAGTAATTTAGGGAAAATTTGAGACAACTCCATGCTGTCAGTAGACTAAAACCATGTGCATTAATGATTTTGCAAATGTGAGAACATGGTAAACACGTTTTCTTTTCATGACCAGCACAAAGATCCAATTGTTGTATTTTGTCAGGGCTATGTGTATGTACTTTGGGCATTACATCAAGTATTTCACATGAAGATGTTTCAATGAGCTCATGGAGCTAATTTCCAGGACACTGACAGTGTTTTCAGGACATTAAGTTCCACCTTGATTCCTAAAATGAAGTAGCTTCACATTCCCTCAAAAATAAGACATAACAGACAAGTTGTCTTATTTAGCTTTTTCTTATTTTTTTCCTCTTTGGACTTTAAACATTGGGGGGAGGGGGGGGGGGACATAATGCCTTCTAAATATTACAGTAATATAAAAGATCATAAAGTATTAAAGAGAGTTGAATAGTATATGAATATACACCCACTTCATTAGGTACACCTTGCTAGTATCGTGTTTGTCCCACTTTTGCAGTCACGGCTGCCATAATTATTCGTGGCAGAGATTCAATAAGTTGCAGGAAACATTCCTCAGAGATGTTGGTCCTTATTAACATGATAGCATCACGAAGTTGCTGCAGATTTGTCAGATGCACATCCATGATCCACCCACATCCCAAAGGTGCTCTATTGGATTGGGATCTGGTGACTGGAGGCCATTTGAGTAAGTGAACTCGCTGTCATGTTCAAGAAACCAGTTTGAGATCATTTGAGCTTTGTGACATGGTGCGTTATCCTACTGGAAGTGGCCATCAGAAGATGGGTACACTGTGGTCATAAAGGGATGGACATGGTCAGTAACAATACTCTGCAGGCTGTGACGTTAATGATGCTCGGTACTAAGGGGCCCAAAGAGTGCCAAGAAAACATCCCCCACACCATTACACCCCCACCACCAGCCTGATCCACTGATACAAGGCAGAATGGATCCATGCTTCATGTTGTTTACACCAAATTCCGCCCCTGCATCTGAATATCGCAGCAGAAATCGAGCCTCATTAGACCAGGCAACCTGGTGTGTCTTCTGCTGCTGTAGCCCATCTGCTCCAAGGTTCAACGTGTTGTGTGTTCAGAGATGCTCTTCCGCAGATTTCTGTTGTAACGGTTATTTGAATTACTTTTGCCTTTCTATCAGCTTGAACCAGTCTGGCAGTTCTCCTCTGACCTGTACAAGTGCATCAACAAGGCATTTTCACCCACAGAACTGCCGCTCACTAGATATTTTCTCTTTTTTGGACTATTCTCTGTAAACCCTAGAGATGGTTGTGAAAATCCCAGTAGTTCAACAGTTTCTGAAATACTAGCCTGGCACCAACAACCATGCCACGTTTAAAGTCACTTAAATAATTTGTCTTCCCCATTCTGATGCTCAGTTTGAACTTCAACTGATCATCCTGACCATGGGCGTTTCTCAATAAGCGTTCTTAAGCGATCTTGCATTCTTGTGTTCTTGTACTGCGTCCGGTTCCAATACTCAAGAACAAAATTATAGAGAATACATAAAGTACCCGGATGTCTTCTTGATATTCAGGATGCATTGAGTGCAGATTTGAGAAGATCAAACCGTTAAAAATCCCAAAAGTCATCGCAGTCATATGATGTAAAGAAGCCTGTAAGGTTTAAACTTCTCTTGTTCTCTTCTCTTCTTTCCGGCTGAAAGCTTACAAATATGTGACAGCTTGTGAAAGTAAATATTTATCTTTTTTTTTTGGCATCATTTTAATAAAGTTCTAATACCTGGGGTAAGCCTGCAGTACTTTTTAATTTGCATATTTAAAATAATCTAAAAGTATCTAAACTAATCTAAAAGTAAAATAAAAATAAATATCTAATGATTACAATAATGCAAGTAAACATTTGGGTTACACTTTATTTTAAGGTGACAGTTACTTTATACTTAATTACTGAGTAACTACATGTACTTAGAGTTATGGTTAGGATCAGGATTTGGTTTGTACTTATGCATAATTTACTGTTATTACTATAATAAGTACATGTAATAACGTGTAACTACGCCACCTTATAATAAAGTTGCCAATATTTTGAATAGGATATGACATCTGTGATATTATGTCTTATTTATTGTGCAATGAATGGTGCTGTCCCACTGCCTAACATGCGCTGAACGGTCCCTTGAGCAACAAGATCACAGCACATCTCAATTCTCACAAAGATGTGCTCTGTGTCCTCATGTCCTTCCGAGTTCATCCTTTCACGGTAGCCTGGCTCGATCGGTCTCTGTGAGAATGCAAGTCCATTCTTTGCGTTCTTAGAATTGAGAAACAGCCCATGTCTACATGGCTAAATGCATTGATTTGCTGCCGTGTGATTGGCTGATTAGATATTTGTGTTAACATGAAGTTGAATAGGTGTACCTATAATAAAGTGGCTGGTGATTGTTGAAGAACAGTGATTTTCGAGGGGAAGCACAGATGTTACTCATCACTTAGTATGGTAAAATATGTGTTCATTTCTATTTTATGTTTTCTATGTGCATCTGCGGTATTGCACCTAAAAGCTGCTTCTCAAACAGACCACCAAGCTCAAATTACTTACAAGCCACAAAAGATTTCCATGAATTGTTTGCCAATTTCCAAGCACTCTGTGTAGAGTTGTGCTTTTAAATTACAAGTGCTGTCCACAATGCATATCACTGTTTCAGTTTACTATGTTACCACTAAGAAAAGTTAGGCTTCTACAATGATTAAAAGGCCAATAATCAAATGCTTTTTCAATGCAAAATACACTCAATATGCGTCGGTGACAGCGTATTTTTGGATATTTAGAAATTTTCGGGGAATGCGGTCTTAAAGCAACCACCACAAGACAATTAAAATTAGACAATGATCATTCAAAAGCACCCCTCCCAAAATAAGACATGTTTGTATGCTGTCTTGTGGATGTAATTAAAGTCATTCACACTTATTGCTGATTTATTGAAGACTCAATGTGTAATGCGTTATTTCCAAGAAGTCATCAGCAACAGCACTAGGAGGGGTCCATCTTCAACCCTACTATGAAAGGTTTGTGTCTATCTACTCAGAGTGGGTTTTCAGGGAGAGGCTCTGGTCTGATTAACACTTGAAAAATCATCACAAACTCTTTCTTGTGAGTCAAAATCATGCTCTGGAGATATTGTCAGATTTTTTTATTCAGATTTTACTCAGAGTGGAGTAAATACTGTACATCTGAGTAAAAGAGAAATTTAAAATCAGATGACAAAAAAAAGTAAAATAATAAAGGGAACACTTTAGACATTCTACTAACCAAGTACATTTGCATATACGTCAACTAATTATTACAATAAGTTAGGCTCCATTGTGTAACAAGCAAATTCAAATTATAGACATTCATTATTCACAATATGGAAACATAGTTTGTTAAGAGCATGACTAAAACATATCATTAATGGGCTTATTCAAGTCCTCTTTTATTTGAGTTATGTTTTGAGTTATATTGAGTTATATCTCCCACATATGTGTGTTAGCAAGGTGGTCTGTGTTGCAAGTTGGTGAATGAAGGTACTTGCCAGGTTAAGGGTCACTGCTTTATTAATTTATCCAGTGTAAAACCCGGAGACAACCACACAAATGTTGCTTTTTGTTAATGATTGTCCTACTACAGGAATTAACACAAGAGCAACTGCTCACTACCAGTTACAAAAGACACAGTCTACCACAGGAAATTCTAGTTGCATTTTTCATCAATTCATTTCTTAAATTACTCTTTGACTAAGTATTGGCCCGCCATCTACTGGTTATTTCTTTTTTGGGCCCGATGCCAAACTTACTTGCCGAGCCCTGGTTTTTACTAGTACTCTAATGAGTGTTTAGCCGGGGACACACTAAACGACTGTAAGGCCGATTATGAATGTAATTTGATTACGACTGATCATGCCTAAACGCGGCGAGTCAGAGACAGCTGTGTTCAGTCGGTGTTCACAGTCTTTTAAAATCTGCTCCAGTCATTGGAAACAGTCTATAAGTGTGTTCAGTTCAGTCTTAGAATGTTTCAGCTAGTTGTTAAGTGCGTCTCCGGCATTATGTAGTTGCAAAGTTTGTATAATGTCTAAAGTGGACCATCAAAATAAAGTATTTTAATGAAACATTACCTTAAAATATGCAATTGAATCAGATGGGACACATGCAGTGATTGTGCTCATTATCTTTTCTTCAAGAAACATGACTTCAGAGATTTTGTGAGTCTGTGGTCTCAACTACCGGCTCGGCTACAAACAAAATGTAAAGTATTTAGAAACTCAAACATGCTGCCATAAAATGCATCATCATTCATTGGCAAAAAAGGTGTGGGAAAATAAGCTAATATCATGTCTTATTCCTCCCTCGATCACAAGTCACAAATGAACCTTGTTCTGAGATGATTGACTCCATTAAATCAAGCTTAGTTTTCTCTGTTTGTTTGTCTCTCTCACTGATCCATGTAATCATGTCCTTTAAAATTTGACAGCTTAGACACATTTTTCCATTCCCTCGCCATGTAAACAGAAGACCCCATGCAGCCTCAGACACATGCACAAACAACACACTCAAGCCAGATTCTATGGAGGTTCAGTACGGTTGATAAAAAATGTAAAACTAGAAATATTTGAGTTACAAGAGAGTTGACGATATGACGGTTTCTGTCATGTCTTGATGGATGCTGGGCATGTAACATTAGGCGAGAGGACCAGGGCCTCTTAAAAATACCTCATGGTCTAAGGCTGCTTATAGGGAAATGAGGTCAGCTTGTAAGCACATGCAGGGTGGGATACGTTTCTTAGTCACTAAACTGTCTCATTTCAGCACATACAGAAGAGTTTCACGACAGTAAGCAGAACTAAAGTTAACTGAAGACATACTGAGACTTTGAAGATCTATTGTGTGTGTGTGTGTGTGTGTGTGTGTGTGTATGTGTAATTATATAATTATAGTTAAAAATATATGACTACTCCTTATTTCACCAATAAATAGTTCAGAGCGGTTCTCAACCTTTTTGAATTCAAGACCCCCTTTTTTTCCAAGACAATATTTGAAGGCCCTCCAATTTAAGCTGATATGTTGCTCTGGTACTTCTGTTGTGCTAAAAAAAAAAAAAAACACTTGAAAATATGATGTCAATTTAATGTAAGGTTGTAGCATTTTAATTCAGATTATGATAATATAATTACATTTTTACAATGGAATGTCACTCAGCCAATCAACTTCCATCACCAAAACTAACAATATTCCTCTAGAACACTTTTGAAACAGCATTTACTCAAAGGATGAAATCATAAATCTTTTAAAAGCATGTAGGTCCATTATACTTATAATAAACACTTCAGTGCTTCACATCATCTTTAAATACTGTACTTCTCATGTTTTGGCCCAAGGTCTAAATGGCCAAATAGACTTGTCTTCCCTGTTCCCTTCTGCTCTCCTCTCATTCACAGCTGTGTGATGCTCATGTGCTTTGACATAAGCCTGATATACTGACTACAATGCATTAGCGGGTAGACATCACGTGTGCAGCAGTCAGATAAAAGAGAAAGAGCTCTGTGATGTTTGGAAAAGGGTGTTTTAAAGTGATTTATATTGGTACAACATATACACCACCATTCAAATGTTTGGAATCAGTGATTTTATTTTTATTTTTATAGAGTAATATTTTTATTCAGCAAGGATGCATAACATTGATTGAAAGTGACAGTAAAGACATTTAGAATGTCACAAAAGATTTATATTTCAAATAAATGCTGTTCATTTTAACTTTCATCAAATAATTATGAAAAAAGTGTAACAGTTTCCACACACAAAAAAAAAATATTAAGCAGCACAACTGTTTTCAACATTGATAATAATAGGAAATGTTTCTAGAGCACCAAAGCAGCATATTATAATGACTTCTGATATAGTTTACAATAATACGGTTTTCACATTATTTTTGATAAAATAAATGCAGCCTTGGTGGGAATGAGACTTTTAAACATTAAAAAAAAAAACATTAAAACAATCTTACTGAACCAAACTTTGGAATTGGAAATTGTTCTAAAATACTCCCAATAAACAGAATCAGAGAAATAAACAGTGCCTCTATCCCAGATACATTAGACAATGGATTTTGCGAGTGACACCCACTACTTGTGAGCAAGAGAAGAAAAACACAAGAATTACAGTGTGCTCATTACAAATACATCAAGACACGATAAACTACTATTTTAACAATCTTCTCCTGGAAGGGGAGACCACCCAGCTATATAAATAAGTGTATTTAAGTCACTTTAGTCCAGGACCCTGTTCTCAGTTGTTCCCTCAATAACACATGCAGACTCTCATAAAAAAGGATGTATTAAGATGTCACCAAATGATCCACTACAGAACATCAGAGGAACTAATGCTCTTTTACAAGGTACGTTTCCTGCAGGACAAGGCTTAGGATAACTCACACAGACTGTGATGGGCATTGTTATCAATTAAATTCTGCTTAAATGTTTCCAAATTATAGTTTCAAAGCTCATCTCAATTTATTCGTGAACTTGTTCTGAAAATACTTGTTCTGAAACAGTAAAAGAGAGTGAGAGTGAGAGTGTGTGTGTGAGAGAGAGAGAGAGAGAGAGAGAGAGAGAGAGAGAGAGAGAGAGAGAGAGAGAGAGAGAGAGAGAGAAAGAGAGAGAGAGCACTCATCCGAGTAATAGGAGACTCTAAGTCATCTTGTTTAAACAGAGTGAGATGTGTTTATGACTCCCTGCCTACTCTCCTCAAACAAGGCTGGCCTGGGAGGATGCACTGACCTAACAGTGCTTTTCAAGATAATAACTAGCGCCAACACATACGCATGTTGACACATACACAAATGTGTTTATATATACAGTATGTGAATGCAAAATATATCATAGTAGTGTTGTCATGATGTAACTGTCATGCCTTTGTCTAAAATGCCTTAAAGTGCATCCGCAGTAAACATTATTACAGATTTTAACAGTAAACTTTTTATGCTCAAACCCATAACTTAAGTATTGCTGGGTGCCATGCTCTACTAATGGAGCGACAAGAACACCTAACACAGCATGAATAAAACTGTCAACAATTGAAAATGAAATGCTAAGATTGTGCTAACAACAAAAGATTAAAACCACTTTCAAGCAGTTTGCAATAATTCAAACCCCAATCAAGCTCAATGTGTTTGGAACCAGGGCTGGCAGAATCAGAGTTCCCTGCTGGATATGAATGCCAAACCCTTCCCTTAAATCCCAAGTGCCTCCATCAAGACGTCTTGCAAAGCTGTGAGCCAATAAAAACATTTCATAATACAAAACTGTTCATTCTGTGACTCAGTATGCATTCTCATATCTAATACAGCCTCATATTAACTTTGTTTTCAATGTTGAATTAGACCATAAGCCATCTCAAGCTCTCCCAATCTGAACCACACCATACTCTTGAACTGACTTATTCAAAACAGATTCACCATCTTGAATTTTGCCTTGATCACCATGGTAATAAATTATACTCTTGTGTCACCATTGCTCAACATGTTGACAAAAACTACAGTGCCCTCTTAGATAAATAACACTGTCACATTTTGATGAATTCTGTGCAGTCTTAAAGCAACCTCTGAAAATAAAATAAAAATCGCACAGTTAATGTTAGTTCAAAATAGATATGTTTGTGTGTTGTAAAATCTATTCAAGTGATTGCTGATTTGTTGAAGTAATTAGCAGACATATTGCATATAGAAAATAAGGCTGGTGGTGTAGAAGGAGGAGAAGCCGAGGAGCGGGATGGGACCAGCAGAGCCGATACCAAAGAATGGCTTACTTGGAGAAGGAGGGAGTGGGAGGCTGGACTAGACCATCAGCAACAAATGAGACTAAGCACTGGGTGACGAAGGAGACTGCGCTGGGCAACGAAGAAGACTTAGAGCCTGGTGAGACCGGCGGAGACATAGGAGAAGAGAGGACTTGTCTTGGCAGAACCAGCGGCAACAAAGAAGAATTAGTACTGGGTGGGACTGGCAGAGACAAAGGAAAATACAAAGAAGAATTGGAGCTGGGCGGAACAAGTGGAAGAGGAAGGGTTTGGGCACAAGAAATCATCCGGAGATCAATCACTCCAAATTGAGGTAAACTAAGCTCCAATGGTGGAGGATGGGGGTGATAACACATTTCATCCTCTGCCTCCACTAAAACTCCCATTGGCACAGATGAAGGAACCAGCTCAACCACCTGGACAGACAGACAAGGCTGTAGACATAGGCTCTGGCTCAGTATCCGAGGTGGGCTCAACTAAGGGATGGATTAATTGAGGACTGCCGGTGGGTTGAGATACTCCTCTCTCTCTCTGATGGTAAAGGGGGATCCACATTGGAGAAGCACCCAGTTCACGTACTGTAATGTCCCTCAAGGACCATCTTCAAGCAGGCGTGACTTTGTCTGATCGTTGAGACCTGCCCGGAAAAACACACAAAGGCTGTTCGAGTCGTAATTCACAAGATGAACAAGATCTAAAAATCTCCTTAAGGGGGTGACCCCTCTTTTTGTTAGATCTATCTTTTTTAGGCTCCTTTCTTCTATCAGTGAGGGTTTTCTAGAATCTAGACAGAATCTAGATGCAGCAGTAACTTTATTTAACACTAAACCAAAAACTAACCGAATGGCTACCTGAATGCAAAAACTCCTTAGTTCTGCTCAAATCACATAAGTTAAATTACATAATTTGACTTCAAAATGGCCAAAAGTTGACAACTTTGAGGCACTAATATTAGCTTGGCTAATATTGAGCCAATAAAAATATTTCATAATACAAAACTGTTCATTCTGTGACTCAGTATGCATTCTCATATCTAATACAGCCTCATATTAACTTTGTTTTCAATGTTGAATTAGACCATAAGCCATCTCAAGCTCTCACAATCTGAACCACACCATACTCTTGAACTGACTTATTCAAAACAGATTCACCATCTTGAATTGTGCCTTGATCACCATGGTAGCTTCATGTTGCTGATGGTCTAGTCCAGCCTCCCACTCCCTCCTTCTCCAAGTAAGCCATTCTTTGGTATCGGCTCTGCTGGTCCCATCCCGCTCCTCGGCTTCTCCTCCTTTTACACCACCAGCCTTATTTTCTATATGCAATATGTCTGCTAATTACTTCAACAAATCAGCAATCACTTGAATGAAGCTTCATAGCTTAGCTAATATTAGCTGCCAATATCATAGTTCTTGGAGATATGAATATCCATGTCAACTCCCCCACCTGTCGTTTTGCAGCAGAATTCCTTCAATTACTGGACTGTTTTAATCTAACTCAACTTGTCGATGTCCCCACTCACACTAGGGGACACACACTCGATCTGGTTATTACAAACTCTGACCATCTCAGAAATCTCTGGGTTTATGATCTGGGCATCTCTGACCACAAGGTCATTTCTATGATGTTGTCTTCACCGTCCGCCCTCAGCAAGCCTAAGCGCCAAATCTGCTTTAGAAATCTAAAAAACATCAACTCAGATTCATTGGCATCCTACCTTCAGCATCTTCTCTCTGTTAACTGCTCACCAGTCATGGACCCTGTGGACTACTACAACAACACCCTCAAGAGTCTCCTAGATATCCACGCACCAGTAAAAATTAGAGCAGTGACCTTCTCCCGAACAGCCCCCTGGTACACCAATGAGCTACGGAAAATGAAGGCATATGGGCGGGCCATTGAGCGGAGATATAAAGCCACTGGTCTCACTGTCCACCAACAAGCTTTTCGGAAACACCAAAAGAAATACTCTAAGTCGCTAATAAAGGCACGGTCATTATTCTACTCTAATATCATCAAAAACAGTCCCGGAAACTCAAAGCAGCTGTTCTCCACCATTAATCATCTTCTAAAACCACAGACCCACTCATTCACGGAAAACACAGAAGAACACTGCAATAACTTACTGGACTTTTTCAAAACTAAAATAGATTCAATCCGCTCTTCTATTCATGGATCCTCAATCCAATCTGCCCCATCTGCACACTCACAGCTTGCAATAGCCCAGCCCCTGAAATACTTTCCAGACATCTCGAATCAGGAGGTTGAGATGATCATCAAAAGGATGAAACCCACCACCTGTGCCCTCGACCCGTTTCCTACTACTCTTGTCAAAGCAAACTCCGTTATTCTAAGCCCTCTCATTACCACTGTAATAAATCAGTCTATCCTGTCCGGCATTGTTCCATCTGCTCTTAAAACCGCCATAATCAGACCACTTCTGAAAAAACCCACTCTTGCTCCTGATATATTATCAAACTATAGGCCAATTTCAAATCTTCCATTCATCTCAAAAGTCTTGGAAAAAGTTGTTGCCACTCATCTCCAGGACCACCTCAAAAACAACCACCTATTTGAAAAGTTCCAATCTGGTTTCCGCACAGCTCATAGCACAGAAACAGCGCTCGTCAGAGTCACAAATGACCTACGAATGGCAGCTGATGCTGGCTCACCTTCCCTTCTCGTACTGCTCGATCTGTCCTCTGCTTTCGACACTGTGGACCATGGCATTCTACTCGACCGGCTGAATCAAACCTCTGGACTTACTGAAATTTCCCTGGACTGGTTCAATTCATATCTGACGGACAGAAAAGAGTACATTTCGCTTGGAAAATCAAGGTCCCGGGAACACACAGTTACCTGCGGAGTACCTCAGGGGTCGGTTCTTGGCCCCATTCTCTTTATCATTTATATCCTGCCACTTGGACATGTCATCAGCCGCCATGGAGTGTCTTTTCACCGCTACGCCGACGACACACAACTGTACATGAAATCTGATCCACAACCAACTGCAGCACCGCCAACATCATCTCCGTCTCCAACACTCACTGCCTGTCTCGAGGAGATAAAGCTACGGATGAAACAGAATTTTCTCCAACTAAACAGTTCCAAAACTGAAGCAATTCTCATTGGTACCTCACACCAAATTCAGTCATCTTCAATTTCCGGTATAACAATCTCTGGCCAAGACATCCCCCTTTCCACAACAGTTACCAATCTCGGTGTGAGATTTGATCCACAACTCACCTTTGAAGTCCATATCAAAAATCTCTGTAAGATCTCCTTTCATCGTTTCAGAAACATCGCAAAACTCCGTTCTACAATTACCTTAGCTGATGCTGAGAAACTGGTCCACACCTTCGTCTCCTCTAGACTGGATTACTGTAACGCTCTTCTCATCGGGATCCCCACAAGAGTCTGCAAAAGCTGCAGTACTTCCAGAACAGCGCTGCTAGGATCCTGATGAGAGTGCGAAAGTATGAGCACATCACTCCCATCCTCCACACACTTCACTGGCTTCCCGTGTCTGCTAGGATCGAATATAAGGTTTCACTTCTCACTCACCAATGCATCTATGGAAATGCACCCCCCCTACCTGAAAGAACTACTTACCCCTGTTTCTACAGCACGATCCCTCCGATCACAAAACTCAAACCGCCTCTTAATACCAAAAACTAAACTCTGCACAATGGGCGATCGTGCTTTTTGCTCTGCCGCTCCCCGGATTTGGAATGCCCTCCCGGACCATCTGAGGTCACCACAGACCATCGAGACTTTTAAAAAGGGACTAAAGACATTACTTTTTAGCAGATATTATGAATATTAAAAATGTCTAGATATTGTTCTTAGGATCAGACCTGTAGCACTTTGAGGTTTTTTTAAAATGTAAAGTGCTTTTACAAATAAAATTTATTATTATTATTATTAATAATAATTTTGCACCAACAATAATCATGGACCATAATTAATTAATGTAAAAATATTTATATTTTGTCTTTTGGAAGTTGTATTAAAAATCTACTGTTTTTGGCTCACAAATTTAAGGTGGTGAGGTGGTCTCATCTGTAAAGGGTTTTTACAACTGTTAAACTTTTCTCATCCAAAAGTAACACCTTTTTGGGACATTATGAGAAGCCTGTATAGTTGTCTTGTATACTAACTTAACGCTAACCTGACTACTCAGACTGATAAAAGACTGAAGTAAATAACTACTGAGCAAGTCGGTCCATCTTCATTGCTTTCCATGATGGATACATTTCCCTGTTATTACTCTCTCTATGTGAATACTCCTAAAAAAAGTGCCTATTTACATTTTCCCACAATGCAGAGTAACTAACAATTTCCCAAAGGAAAAACATCTTCCAGTTCTAGTGATTGGGCTGGACTTAGGCTTGGTGGCAAACTTGGGATGATGCCACAAGGTCTGCAGTTATATTTCTAACATAGTTATTACAAGTTCTAGCATCGTCCACATAAACACCTACTGTAACAAATGTTGACAATAATTGCTATCCAATAGAGTTAATCCTTAGCTCCTTAGGCGTTTCTGAGAAAAAAAGACAGAGACAGAGAAGAAAATATAAAGTAGCCTGCAGTTGGCAGCATTAATTAAAACTAAATTCAAAAATTTACCTGGCTAATGTTGATAATCACAGACCATCACTACAGGTTCCCACTGTTTTGGATTTGTCAATTTGCAATAACAAGGATACTCATTACTCGGAAGGGCTGTAACACCCATCAGCTAAAAAGGTCATAATCAACATTTTTTTTGCCAGGAGAGCTGGTTGTGGGTAGATGGATAGGCCAAAGACAAATCATTCTATGAGCTTTTCTATGAGCTTTTAGGGAACACCCAAAACAATGATATCATGGTTGTTTTCTGGTGCATTTTATGACTAACGTTTGTAGGTTTTATAAATGAACTGTGAAATCAATTTACAACAGCAAAGGCATACCTGCTATAAATTACAAAGAGCTACTGTATACATACTTGCTCTACACACCACAAAGGAAATGCGCTGGATTTACCAACCAGGTACAAAGAATATTTAAGGGGTTATACTAAAGAGCCATGTAAGAAGTATAAAGGAGGAGATGGCTCCTCCATCACATAAATATTGAACACTAACTGACATCGTACATACATCGTACACTAACTGACATCTCAATCATAAAGATTGAGGGCAAATATGCTGCCACTGGATGTAAATTAATGTATTGTACAATGAATATTTATGCAAAACATGGATCTCATTCTACAGTACATATACAGAGGTATATGAAGTTGATTTATTGAGACCACATTAAAAATCTCAGATGTAGTAATGTTCTTGAAAGAAGTCTTATATGCTCAGCAAGGCTGATTTCCTATTATTATCAATTGTTTTATAGCCAAATTGAGCTAATTTAATAATTGATGATCTTAATGAAATTGAATCAACACTGAACAATGACAATTTAAGAGCTGCTTTAAAGCCTAATTATAGATGATAAAGCCGAAAGAGAAACTATGTTTCCCTACTTATTTTCCTGTTATCACTGTAAAGCTGATTTGAAACAATCTGTATTGTAAAGGGGCCTAACTGACAAACTGATCAAGGTTGAAAACAGTTGTACTACTCATGGAAAATGTGATTTGTTTCAGGATTCTTTGATGAATAGAAAGTTCAAAAGAACAGCATTTATTTGAAATAGACCATTTTTGTAACATTATAAATGTCAGTCACACTTTAGATTAGGGTACACATATTCACTATTGCCAAGGAGTTTTCCCTCAAACTCCTAATTACCTGCTTATTGGTAGTGCTTATTTTTAGGTATAAGGCAGGGTTAAGGGATCTAGAAAATGGTCATGCAGAATAAGGCAATAATATGTGTCTTATTCTGCACTAATAAGTACTAATAAACAGCCAATGTGCTATTAATATGCATCTCATTAAGCAACTAGTTAATAGTGAATATGTGTACCTAATTTAAAGTATTTACTGTCACTTTTGATCAATTTAATGCATCCTTGCTAAATAAAAGTGTTAGGCTAATTTATTTCAAAAGAAACATTTTGATGACTCTAACCACTTGACTGTAGTACACATTTGTGACACTGGTCATGTTACTCTGTACAGACACAGACATTCTTGCTTCTATTGAACCGCAAGTTGCTCTTAGATTCAATCTCAAATCATCAAGTTTTACACAAACTTTTGAGGTTCATGCAGCTTGTATACTGACTACTTTTGAAGACCACTTCAGTTCCATTAATTTACTTTCACTTCAATAATAAAAATAATTTAAAAAAAATCTTCACTGTTCAGCAATACTGAAAGCCCCATTCGAAAATTTAGTCAATTAATGAAGTGAGAAATAGAAGAGTTCTAGGCCATAGCTCAGGATGTTTGCCCACGCTGCTCCTCTTCAAGCAGTGGCATAAATCAGCCTTTATCAGAGTGCAGTCTGGGGAGGCCCGTGGCCTTTAGACCGGCTGAGAAAGGACTGTTAAACCGTAGGTGTGAAAGAAAAGAAATTCAGGAAAAATGTTACCATAACACACAGTGGGTGCAAGAGAAAAATGGCATCAACAGTTTGCGATTGTTACCACGTCCCTGAGTCTCCTTTGCAAGCAGAGAAGAACAATGTGTCATTATCACTCTCATTGATTCATGATTTTGAAAACCCACTCCCCAGCACAGATGGGAGATTGTAGCAGGTCACTGATGTTATTGTGTTGGCAGTTATATATATATATATTACGCAATCTCTAAAAAGCCATTAAAGTAAATCTCGCAATGGGAAATGTCTTATGTTTACCCAGAGAAAGAAAAACATTGTCAAAGAATATGACGCAGCTACACAAAGTACGAAATTGGCGTCCCAAATCTACAAAGGGAGCACAGAGCTTGCTTCCCATTCTGAAAATAGAGCGATATCTGCTCAAGATAACCAAACCGATTTTAATGTATGTGTGGAGTGGGTGGATGGGAGGGTGGGGGTGTTTTTACCAGAAGAAGAGTATCAAAAGGAAAGTGTGCCCCCTCAGTCTGGGAACCCACCTTGCAGAGGCGTCAGGCAGATAAACAGTGGAAAATGTTCCAATCAGCCAGGAGAACACTATCTCTATAGCGTCTTGTGGCTTCCGGGACCAAAAAGGTCTGTGAAGAAGGAGACACGAGTGTGTGTGTGTGTGTGTGTGTGTGTGTGTGTGTGTGTGTGTGTGTGTGTGTGTGTGTGTGTGTGTGTGTGTGTGTGTGTGTGTGTGTGTGTGTGTGTGTGTGTGTGTGTGTGTGTGTGTGTGTGTGTGTGTGTGTGTGTGTGTGTGTGTGTGTGTGTGTGTGTGTGTGTGTGTGTGTGTGTGTGTGTGTGTGTGTGTGTGTGTGTGTGTGTGTGTGTGTGTGTGTGTGTGTGTGTGTGTGTGTGTGTGTGTGTGTGTGTGTGTGTGTGTGTGTGTGTGTGTGTGTGTGTGTGTGTGTGTGTGTGTGTGTGTGTGTGTGTGTGTGTGTGTGTGTGTGTGTGTGTGTGTGTGTGTGTGTGTGTGTGTGTGTGTGTGTGTGTGTGTGTGTGTGTGTGTGTGTGTGTGTGTGTGTGTGTGTGTGTGTGTGTGTGTGTGTGTGTGTGTGTGTGTGTGTGTGTGTGTGTGTGTGTGTGTGTGTGTGTGTCTGTGTGTGTCTGTGTGTGTGTGTGTGTCTGTGTGTGTGTTTTAACCTATACTGAAAGGACCAAATGTCCCCACAAAGACAGTGAAATTAACATTTTGACATTGTGGGTTTCATTGAGGAAACAACTTATATTCATACTAAGTGATGTTTTTTTTATTGAAAATTTCAGAAATGTTTTGCAATGGGTAGATTTAGGGTTAGAGGGTATAATATACAGTTTGTACACTATAAAAATCATTATGTCTACGTAAAGTCACCATATGAAAACCCAATGTATGTGTGTGTTGTGTTTAATTGTGTCTGTTTGTGGGTGTGTGCAACTATGTTTATTTACCTTGTTATTTACATCATGTATGTATTCTGTACAAAATTTTAAATATTAAACTTTCATATGTGGGTTCATGAGAGCATTGTGAAAGCGCTACGGCATCAGCTTGTGAAGCAATGTGTGAAAATCATGCGAGAAGTAATGTGGAAGCACAGGTGACTACATCACGATTCATAACGTGCTGATGCTCACCGTACGTCAAGCATAAACTCATGAATGTTTGACAGTTGGCCAGAAGTTATGGTTTATTAAAAAGTTTAACATTTCAGTATTTTTCTCACACACACCTATCGTTTCACTTCAAAATACATTGATTTATCAACTGCGTCATTTGGATTAGCGTCGTATTTGTTTTGTGTCCTTTTTGAAGCGTGCTGTTTGAAACTTTGAGGGTTCCATGCACTTCCAGACTCACAGAGATGAATTATTATTGTTAATCTTTATTTGTGTTCCACAGAAGAAAGTAAGTCATATACATCTGGGACGGCATGAGGGTGAATAAATGATGAGAGAATTTAAATGTTTCCCATCAGAAAAACAAGCAGAAAATATTAGTGAGAGGTATTCTGCACTACACCTTTGCACAATTAACACTTTTTGACAAGCACACAAATGAACCTCACTACAGAACTGACCACTAACATTCCTAGTCTCAGTCAGAGCTTGTGCTTTTTAGACAGGTGAAGACCCGTTCAGAGCTTCTGCAGTGCTACAACCGTCATTCGGTGTTTGTGTTGCCCTGCATCAGCTTCTGCTCACAGTGATGCTGTTGACACAGCAGAGGCTTTTGTCACTGGCCACATGATTGGCTGTTTACTCACCCCTCAGGACATCAGTAGGAGAGACAGCCTTTAAACAAACATTGCCTGAATTCCTCAAAGTCCTCACATACAAGACCAATTCATGTTTTCTTTGTAAATTGAGGACAAATTTCAGATGAAATCCAAAGAAAACATATTTTCTAGTATTTTCTTAAGCACTGACTCTGACTATTGGAGTAATTATTGATGTGAAATTTCAGCATACGTCTACAGGCTATACTGGATCGAGGGTGATTAGTGGATAAAAAGCAGGTTTTTATATCTTAAGTATCAGATAAAAGTGTGCACGTGTTTTGTTTATTAGCCCCCCAAAAAAAATATTCAGCAGCTTACAGTATATTTATCAATTGTTCATCATTTGCATCGTAAGGGTAAAATACAACATCTCCCTTAACACAAATATGCACTGCCATACAAATAGATCAAAAGAGTGTTAACAACCTGTAATTTGTTCTCAGACTTCATTGTTTTCTCTTTCCATCTCGCCACCTTTCTCTCACACCCACACAAATTGGTGTTGTGTCACACTGATGGTGGTCTTTCTTTCTGTCATCACTTGATCAGCAGCTTAGCTAAGATTTGGAATTAAGAAGCAGATCCATTTTCAGAACCATTTTGCTCCATTTTTAATATATACCAGAACTGAATGACGATCAGTACAGTTCTCTTATTTGTATTCTTCCACTGATGGGGATGTAATATGACAGTGAAATTATGTTTCCTACATTGTTTACCATGTTATTTATTCAACAGCACCGCAAAACCAAACCACAACCTACATCACAAAAAACACAGCATGAATAGAGTAGACCGATTCCTGAACAAATGACTCTATTAGTTCTTGCTAGTGAATCAAACACATACAGCTTAACACTATAAGACTTACAAAAAATAATATATATATATATATATATATATATATATATATATATATATATATGGGGGGGGGGGGTGAAATATGTTACCACATTTTTATTTTAGTTTAGTATTGTTGACTAATATTTAAGGTCAATGACTGAACTGCATTTACTCTACCTCTAAAAAGACTGAAAAATCCTTAAAATTCTGTGAATAAAAAAAATAAAAATAATTCTCCATCGCTTTTGTCCCACATAAAAATACTAACTAAAAAAGAATCATTTATGGAACCGGATATGTCAAATTCTTTGCAATTCTCAACCTACTGACCACTTATAGTCTACTTATGGTAAATAGGTAACACTTTATTTTAATGGGCCCTTACACATTCTTTTAACTATAATCAGTAATGTTGCACCTACTTGTCAACTCCCAGTCATTAAAGTATTAGTAGACTGTCTGGTTAATATATGCTAACATTTCATTTGGATGGTCCCCAGACATTCTGACTATAAGTAACTTTACAAGTAAATGTCAACTTATTCTACTAACCCTAAGCCAAGAAGTCTACTAATACTCTACTAACACTCTAATAAGAGTTAGCTGACATGTAATGAGAGTTAGTTGACATGTAGGTGCAAGATTACTTATAGTCAACAGAATATTTAATAGGGTACATCAAAATAAGGTGTAACCAGTAAATAAAAGGTGTCCCAATAGCATCATTAATTTTGTATTATTGAAATTATAAGAACTAATGAACATTTCAATGTGTACAAAAGGCCTACATATGAAGACCTCCTCTAAAAGCCACCTCTGTCACAAGTGAGATAATAATATTGAGTGAATACTCTCCGCACATACTATACGTTCATCAAATACTTTCACTTTAAACTCACTAAATCCCAGCCTCAGCCCATTTAGAAATGCTGGTACTTGGGTAGAAACCTATACATAGGAGCCTGATAAAAATGTTAATATTAAACAAAAACTTTAGACGGACTTAGAGGCTTTTGCATCTGAAGTCTTCGTATGGATAATATAATGTTTTACTTTACTTGATTGGAACAAAACTGCCATTTTCTGCACCACTTGATAGCTGAAACAAGATCTGCTGTGTTCTTTTACAGTCTGGGAACTAGGTCAGTGTAACAGACTAATAATTAGACTGTGTAGTATAATTTCATGATTGGGGTTGGGTAAGGACAGATCACAAAAGGCAAAGGTGCACATGGAGGTTGTATTTTTGTGCCCCTCCTCTGGTGGGCCACTTGCTGAGACTAAATGGGTGGCCCTGTCAGAGCAGTCACCATTCACTCACACAATCACACTCACACATTTTCTCTCTATGCCACACATACTCTCAGACACAAACTTAACCCTATCAGCGACATGCGTAAAAACAGGCTATTTTTATGTCAGCCTTTGTCAAGCTGTAGTACAGCATCAGGTCTTTGTTTAAAGGCTACACTTAGCAGAGATAACAAACCTTGTCTAAAGGAAAGACCCTTTCTATATCAGTGCTACATCCACCAGGTGCACATACACGTTTAAGAATGGACAGGACACACAGAGGCTGGATTGTTTCTGAGTTTAAAAGTTATTGGATCCCTGAACTATGAGATGTATTGCAGCATTTATCAGCTGTATAAATTAAGCCATTAAACTATCAGTGAAAGATCCAACACAGGTGTTTGAGACACCGTTTCTATGAGCCAGGTGGCCAGATCTTCATTATATTCCTCTTCAACAGTAACAAATCTACACACAGACCTCTCACTGTTCATAATTCTAGAGAATATTAGAGGTCATCTTAACCAGTACTGTGCGTGTGTGTGATTAAGTGAGCTGAGGAGGTTGAACCGGTCTGAAACAAACACATTACAAACTGTTATAAACACACAGGCCCACACAAACAAATCTACAGATATACGCATACCAGCACGAGCACTGAATTAGATGCCATGCAACACAAAGAGGATATTAAGTCAAACATTTAAAACTGATGCCTATAAAAGTGTCTAATTGAATATATCACCTTATTTGGACTTTAGGTTTCTCATGGGGAAGCGACCAAAAAGTCATTCGGGAGGTTTCTTTTGTGTAGATGAATCATTTTAAACACCTGTGAGAAAGAGGCGAACCGCACATTACTCATATCAACTTCAAAGGTCATATCCATAAAATATTAATGTGAGGTTAAGGTCACCACCCAGGTTTTTTTCTTCTTTTCTCTTTTTTTTTTCAAAGGGAAATTGCTTATGTCTGGATTGTACCCCAATATTAGTTCACTTTAGGCATATGTGTTAAACCTTTCCCTGTCAGAAAAAGAGCAAATGGTAATGGGCATAAAACCAGGCATTGAAAGGTTCATCCAAAAATAGAATTTGTGTTGCTATTTACTCACTTTCATGTCATTCAAAACATGTATGACTTTCTTTAGTCTGCAGAACACAAAATAAATTTTGAAGAATGTTGGAGTGAAACGACATCGACTATCACTGTGTGGCCATTGTATTTCCACTGAATTAAAAACACATCATATTTTGTGTGTGTTTTGTGGAAGAAAGTTGTACAGGCTTGAAATTATGTGAGGGTGACTACATGACAACAGATTTTAAAAAAATATATATATATTTTTTTTTTTTTTTTTTGGTGAACTCCTTTTAAAGACCCTTTTAATACTCATTATATTATGATACTTTTCTAATACTTTCCCCCATGGTTAGGTCAAGAAGATGGTTAAACTAAGCTTAAAAAAGACAAACTATAGGAAATCGCAAGTCCAATACCGCTACCAGCTTTACTATTGGTCACGTGTAGTTTTATTTATTCATTTAATTCCCTAGATTTTCCCTTGAACAGATTTAAAAACATTTAAGATGTGCTTAGTGTGGTCCAAATTCTAAGGAATACTGCTTGGACCAATCCAACTTAAAATAATCATTCTCAATTACAAGGATACATACTGTATGTCCTCCACTAAATGGCTGTTTTATCAACAGTAGCCTGTCTTTAAATCATAACTACTAGGCAATTATGTGTGTAAATAATGATATTTTCAGGTTATGTCAATTTAAAAGAGCACAAATGCAGCATTGAGGTCCACTTGCACCATGCAACTCCTTAATTGTGAAGACTTGTCTCCGGGGCACGCTGAATGTAAGCTGATGAAAGTTGCTGAGGTGGGCATCAGTCGGCTCCCAGCTGTTCACAAAGAGTTGCAGTAGAAGACTCATAATTACCCCTGCATACAGCAGTATATAACATCTACAACATCTGCACGTGGGCAGATCTGTCACCAAACCTACGCTATCTTTCATCTGGCCAATCAGAGCGGGGCTACAGAGAGGCCAGGTGTCCATTCCAGGGCCAGCTGTCTAGTTCTCCTTTTCTTACACTTTCTCTCTTCCCCTCTCTCTTCAGACATAAAATTGTTTGATTTGTGTGTGCTGTAGAAATACTTTGCTAATTCCAGGCATTGTAAATGAACATAAGTAGAATATGGAAAATTTCAAAATGTTTGTTTTTGTGTTCACAACTGTGTGTGAGGTTGTTGGGGTTTATAATCAAGAATGTGCAAAAGCAAATAAGTAGGCTCACAATTTTTGGAAAAAATCAGTGACCACCAGTAAATTAAATTAAACTGCTCACAAAAAAACAAAGGTTTTGGAAAGCAGCCCAACCCCCCCTCTGCATGCGGTCCTATGTCAATATGTTAACATTATCTGTAACAACAGATGTACAAAACAATAAGTAGTTAGTTTGAAATATTCAGTAATTCAGCTGCTGGCAGAAGAAAGGGTATGTTCTGAGAAGACGATTTCTGGCGATTGTCAAGATGGCGCCGATGTGTTTGGCTTGCCGTCTGTTGCTCTTGTGTTTTCTTCTCTGCATGTCAGATCTGTCGTTTATCTGCTGTTTGCGGCTAGTATATGCCCGTCAAGCTCTCCTTGACATCCGTATCTCTGTTGGTGATTCACTTACGAACTTTTACACCGTGGACGTGGGCTGCCCCTTCCACAATCCGGACGAGCCTTCCCGAACGATCATCCGGCACGATATCTGGTGGTGGCCACTAAACACCGCGCGGAGAAAGCGAAGGAGGAAACGAGGAACACGCAGAGGTTACATCACGAAACTGAAGACTTTTTTAAAAGCTGGCAGTTCGTTTCGGCGCACCTCTGCTGCCTGGCACCCGCGGGATGCGGTCTACCGATGTCTTTGTCCTGTTTTCCCCCTGTTTGAGTCCTGTCACTCGGGCTGATCTCCGCAGTGTTGGCCTCTGCTCCCGGCAGAACGGAGTTAATTACGGAAATCTGCGCTCATTGAGAAAGGCGCCATCATCTCACGTGATTATTCCTCCACCCAAACTGCCACTATTCAATGCACGCTCTGCGGTGAATAAGACCTTTTTATTAAACGACTTCTACTCCTCACACAACTTGGACTTTATGTTCATGTTCATCACAGAATCCTGGATAAAGGTCGGTGACTTAACTCCTTTCTCAGAACTGGTTCCAGCAAACTGTACATTTTTTAACTCTCCTCGTCCGAGTGGTCGTTGGGGTGGGATTATAACGGTTTTAAATAACTCTTTCTCCTCACGCTGCCGGCTAGTCACTGCAATGGCTTTCCCCAGCTTTGAATCTCAGCTTCTCCACCTAGATGGTCCCATCTGCCTAGGGGTGATATATCGTCCTCCACACTCCACTAATGGTTTTATACAGCAATTTACTGAGTTCATTGGCAATATTGCCACAAACTATGATCGCTTCCTTTTGGTGGGAGATTTTAATATTCATGTCTGTTGTCATTCAAATTCCTTGTCGCAGGAGTTTCTTGACTTAATAGATGCCTTTAATCTACTGCAGTGGGTCAAAAACTCCAAGCACATTCAGGGCCATACATTGGACCTTGTGTTATCTTACAGGATCGATGTCACTGGTATTGTATTCTCCGATTTTCTGCTCTCCGATCACAAGCCTATTCTATTCTCACGGTCTCTTCCGGAGCTCTCTCAACCCACTATTGCACCTGTTATGTCGCGGGTCTACTCCCCACAGTTCAGCATTAACTTTGACCTGTGCTTTGCTGATCTATGCTCACATTTGGACCTGGACCAACCACTATCTGACCTGGATGCGGACCAACATTTCAGCCTTTTAAATTCTGCCTGGCTTAAGGCAGCTAACGTGACTGCTCCTCTCAAGCCTCACAAATCCAAACCAAAATCTGATCTGTGGCAAGACTCTGACACTCGTCAATAAGGACAAATTTGTAGAACGGCCGAACGCAAATGGAAACGAGACAGGCAAATTGTCTCCTTCCATTTGTTCAAAGACGCTCTTACGGCATACCAGAAGGCTGCTAAGTCAGCTAAAGTTTTTGATTTTTTAGGCTTTTGATCCTATCAACCTACAGACACTAAAGGATGTGAGTGCCAAGCTCAAACCTTCATTTTGTCCAAATGACATCATTCAGCCGAAATTTCTAAAGTTAATCATCGACTCTGTGGGTCCAGGTTTGGTATCTCTTTTTAACAAGTGTCTCAATGTGGGCTCTGTTCCAGTTAATCTCAAAGTGGCTACGGTCACTCCTTTGCTCAAGAAGCCTTCACTGGATACCTCTATTTTACAAAACTACCGACCCATTTCTGTCCTGCCTTTCATTACCAAGTTATTGGAGAAAATCGTGTTTAATCAACTCCAGCACTTTCTTTTAAATAACTGTATCTATGAAGCTTTTCAATCTGGGTTCAGGACTACCCACAGCACTGAGTCTGCCCTTCTGCGAGTGTTAAATGACATTTTTATCTCCACTGATTCTGGTGATTCTGTGGTTCTAGTTCTCTTAATCCTTTCGGCAGCTTTTGACACTGTTGATCACCCTACTCTGTTGGCTAGACTTGAGACTGAGATGGGCCTAAAAGCTTCTGTCTTGTCATGGTTTCGGTCGTACCTTTCTGACAGAAAGTTTTTAGTTAAGATGGGTAATTTCTCCGGCTCCATGGCCCCTCTAACATGTGGTCTTCCACAGGGTTCCATTTTGGCTCCCTCTTTATTTTCTCTATACATGCTACCGTTGGGCGCTACTGGCCCGGCCCTAACCAATTTGGTGCCCTAGGCAAGATTTTAAGTGGCACCCCCGCGACCCCTTGCATCGCTGTACAGTACTTGCACTGTTAGTGTACATATACTCACAAGAAACTTAATAGCTTTGTTTTAGACATTCTTTTATTTAACTAAAACAATTGCACATTCACAATACTTAATATAATAATAATTAAATAAACAAATAAAAAAATGAACTCAACATATGAAATACAATATAGATAGCTTATATAAAGTATTACATTTTAATACTACCGAAATGAAAAGTGTAAACAAGTGACATCAACTTAAATACAATAGAAATACGGCACTGTGCAAAATAAGACATTAATATCTTATCTTATCTTATCTTTCTTATCTTATCTATGCAAAATAATGCAAAAGAATCAGAAAACTGCAGTATGATATTGCTGTGGGAATGCTAAGTTATGCTCTAACATTAATGATGTGCACTTTAACACAGCCACAGGTGTAAATTTTAACATGATAAACACTTTATAGACAATATGAGCTGTAACAGTTAACAGCTGGCGTTACAACTATGGAATTATTATTATGATTATTAATGGTATTTTGATTGATTATTACAAGCTGGGAAAACGTGAGATAATGATGTCAATGAAATTAACTGTAACACTTTACAATAAGGTTCGTTAGTTAACATGAACTAATAATGAACTGCACGTATACAGAATTTATTAATCTTTGTTCATGTTAATTTCAACATTTACTAAAACTTTATTAAAATCTTGTTAACATTAGTTAATGCACTGTGAACTAACATGAACAAACCATGAACAGCTGTATTTATATTAGCTAACATTAACAAAGATTAACAAATACAGTAACACATGGATTGCTAATGGTTGGTTCATGTTAGTTATACATTAACTAGTGTTAACTAATGAACCTTATTGTAAAGTGTTACCAAATTAACATTAATACACCTGCTGATTAGATCTAATATTTCCACATTTGTCCGAGGAAGGTACTCATATTACTATTTTCCATAATAATAGCGCTAGGCTTATCTGTTAGAACCATTGACTGTCAATATTTTGGTAAGAACTAGCAGATAGCGCTGGTTATTTATAGATTAGCTAACCATGTATGCTAATGACTAATGGCATGATTGATCATCGTTCTGTAACATCAAAATAATATCATTAACAACATCTTTACTGTAACATACCTTTGTCTTTGTCGCGTTTTTCCTCTTCTTTTCTTTTTTTCCTCCCCTGGGCACCACATAATAAGGGACGCTTTGACATTAATTTTTTTTGACGCAATAAAAACGAAAAACGAATGGCGCCACGGGTAAAAGAAGTCTGATTGGTGGAGGTGGTTTCCCATCCTGCTTTGTGGCGTGGCGCGTGCCTCATGTTACAATAAAAGCGGAAAGTTCCTTACGCGGCTCTGGCGCCCCCCCTAGGGTATAAGGCGCCGGCGCCCTTAGCATTTGCCTATACTGCCTATGCCACGGGCCGGCCCTGTATCATTTCATTTGTATGCTGACGACACCCAAATTTACATTCCATTCAAGAGAAATGACCCTGCAGTGTTAAACTCTCTTCTGCTATGCCTAGAGGAGGTGAAGGCATGGCTGGCTCAAAACTTCCTCTCTCTAAATGATGATAAGACCAAGGTCATTGTTTTCAGCCCGAGTGAAAGGTCTCAGTGTATAAGCCCAGACTTGGGAAGCCTATCTCCCTTTAAGTCTACAGGAGTGCAGAACTTAGGTGTTCTTGTTGACCAGTCTTTCAAATTTAACAAACACATATCAGCTGTCATCAGCTCCGGTTTCTACCATCTTCGTTTACTATCTAAAATCAAAGGCTTTCTTACCCCGATAACTTTGGAAATGGCGGTTCATGTATTCATCATGTGTAGGCTAGACTACTGCAATCCACTTTATTGTGGGATATCAGTTTCTCAAATTGCCCATCTTCAGTTGGTCCAAAACTCTGCGGCTAGACTTATTCTCAACTGTCGCAAATATGACCATCCGATGGCTAACCTCTGCAGGATTTGTGCCGAGGCGGCCTTCTTGGACTCCACGTGTGTGCACTGCGCCGACCTTCCGGTGCGCACTTGAAAGAGTTTTTGCTATTACGGGGTCGAGGCCCACTGCCGCCAGCGAGCCGCTAGTGAGCCCTCCCCCACCAAGAAACGACGGGGACAATGATGCCTGGGGCCATAGTCCTCTGCCATCGCCACGTACCGGTCCTTTTCACAGACGCGCTTGACTCGACATGAAATGCTCCGGTAAAAAGGAAGTAAGTCTGGTACCTTCAGTCGAGCCGCTGCCAGGCTGCTTCGAGGAGGACTCTGTTCTTCCACAACATCCACGAGCATGTGGTAAAGTCGTGGTCTGCACCACAATCGGCACGCATCAAGAGGGATGAGGCGTAAGCCCACAGCTCTGTGTGCATGCCCCCCGTCGAGGAGACAGTTGCCGTGCTTCGCTGCCCGTCCGTTCGTCTCTGGGCGCGGATCTCAACTTGCAGTCCAAGCCGTGCAAGTTCTCGGCTCCTCTGGCTGAAAAAAGAAAGGCTCTAATCATTCCCTCCAGCCTCCTAGGTGACGCCGTTAAGTCAGTTACTGAGCATTTCTCTGAGGTGCAGAAGCGATAAGGTAATGAGTCACGAATATTGCCCTGTCGGTCAGTCGTTCCAGCCCCCGTCGAGGTCTCTCTCTTCGTCGGCACCTCGTCCTGCCTAAGATCGGCTGAGCAGCTAGCTGCGCCTCCACCCTGAGCCGGATGTTCGCTGTAGGCAGTGGGCGGGACCGGGAATGTAGCGTCACAGACCACGGAAAACACCGTCCTCGGCTGCCAAGCCTTCGTCCTACGGACCATCCAAAAGGAGGAGAGTTAGTTGGAGGCCCCGCCCCCAAGTACCGTGTTCTGCATCATGTCCCCTCTGTTCCTGTATTCGACATTTGCAATGTTTGTGTGCTGTTTGTGTGAGCTCCACAATAAGACAACATATCCCTTCATACAAAGGGCCCATTCCTCCACATTCACTCAACACTGTGTCACTCGCCCTGGCCTGAGCAGCGCGGAGTCACAGTCCGTGCATATAGTTTCAGTCAAGTCAAGTTAAGCCAAGTCTAGTTTTCCAAGTCAAGCCTGTCTTGTTTTCCCCCTCGGGGTAGTTTTTGTTGTCTGTTTTGTTTATTATAAGTAAATATCAATTGTCCAGCACTTGAGTCCTCGCTCCTTTCACCTACCCAAAACCTGACAGATGTTGTATGGTAAGTATGGAGGGCTCTACTGAAGATGAACAAGTATGCCATATTTGTTCCAGATAAGTGATATCTATTTATTGACGAGCTTCAACACTGCCACCATCATTCTTTTGCCAAACTAGGCACAATCAGTATCTTAATGACTACTACGCCCTATTTACAACCAATCACAGGCCTGGTTTCACAGACAGGGCTTAGATTAAGCAAGGAGTAGGCCTTGATTTATTGTTTTATTTGTTTTTTTGGAGGGGGGGGGGGGGCACATTACTGGTGTGCATCTTGAGACAAAACAATGACACTGACATATGTCAGTTCAAGTTGCCTTCAGTTAAGACTGCTCAAACATGCATTTTAGTCTGGGACTAGGCTTAAGCCTTGTCTGAGAAACCAGGCAATAATGAAATACCTAACAACTGTTCATACGACTGGACATTTAGGCAGCATTACCCTGCAGTTTTCCGTCCATATGAAAGTTGTTATAAATGCACATCAAGTATAACTGACATGCTCCTCTCCAAACTTGTACTCATAATGATGAGGCTTTTTATACACAGTGTTACATGTAAGTGCTTAATAGAGGGACCCGAAGCAACACGAGTAGAAGCTGCAAAAAGATGAATTGGCTATATTTAGTATTTGATAACCTTTCCTGCAGTGTTTATATTGATATTGTTAACTAAAACAAAAACTTATATATGTATTTTTTTAAACGTTAAAACTTACACAAAAAATTAAAATGTTGCCATGGCAAATAAATTACATAAATAAGTTTAAATGACTAAAACAAAAATAGATTGATGAAATTATAATAAAAAAAAAAAACAAAGCTGCAAAACAAACTAAAATGAAAACTTAAAACAAAACGGAGTGTAGCTGGAAGAAAACGAAACTTAAAAGAAAAAGTTAAAAGAAAGCATTATTGCATGCAGAAAGGCCTTAAAACTGCTAGATCTGCTTATTTTTAGACTGTCTTAGAAGAAAACAAGCAAAACCCTAGATATTTATTTGATACAGTGGCTCCAACTCCAGACGTTTCCAAACAGCACAGCATTATTGACTTCATAAAGTTTTTTACTTGCAAGATTGATAATATCAGAGAGAAAATTAACCGTCTACAACAGTATAGCATCAAACAGTGCACTGTAGTGTCCTTGGAGAAAAAAAATACATTCATTGCTATAGGAGAGGAAGAATTTTCTAAACTCATTAAATCATCTAAATCTACAAGTATGTTAAACCCCACCAACTAAGCAACTGAAAGAAATGCTTCCAGAGGTCATAGATCATCTTCTTAATATCATTAATTAGTTTTTGCCTTTTAATCTGGCTATTATTAAACCTCTTATTTTTTAAAAATGCAACTTGATCCTACATAATTAGTCAATTACAGGCCTATCTTGAATCTACTTTTTCTGTCAAATATACTAGAACTTTTCAGTATCCTCACAACTTTGTTCCTTAAAAAAAAAAAAAAAAAGATATGTTATCTGCAAGGATTTCCAGTCAGGATTTAGACCATATCATAGTACTGAGACTGCTCTCATTAGAGTTACAAATGATTTGCTCTTATCATCCAATCATGGTTGTATCTCTCGATTAGTGTTACTGGATCTTAGTGCGACATTTGAACTATCGACCACACCATTCTTTTGAATAGACTCGAAAATGATGTTGGCATTAGTGGAATTGCATTAGCATGGTTCAAATCATTATTATCATCTGACCACTATTAGTTTTTAGTAGTAAATGAAGAGATGTCATATCGATCACAAGTTCAGTATGGAGTACCGCAAGGCTCAGTTCTAGGACCATTGCTTTTCACTATGTACATGTTACCCTTGGGAGATATCATTAGGAAGCATGTTGTTAGTTTTCACTGTTAAGCTGATGATTCTCAGCTATATATTTCTCCGTGCCCCAAGGAAAATAAAAAATTCAGAGAATTAACGGAATGCATATAACTGATATAAAAAACTGGATGACCAGTAATTTCCTACTACTTAATTCTGAAAAAATAGAGATTATAATTATTGGACCAAAAACCCCTGCAAGTAATTACCTAGAATACTGTCTAACAACAGTCTTTGTTTATCCCGAGGTTATCATTGTCTGCCGGATTCGACACGACAGCCAGTTGCACAGATCCACAATAAACCCGTCTCCATACCGGCGTGATGAATCCGATCTTCAACCAGATGGAATTGAATTAAATGTTTTTTTTGTTCCGATCCCAATCTGACTTCTGACCTGTAATGCTGCTTGAATCATAATCATCCAGTTTGTTTGTTGGCCAGAGGAGAACTGGCCCCTCGATTGAGCCTGATTTCTGCCAAGTTTTTTTTTTTTTTATCCATGTCACCTGTCACCTGATGGAGTTTGAGCTCCTTGCCACACAAGGAATATTCCTATAGACTGATCACTTTCCAATAGCAGGTGGTAAAATTGGCAAAGAACATACAATTCAGACATTCACACCTGTGATACTGTAACTGATGTTTAGCTTTCCCTGCATTATAAAAAATATGAAAGTGCTAAAATGTGTGTGTACTGCTAGATTCTATTAAATACTGCAACACAATCTGGGATGATATAATTGTCCATTTTATCCAGCTGCTCAAAACTTTGTATCTAGATGTAGGAAAGATGACAGACAACATGCAAACATCACAATCAAATTCTGTGTGCAATTAAGTAATCCTAAATTTTGTCTGCAGATCCCAAGCAATGCATACTAATAAATCAAAAGACCAAGACATGGTCAAACATCAATCTAAGAAAACTATGGCTTTGGATGGGCACAGAAGGACTTATTATAGTGCACATGTGAAGAGGAAAATGGAGAGTTGCAGGTAAAGGGTATGTGTGTCTAAAGAGTCAGTGTGACAGAAACATTGACAGCTGGCACTTTTGGTCATGAATGGTGGGTAATGTTTATTTTAAAGTGAGAGCACCTTTCTCCTGCGCTACAAGACAAGGTGACATTGAAGCAGCAGAAAAGATGATTCTACCCTTATCTAGATTAAGCCTGACCCCGCATTCTCAACTTCAACCTCATAAAATGAACCTGGCTACTCATTTGTAACAGTAACATCTGCACCAGGTAAGATGACCCCATCATAATGACAGACACATACACAAATGAAAGAAATAATGTGCTGCCATCATGGAATGGGGGACCATAGTAGTTCTTCAAAGCAAATAGTCCAGCATCTCAGACAACATTACAGCTCAAATGAAGAGGCTAACAATCATCCAAACTCACTCCACCATTAGAATAACAGGGGATCTTAGTGAATTAGCACATAGAGAAAGTCCTTTTGGTCACTTCCAAGTCAAAGTGTGAACAATGAACAAAAAAATGTAACAAATGTTTATATTCTTTGTAGCACAGCTTCCAAATGCCATGGTTCTGGTGCTTACATTAATTCTGCGAGGAACATGTTGGTAGAGGGGTCCTATGTCATCTAAACGCAATAAGCTCTCAGTGACTAAATCTCTTTTCAGGCTTTGGTCAAGTGACCAATTATGAAAATTTATGAATTTGAACAAATAACCAGTCATAGCCAGGTAATTTTTGGTTCCCCAAAGATCCTTTCAGTGAACAATTCTGAAAAAAATTTTAGTGTGAAGAACATTTTAATAATCTGAAGAACCCATTTTCCACTAAAAAGGAAATTTTGTGTAATGCAAAGTTTCCATTAAAAGCTACACTGTGTAGGATTTTCTCCCATTTAGCGGTGGAATTGACTACCAACTGAATATTACTTTCTATCCCCTCCCATTCCGAGGGCGTTTTAACTCATACGGTGGCCGTATTATTTCAAATCTGCCGGCGGTCACGAGTAATCTCCCCCTCGCATTAGTCACGGTGCCACTGAGTATAAAAACGTGAAAGGCGAAGCTTGAATTTCCAGGTATGTCCCTCTTTGGCTAATGTATTTTCAAAATGGATACGCAACATGGCTTCCGCCATTCGCACGGCTCGCTCGTATGTATTCTAAATTTCAGATTCTACGTTTACGAGAATACTTGATTAGTTGGTAGAAGTAATAACACATTAATGAGCAAAGTGAACAAAGTGTTTTTTGCTGAGAATCAACTTAAAAAAATACACAGTGTAGCTTTAATGTTAAAGGTTCTTCATTGAACCATATGCCATAGAGAACCTTTATCATTAGTTAATTGTCAGTATTACTAATTTCAAACATCGAAAACATCTCTACAAGCTACAATGGTTCAGCTCTGCCCTTTGGTGTAATGCTCTCAAGCTTCTGTATGTGAACAGTTTTCACTAACGGGATGTTTCCTCTCACTTTTGCTTACAGCCAGTTTTCAACCAAAAGTGTATGATTTTGGTCAATTTACCACTTACGTTAACGGCACTAAAAGAGTAATAGGCATTGTTCCAAGGCCAGTCTCATAAGAAAAAATGTCACTACACCTACTTTTATCCTGCACCACCCAGCATAGTTGCTTAATTTTAGAGGGTTCCATTACAGGCTTAGCAATCTTTGGATTATTATTAAAAGCATAGTTATACTATCTACCATCCATCTATCCATCATCCAAACCACTTTTTCCTTATTAGGGCCACAGGGGGCTGAAGCCATCTTCCCTGCCAGACTAGTTTTTTCCCAGTCAGCAAAACAAAAAAACAAAAAAAATTAAACTACCCACTTGATGTTTGATTTTCTTCAATGTAGAAATTAGTCTAAAATATAAGAATGTGTAAAATGGACATCAGGACTGAAGCAACTTAAAATGCATCATATTTTGACCATAAATTAACTAGAGCTTAAACATATACAGAATGTGAACTAGACTTTAAAAAGAACACACATTCTGAAACAATGAGCAATGCTAAGAATGTATAATACAGGTTGTTTGAATGATAATGTGTCTTGCAGTGAGTGAATGTGTAGGCCTGTGTGTGTGTGTGAATATGTCTGTGGGTGTTTGTGAGTTTTAATGTGAACTTGTAGGTTGATTTGATAAATATATGATTGTGTGCATTGTAGCATTAAGGTATCAGTTTGTTTTTGTGTGTGTGTGTGAGTGTGTGTGTGTTCGCACGCTTCATGGTAAACTTCGACGTTGTGGGGATAATTTGGACTTTTTTTTAGTCCCCATAAATGGCTTATAAAACATATGAAATTATGTTTTTGAAAATGTAAAAATGCTGAAAGTTTTCTGTCTGGGTTGTGTTTTGGGGTAGGGTAAGGGTTAGGGAACATACCATGCGTACAGTATAAAAATCATTATCACCATGTAAAGTCACCTTGAAACATGGAAGCCCAACATGTGTGTGGGTGTCGTTTCGTTTTTATCATAATCTCTGTCCCTCTCTAAAGCCGATGAAAAACTAAACTTCAAATTCATATTGAAGACAAATAAAATCATATTAATAATGAATACAAATGAATGTTCATAAAACATTCATATTAGAATTTGTAGCTCTGTATTTTAGCTTTGAAATGACTTTTAAAGGGATAGTTCACCCAAAAATTGAAAATTAGCCCATGATATACTCGGAAGAATGTCATATATACCTAGGATGACTTGAGGGTGAGTACATCATGGGCTAATTTTCCTTTTTGGGTGAACTATCCCTTTAAGTCCTGATGTCCATTAGGACATGAAACTTTTGAACCTAAATTAGCATATAAAAGGTTAAAATGGAGCTCCTCCTCATCCTGTTTAGTCAGTTAGCCATGCCAGTCTTGTGTGATTCCTGAATCTCAATCAAATTAAGGGTGAGTCTTAATCAGCTCCCAAGGACCTGAACTTGTAAATCAGTACATCGTGTACACAAATCCGGGCACTGGTAAGCAACCAGATTCATTACACATTGGGATATCCAACTTCAAAGCACAACATTGTAGAACGTTACCACTGGTATTAATCATCACCAGGCAGGAACTATATATTTTGATATTTTCTTACACTTCAGCCAAATATTAATAATAATGTTTGATGTGTTCACGACTGGTCAGGTGATGTGTTTATGCTGAAAAAAAAAACGGTTTGTCTTTTCAAATCTTCTATCGAGTTTCATTATATTTATTGAGTTGGATCACATGTTTTGTTTTGCGCTTCAGAAATGTGATGTAATTTCCAGTAAGGGAGCATGGTGAGCATCGATGCTTCCTGGTTTTTGTGGTGCATTTTGTGGGACATTGTGGGAGTGAAAGTTCCAGTGCACTGGAAGGATTTTTAGATTGAGAAAGCCCTAAAAATGTCCGACTCCCTGATCAGTGCCATGACTACTGAACTAGGGAGCTGATTGAGACCAGAGCCGGACAGTAACGGAGTACATTTACTTGAGTACAGTACTTAAGTACAATTTTGAGGGATCTGTACTTTACTCGAGTATCATTTTTGGGGAGTACTCATGACTTTACTTAAGTACATTTGAGAAGCAAATATTGTACTCTTTACTCCACTACATTTCTATCCATAACCGTGAGTACCCGTTACTACTTCTAAAAAAAAAAATAAAAAAAAAAAAAGGAAAAAAGAAAAATCTCAGAAACCCTCAATTTGTTGTTTCCCTCTCAAACATGATTGGATTGTGCAGGCGCCACTGATTGAGACAGCCTATCAGCAATCACCTACAGCTTTCCGCCAAAGTCAACTCCATGGTCAGATTTAGATAAGAGACGAAACCATGGATGAAACAATGGATGAAGACGCAGCAGCTCCATCCCGGGAATGTGTCACCCGTGGCCCCACCTCGCCAGACTATTTCAAATTTCTAAATTTTCTGAAATTTTCTTAAATGTTAAATAAAGCAACAAGGTAAAAAGATGAAAATTACTTGATTTTACTTTCAATTCCTTTTACATTCTCCAAGGTATTAACATTAACATTTTTCATAACTCCATGTAGGACTTTCTGTACATAAATGTAAGCACTCTGGCAGTGGTAATGCAATATTTAGAAAATGTACGCTTGTACTCTTGATACTCAAGTACTTTTAAAAACAAGTACTTCAGTACTTATACTTAAGTAGACATCTGACTGTAGTACTTTTACTTGAGTGAAATTTAGCAAGGGGTATCTGTACTTTTACTCAAGTAATGAAGCTGTGTGTACTCTGTCCGCCTCTGATTGAGGCACACCCTAAGTTAGGGGTCATATGATATGTCTCATTGTGATTGGTTGATCATAAACCAATCAGTAATCAGACAGTATTCATTTTATAAAAACACAATTGTATTGATTTAACCCAAAAACTATGTGATGTCCAGTCAAATGGATGCTGGGTCTTGAGGAGGTTATATTTTTATATAGACATTTATAATTTATTTTTAATTATTTTAGAAAATAATAATTTGTCTCAATTTGGCAAAAAAAATTAAAAGAATATGTGATGAATAAATTATGACAGAATTTATATTCATTTTTCTATTTTAAGTGTATCATTGGTTAAAGTGATGAAATTCTAAAACTAGTTAAAATTGGCACCAAAGTGATGTTTAACATTTGTTACAAAAGGGACTTGTATGAGCCTGCTTTAAAGTGATGTTTCCTTATGAGAGTATTGTGGCTCAACATTTGACAACAGAGCACTATTTATATAACACTTTGACCATCGTACATAGTTCTAAAAAAAATAGCATAACCTTAAAAGGTTAGTTCTAAAATTCTTTTATCATTTACTCACCATCATGTCATTCCAAACCTGCATGAATTTATATATAAGATATTTTGGTGCAATGGAAGTCAATAAGGTCTAAAGTTGCTTAAAAATATCTTCTTTTGTTCCAAAAGTTTGAGACAGTGAGGATGAGTAAATAATGACAGAATTTAGATTTTGGGTGAACTATCCCTTGAAGCAGATTTCAATATGAGAGCACAACAAATGCCAGTTTGATCAGAAAGATATATTGGAACGAGAGCTTCTAGTTCAGTTTCAATATGAGAATTTGCATACTCCACTGAACTTAAGTAAATATACATCTTAAAAAAAGCTTAGAACAGTATTAAAATGAGTAATCAATGCCCTGCATTCGCTCCATACAGTATACAATGAAGCAGGCATGATTCAGATTCCTTCCCCTGCTTTTGCTCATTTAAAAAATATTCACATCACCTAATGGAAAATATTCATGGGCGATAAAACAGTAAATAAACTCTGATGTTTCCAAGTTAAAGCCCTAGCAGATGCCGAATCCAGAGCGAGAGGTCAACCGAGGGCTCGTCCTGTGGGAGTGATTTATGAAGGTGAGAACACTGGTCAGGTTAAACATCATGTCAGTCACTCATTCAAGGTGTTTCTCTGATGAACAGCTGCTCAATGATACAGAACACGGTCACCACAAATGAGCAGCTAGTCAATGGTGTAATTAACTCACATTCTCAACATGTTCCACTCAAGTAAAGTTGTCATTTGACAAAGGGGAACTTAACAGAAAGCCATTCAGAAGCTTCACTAATGATTTCAATATTATCAGTCTAAACTAAGTTCTAACACAGGGAATTGTCATGTTCTATTACCTTTTTGCTAGTTTAGATGTCCATGTGTATGATTGGCATTGTGAAGCTAACAAATTGCTTTTACTTAGTGGATTTTTTTTTCAAGTGTAATGTCACAGAAATGGTGTTTATGTGCAGTTTATCTATCTAAAACCATTGAAAATACATACACAAAAAACATTGAAATGGTGGTCCCTGCAAATACTATGACAAGCAAGGTCAGATAAAAACTCTGAAATCCACTCACATTCTTTAAGTAAGGAATAATCGACGACAGGCCGTTGAATTATTAGAAAAATAATGCACACCCGAGGTGGTAATGGTCACGACACGAAGCGGAGTGGCCGTTACACCTCGGTGTGCATTATTTTTCTAATAATTCAACTGCCTGAAGTCAATTATTCCGCTTATACTACAGTTACCACACCTCTAAACATTGTTCAAATGATGCATTTCAAGACGTTTGTAAAGTTTTTGTCATTAAAACGCTCTTGTATGTAGGACTAATTTCCTGCGCATCTAATCCTATGCCTCCGTTGCTAATTCCAAAACGTCATTTAAGAGTTAGTAACGGAGGAGGTTTGAGCCTCTGATAGCAGAGAAGCAGACTTATGCTGGGGACACACTCAACGACTGGCTGAAACATTCTCTGACTGTTTCCATCGACTGCAGCAGATTTTAAACCCAGGCTGTGATCACTGACTGAACGCGCTGAACACGCGTTTGGGCATGATCAATCATACTAAATTACATTCATAACCGGCCTTACAGTATAAGTGTGTCCCCGGCTTTATGCAGTTTTTAGAGAGAGAGAGAGAGAGAGAGAGAGAGAGAGAGAGAGCGAGAGAGGGAGAGAATCATATGTGCGTCAATAGTATTATTTATTTATTAATTCAATTCGTTTTAATTAGTTTGTTCATGGTTTTTTATTCGTCTAATATTGACAGTAGACTAGCCTAATAAATGAAACACAACGTCCTTTTAACAAGTATAGGCCTATCAATAATTATTTATTTGTTATAGCCTATTATCTGCAATAATTACGAAAACCTGTGCAGCTGGACTATCAATTTATTTATATAGGCCCATTCGGTTTAATTTTCTATTGATTACAGATAGGACTATACTTTATTTATTAAAATTAAACTGCTTGTTTCCAATAATTGTGAAGTTAGACATCGAAAATGGCAGATCAAGCGCATGTGGTTAAATGTTTTTCTTGTTATGAATTGTATCCAATTTTCCGTTATTACAGTTGACTACCCAAAGTGATATGGAACTGTAATATGGTCAAGACCTGCTGGAACTACTTTAGCCGTGCGTTTCCCTGAAAATAATTGCACACCTTAGAACATTCTCAACCAATCAGAATCAAGCATTCAACAGCCCTATAGAATAAGAAGTAATAATAATTAAAGCTGCAAGCAGCATTTATCGGGGTTCAAGCATTTAAGGCCTTTTAAACACAAAAGAATTTAAAGACACTAAGTTTTATTTAGCAGGCATGTAAACACTTGGAAAACTTAGGAAACCAAAAGTAATTTATAAAAGATATCTCATATAAGAGATTCAGTCAAGAATACTTTTGTACAAACGTAAATAATGGTGGACAAACATGCACCTATTTAAAAGTGCAGTGAAGAATGTTATAGGACAACATGGATTGTTAATGAGTTGAACATCTTTATGTTTGAGAGAGATGTGGCAAAGGGTACAGCAAACATAACTGGGTAAAAGGAGGATTGGGATGTCTATTGCAAATTAAGAAATCTAAGAAAACTAAAATGATAAGGGAAAAAAATAATGTTTTACAAAATTAAATAGATGAATGTAAATGATTGTAAAACATTGTGGAGTACACAAAGAAATAATGGATAGGAAATCAAGTCAAATTACTTTTGATACAGGTGACTAATTTTTAACTATTTGAACCATATCAAATAGAAAATTATTTTAATGATTTTTTTCATAAAGTTGATAAATTAAGAGAAGAAATGTTTGTTCAGTTTGTCACATCTTTAATATCAGTATTTAAAAAGGTATTTTTCCTTTAGCTTGGCAAGATGCAAAAGTTAAATGCAGAAAAATGCAGCACTGGGTTTTAATGGTCATAATAGTTTACCAATAGGTGTGCTACCAATTAGCAAAGTACTGAAAAATATAGTTTGTGAATAAAGTCAATTATTCTTCAAGGAGAATAATTTGGTCTCTAATTTTCAGCATTTATATTGAGAGAGCACAGATTGATGACAATAACTTACGAGCAGAATTGTTAGATTTTGATGTACTAGATCATAAATTATTGCTGGATAAACTGAAAAGGTACAAATTGACTTCTCGTACTGTACATTGGTTTAAAAGTTAACTTTCTAACAGGATAATGTGTATTTTAAAGGAAGTTAATCAGATGAGAAAACTTTTTACCACAACTCTGTGTAAATGTAGCATAAACTCAATCCCCCTCCCCCAGCTTTTTTTCGGCAACGTCAGGGCTGGAACAAACAAATAAATTGGCAATGATAAGCTCAGGTATTGTTTATGTGTTTTAGCCTATTTAATGTTAAAAGCATGCAATGTGACTTTGAATATCATGTAGTGCCCAGGTTTGTAGCTGTAAAAACAACTATAGAAAATTCACATCAGATCTTGAAATTAAACAAATGGAAACAAGAACCTTCAAACTGTGAACAAACAAGTGTATTCTTTGACAAAGATTGTTTTAGTAACTCAGCCTATGTATTTTTAATAATGTTTAAATGGTGTAATATTTGTGAATTTGATTATGTTGCCTTAAGTTCTGTCAAGATTACTCCCTGGTGCTGTGCACTTACCGCGACTCTGCGTGGGTTGACAAACGCAATCTTTTCACGCAAGATAATTGTGTTAAATAAGCACGTGAAATTAAAAGCGGAGGTCTTGCTTTTGAGGCTTCAAATCATAGGCTATAAGACATTTGCTATACAATTGGGAGTCTGCACAGGGTGAATTTATTTTGAAATTGACTTTTACTCTTATTTACTCTCATTGTAAACACAAGCATTGACTAGATTGGGTGCAATCAGCTCCGGTAGCTGCGCGTCGCAGCTCTAACGCACCGCGGAGTGTAAATAAGGGGTTACAGCCAATAGCCTACGAATGGAATGTTATTATGCGCCATGGAACATTGCGCTACCCAACACGCGAAAGGTCAGATTTGTTGAACAAAGTCCAGGAATAAAACGACTCATTGATCAAAGTGAATCAAATGATTAAGTTTAAAGAGTTGTTCAAACTTCTCTCGATCAGTTCAAATACACAATATTCAGAAGCAAAAAAAAAAATCAATAAATCAGGTAATCCCATAAATCAAAGTCCTTTGAGTCCGAAAAACAAAAGAAAATTGGAAACATCCTACCAGTTGATAGTTTCAAATGACGGTTCAAATGAGAAACAGGTCCATATTGGTCAGCTCGGCATTTGTGCACATTTAGCATCCAGTAGGCAGATGATTCATCTCCAATTGATTATTCATGGCACAAAACAGGATACACTAGCGGATCACGTTCACATAGGAAAAAAACTGAGAACAAGAAAACCCAGCCTTGCCAAACAAGACAAACGTAGAATAATTGATTATGCACATCTCAAATAACACATTAATCTAACTTTTCAACATTTATAGAACACATCAACAGTCATAAATCACGCATTGTCTCAACTCATGATACAATAAGCATCGTAACACGTGGTAGCTTTTTGGCTAACTAGTGTAGCTGGCGCTGTGAGTGCGCTCAACTCAACTCATACCAAATCATTTATGAAATTGACATATCTATATATTTCATGTCTTTTTATATTCAGATTTCATATTTTTTTAAAAGCACTCACCAAAACGAGATTGCATCACATATTCACATCACAGAGAAGATTATTCAATAAAGCTAGATTTTAACTCCACTTTTCTCTCTGACAACACACCAGCCTGACGCATCCAAAGTTTCCAAGTGCACTCAATCACAGTTCCCGTTCGATTCTGATTTAGTGAAAGGAGTTTCCTAGTGCTGCTGCCTCTTTTGACCTGTTCTCATCTCATTCCCTCATCTGTACATGCTGACTGACAAGCGGCGCCGGCGCAACCTGTGGGCGGGCCTTGTGAATATGCCGCTACTGTTGGCTCTCAGTGGTGTCAGTCACTACAGCACAATCAGTGATTGGATGAATCGCGTTTCTTTGGCAAAACATCGGACTGTATAGAAGAATGAAACTATGGAAGGATTTACTATTACACATTTTTACGAGATCTTACACACTCTACACAAGAAAAATTAGTTTTGAAAAATATTTTAAGGAACAGATAATAGCACTATATAGTAAATTGTTGATTTTGATATTTGGAATGAATGTTGGGTTCATTGACTTAACTTTTTATTGTTTTTGATTAAATGTAGTATTTGTATTTAATTGTTGGGACCCCAGGAATAGAAGCCTCTGCCTATGTGGCTAATGGAGATCCAAATAAACAAATGATCTTAGGAAAGATCATTTACAGCCAGCAAACACAGAACGTTCCCCTAACGTTCCCGAATGTTTCCCAAGTGGTTCTTTTTTGGGAACCAAACAAAAACGTTCTAGGAACGTTCCCTGTAGGTTATTTTTAGGTTATACCGAAGGAGAACGTTCCAGGAACGTTCCCCTAACCTTAAGGGAACGTTCTAGAAACGTTCTGGGAACCAAAAACTAACGTTCCCAGAACCTAAAATTGTTAGCTGGAATTTACTGAGGAAAAACGTTTTTTGACAGTTGTTGCACCTTGTCTTGACTGATCTCCACCACTATTAGTAGTCCTAGAAGTGTGCCCATATATATGTCAAATTTGTTGTAAATATCTCATTTCGTTTTGAAGTTGAGACACTTATATGTATTAGAGCATAAAAATGATCCATGGGATCCATTTTTTCCAGTTCACATAATTTTGACATTTGGGTGTTATTGTTTAGCTATTTACCTATGTTTTCAAATTGCCTGTGTTTTTTTTTTTGTTGTTGTTGTTGTTGTCTCGATCGGACTAATGGTCTTCGAAGATAACAGCAATTTTTTTAAGCTCTAAATGACACCATTACAAAAACCATAAGGCAAAACCTGGCATGTTTGGTATCGTTGGACTCGGCAAGGATTCAGGAGTATAAGGAGGTCACTCCTGTGAAAAAACGCTGGCTTGAAAATTCTCAGGCTCCTTCAGGGCATTGTGCCGATGACGTATACTGAGTTTTTTTAGATACGTCAATGTTCTCATAGACTATCAAGGTACCCTGGACAAAGACACTCCATGCCATCTTTCATTAGACTAACAGTTGGATGCGGTTATAACCATTTTCATGATGTTTTTTTCCCTGCTATAGCGCCACCAAGTGGCCAATTGTCGCAAATTGTTTTATGTGACCTTAGGTTGAACTCATGAATATGTGCCCCAAGAAAATATCTCTTTCCGTTCACAAGTTATAACCATTTTAGTAAGAGTGGCTCTGGAGCCATCAAACATTTTGATTCCCCTTAGCGACCGACAATTGAAATATTAAATTGTTTTGATGATTATTGACAGTCAAACTCCAGAGAATATTTCTGCAGTGGTTTGGTTCCGATCAGGCCAAAAACGTTGGAGTAGTTCTCAAAAGTAGGTTTTACACAAAAACGCAATTTATTCAAAATTGGAGCCAAAGAGCGAGTCAATCCGAGGCATGCATCTTGTCCGGCTTGAGCCAAGGATTCCAACAATGTAAGACACTTGAGCCTACGCCTGACGGTTGAGGAGTTATGAGCCATTTCGTACTTTTGGCCGCTGTAGCGCCCCCGTCAGGCCGATCGGGGCGTGCCTTGGTGACGTTGTAGGCGGTGTGAGTACTACCAGCCCCCAACGTTTCGAGTCTCTATGACTTACGGTTCGTTCTTCCCGATCAGTGTTATGTGGAGAATGTTGCATCATGGGAAAATTAACAATAACAATAGGGTTTCAGCACTTTGTGCTTGAACCCCTAATTTCTTTAAAAAACCTGTGGTTGTATTTGAATGACAATAAATTAAATATCAGATGTAATGTAATGTTCCTAATGATAATAATAGTATCAAAATTATAATATTTTGCTGTGAAGGTAATAATGATAAAACTGATCTGTTGGGCTCCTCAAGCATAACAAATAAGAACTCAAGTTTTTTAGAATTATGGATCAATGACATAATACCATCTTGAATCCTTCTATATGATTGTCAGTTGCTATCAACATGTTTCACATATGGTACAACAGGACATCATTGGAAATGAGAAGATAAACGATTCTGATCTGGCAGCAACTCAAGGTCTGTTCCAAAACATAATGACATACAATATTTTCATGCTGACTGACCAGATTAAAAAGAATGTTATATCTAAATGATTTATAAGCCAGGGTGGCTTACCATTGGGAAAACTGAAATTATCCAGTGACGGAAAGCTGAGAGAAATTAACCGTGACGGAACTGTGGGTGGGGTTTAAACCATTAAGGCTTGCATAAATGCATTAATCTGAACAGTGTGCTCTTTTCTCTTCTTTATTTTTCTGTAGATTATCAATCTAAGGGTATATGAATAATGTGATTACATTTATTTAGTTGAATCACTTTCGAATATTGCAAGTGAAGATCCAAGTTTGTTGTTTCATGGCTTAGTTTTGACGCAAAACTCAAGGATTGGATGAACCCTTTGCTGCTCTCTTTCACTAATAAAAATGTTTCCTCCACCTTTTGTTTACTACAAATTAGCATATAATTGTGAATGATCATCAGGCCTTCAACTATAACTTTGTAAAAAGCTGTTGAATTTGGATGGATGGATGGATGGATGGATGGATGGATGGATGGATGGATGGATGGATGGATGGATGGTGATCGATGTAAGTTTGAGCATACTGTCACAGTCCTCGTCTGCACCTGTCTGTCCTTGTCTGCACTTCACTTCCCAGTATCCTCCTTGTCTGCACACCTGAACTCACTCCCTCAATCATCCACCTGTTCATCGTCTTAATCATCTGTGTCACCTGTCCTCACCTCGTTAGTATCTGTATTTAGTTCTCTCTGTTCAGTCTGTCTGGGTCGGTTCTTAGTTTAGTTTGTCAATGTGTATTGTAAATGCTGGTATATGCATAGGTGTTGTGGTGTATCCTGCCTGTCTTCCTGCCTGTACCTGGTTTTGTTTAAAAGTAAATCGTTTGTTTTGGAGCTCTTAGCCTCAGCCTGCCTTCCTTGCACACCATACCGTGACAGAAGAACCGACCACAAAAGATGAGCTGGGATCTTGCTGGACAGATCGCGGCGGTGGCTCTGGGTAGCCACGATCTGTTTGAATACACAGATAAGTTTTATCTCCTTGCAGTCACCTGCACCTTGAGCGACGAGGTGATCAAGGGGTGTTACCGGCTGGGGGCCAAGGTTGTTGATCCGAGGGAGCTCCCAGACCTCTCCGGTCTGGACTGGAGAGAGGCGCTCTCCACATGTCTGGAGAGCTTCCTTCCGTGGCATGCCATGACCGTCCAGCCAGAGCTTCACGTCAGCCACGTCCAGCCAGAGCTACACGTCAGCCACGTCCAGCCAGAGCTTCCTTCGCCGCTGGTCCCGTCCAGCACCAAGCCCTCTTCGCCGCTGGTCCCGTCCAGCACCAAGCCCTCTTCGCCGCTGGTCCCGTCCAGCACCAAGCCCTCTTCGCCGCTGGTCCCGTCCAGCACCAAGCCCTCTTCGCCGCTGGTCCCGTCCAGCACCAAGCCCTCCTCGCCGCTGGTCCCGTCCAGCACCAAGCCCTCCTCGGCGCTGGTCCCGTCCAGCACCAAGCCCTCCTCGCCGCTGGTCCCGTCCAGCACCAAGCCCTCCTCGCCGCTGGTCCCGTCCAGCACCAAGCCCTCCTCGCCGCTGGTCCCGTCCAGCACCAAGCCCTCCTCGCCGCTGGTCCCGTCCAGCACCAAGCCCTCCTCGCCGCTGGTCCCGTCCAGCACCAAGCCCTCCTCGCCGCTGGTCCCGTCCAGCACCAAGCCCTCCTCGCCGCTGGTCCCGTCCAGCACCAAGCCCTCCTCGCCGCTGGTCCCGTCCAGCACCAAGCCCTCCTCGCCGCTGGTCCCGTCCAGCACCAAGCCCTCCTCGCCGCTGGTCCCGTCCAGCACCAAGCCCTCCTCGCCGCTGGTCCCGTCCAGCACCAAGCCCTCCTCGCCGCTGGTCCCGTCCAGCACCAAGCCCTCCTCGCCGCTGGTCCCGTCCAGCACCAAGCCCTCCTCGCCGCTGGTCCCGTCCAGCACCAAGCCCTCCTCGCCGCTGGTCCCGTCCAGCACCAAGCCCTCCTCGCCGCTGGTCCCGTCCAGCACCAAGCCCTCCTCGCCGCTGGTCCCGTCCAGCACCAAGCCCTCCTCGCCGCTGGTCCCGTCCAGCACCAAGCCCTCCTCGCCGCTGGTCCCGTCCAGCACCAAGCCCTCCTCGCCGCTGGTCCCGTCCAGCACCAAGCCCTCCTCGCCGCTGGTCCCGTCCAGCACCAAGCCCTCCTCGCCGCTGGTCCCGTCCAGCACCAAGCCCTCCTCGCCGCTGGTCCCGTCCAGCACCAAGCCCTCCTCGCCGCTGGTCCCGTCCAGCACCAAGCCCTCCTCGCCGCTGGTCCCGTCCAGCACCAAGCCCTCCTCGCCGCTGGTCCCGTCCAGCACCAAGCCCTCCTCGCCGCACCAAGCCCTCCTCGCCGCTGGTCCCGTCCAGCACCAAGCCCTCTTCGCCGCTGGTCCCGTCCAGCACCAAGCCCTCCTCGCCGCTGGTCCCGTCCAGCACCAAGCCCTCCTCGCCGCACCAAGCCCTCCTCGCCGCTGGTCCCGTCCAGCACCAAGCCCTCTTCGCCGCTGGTCCCGTCCAGCACCAAGCCCTCCTCGCCGCTGGTCCCGTCCAGCACCAAGCCCTCCTCGCCGCTGGTCCCGTCCAGCACCAAGCCCTCCTCGCCGCTGGTCCCGTCCAGCACCAAGCCCTCCTCGCCGCTGGTCCCGTCCAGCACCAAGCCCTCCTCGCCGCTGGTCCCGTCCAGCACCAAGCCCTCCTCGCCGCTGGTCCCGTCCAGCACCAAGCCCTCCTCGCCGCTGGTCCCGTCCAGCACCAAGCCCTCCTCGCCGCTGGTCCCGTCCAGCACCAAGCCCTCCTCGCCGCTGGTCCCGTCCAGCACCAAGCCCTCCTCGCCGCTGGTCCCGTCCAGCACCAAGCCCTCCTCGCCGCTGGTCCCGTCCAGCACCAAGCCCTCCTCGCCGCTGGTCCCGTCCAGCACCAAGCCCTCCTCGCCGCACCAAGCCCTCCTCGCCGCTGGTCCCGTCCAGCACCAAGCCCTCCTCGCCGCTGGTCCCGTCCAGCACCAAGCCCTCTTCGCCGCTGGTCCCGTCCAGCACCAAGCCCTCCTCGCCGCTGGTCCCGTCCAGCACCAAGCCCTCCTCGCCGCACCAAGCCCTCCTCGCCGCTGGTCCCGTCCAGCACCAAGCCCTCCTCGCCGCTGGTCCCGTCCAGCACCAAGCCCTCTTCGCCGCTGGTCCCGTCCAGCACCAAGCCCTCTTCGCCGCTGGTCCCGTCCAGCACCAAGCCCTCTTCGCCGCTGGTCCCGTCCAGCACCAAGCCCTCTTCGCCGCTGGTCCCGTCCAGCACCAAGCCCTCTTCGCCGCTGGTCCCGTCCAGCACCAAGCCCTCTTCGCCGCTGGTCCCGTCCAGCACCAAGCCCTCTTCGCCGCTGGTCCCGTCCAGCACCAAGCCCTCTTCGCCGCTGGTCCCGTCCAGCACCAAGCCCTCTTCGCCGCTGGTCCCGTCCAGCACCAAGCCCTCTTCGCCGCTGGTCCCGTCCAGCACCAAGCCCTCTTCGCCGCTGGTCCCGTCCAGCACCAAGCCCTCTTCGCCGCTGGTCCCGTCCAGCACCAAGCCCTCTTCGCCGCTGGTCCCGTCCAGCACCAAGCCCTCTTCGCCGCTGGTCCCGTCCAGCACCAAGCCCTCTTCGCCGCTGGTCCCGTCCAGCACCGGGCTTCACGTCAGCCACCCCGAGTCAAGTGAACCGAATCCCGAGTCAAGTGAACCGAATCCCGAGTCAAGTGAACCGAATCCCGAGTCAAGTGAACCGAATCCCGAGTCAAGTGAACCGAATCCCGAGTCAAGTGAACCGAATCCCGAGTCAAGTGAACCGAATCCCGAGTCAAGTGAACCGAATCCCGAGTCAAGTGAACCGAATCCCGAGTCAAGTGAACCGAATCCCGAGTCAAGTGAACCCGTGGATTTCCCCAAGTATTTTTTTGGGGGGGGCCATAGGCCTTCGCCTCGTCCGGCTCCGCCATGGCCGCCCGAGGGGTCCTCACCGCCGTGGCCGCCCGAGGGGTCCTCACCGCCGTGGCCGCCCGAGGGGTCCTCACCGCCGTGGCCGCCCGAGGGGTCCTCACCGCCGTGGCCGCCCGAGGGGTCCTCACCGCCGTGGCCGCCCGAGGGGTCCTCACCGCCGTGGCCGCCCGAGGGGTCCTCACCGCCGTGGCCGCCCGAGGGGTCCTCACCGCCGTGGCCGCCCGAGGGTTCGTATGCTCCGCCCTGGCCGCGCCCACGTCCTGCTCCGCCCTGGCCGCGCCCACGTCCTGCTCCGCCCTGGCCGCGCCCACGTCCTGCTCCGCCCTGGCCGCGCCCACGTCCTGCTCCGCCCTGGCCGCGCCCACGTCCTGCTCCGCCCTGGCCGCGCCCACGTCCTGCTCCGCCATGGCCGTCTGTTCCATCCTGGAGTCCGTCCTCCTGCACCTGGTCCGCCTTGCCGTCACGGACTCCAGGATGCCCACCCTCCCACCCCTGTTCTACGGCGTGAGGTCACGCCTACCGGGAGGGGGGAGTAATGTCACAGTCCTCGTCTGCACCTGTCTGTCCTTGTCTGCACTTCACTTCCCAGTATCCTCCTTGTCTGCACACCTGAACTCACTCCCTCAATCATCCACCTGTTCATCGTCTTAATCATCTGTGTCACCTGTCCTCACCTCGTTAGTATCTGTATTTAGTTCTCTCTGTTCAGTCTGTCTGGGTCGGTTCTTAGTTTAGTTTGTCAATGTGTATTGTAAATGCTGGTATATGCATAGGTGTTGTGGTGTATCCTGCCTGTCTTCCTGCCTGTACCTGGTTTTGTTTAAAAGTAAATCGTTTGTTTTGGAGCTCTTAGCCTCAGCCTGCCTTCCTTGCACACCATACCGTGACACATACTGTACCTATGATATTTTTTGATGTTATTCCTATCCTCTCACCTAATATCCTGTTTGCTCCCTACACGTCTTTATTTTTAAACAAAGTGACAAAAATTGTGCTGCAGTGATCGAATGCTTAATCTGCCAGTTCAGTTACTTTTACAAACCATTTTTGAGCTTTTCAAGAAAACACAGTTGGAACAATAACGGTTGCCTGCATGTGTGTGCACACACATTCCAGTAAATCAATGAGAACTATTTCTGTGGTTTACTTCAATTGAATAGGAAGTGCTGACTCACTGTCTGACAAAGTAGTCTGCGGAATATCATGTAGGCATCAAATTAAACTTCCTCCATAAAAAAAAAAAAACAGAACAGAACAGAGCAGAACACACACGTTTGATATTTACATTGGATAAACTATTCCGTGATGGCCTCTAATGAACTTCTACAAATTAGCCAAACACAATAAAAATAGAATGAGTGCAGCTGAGGATAGAGGTCTGACATATCGCCAGAATATCAGATAAAGCACTATCACATCCAGACCAATGCAGACCTGTGTCCTTTAGAAGAGTCCAGGAAGGAAATGCTAGAGAATTTCTTGAAACCAGGTCATTCACTTGGACAGGTAGGTTATGTTGTAGACAGCATCACAAATTTAGCAAAACAACTCTCTCATACTCAATCATACAGAAATTCATCTAATTCAGCTTCACTATTTAGACTTCTAATTTTCACCAAGTGGACAAAAATGAGGATCAACCATCTTGCACATTGCATTCACTATAACCTAGCAACCTCATAACAATGTTAAAAACCACTTTTTTTTTTCACTCACATTATTTTCAGAAAAATTGTAAAACTACTCTTAATACTGTTCCATTTCCAACATGGGATTAATTAACTACCTAAAACATTAGCCATGCATGTCAGATAATACACAACACATAAAACAACAATGGGAAAATGAGCTGAATGTTTCCTTGGATGACAATGTTTGGGTTGACATTTGCTCTGGATGTCATAAAGGTGTGGGCAGTCAGGTTTGGAGGGAGTTTGATTGGAAGACAAAAATCAGATTTTTCAGGACCCCGTTAAAATCTTTCCTCACCAAGAGTACTATTAATGACAAATGTTGGAGAAACTGTGGATTGGTTGGTGATCAAGCTCACATCTTTTGGGCCTGTTCCATCATACACAACTTTTGGAAGGACATTAAGGACATTTTGGAAAATCTATTAAAAGTGAACATCTCTTTTGACTCCCAAACATTTTTACTGGATATATTTCCAAACAATCTTTCTCAAGACCAAGCATTTATTCTCCATCTCCTCTTAATGACGGCAAGGAAAATGATAACAATCTGTTGGTTAAAACCTGAGCCACCCACCATTACGCAATGGATACAAAAGACAAGACAAGTTTATTTAATGGAACGGTTGACAGCACAACTACAATTAAAAAGCTCAGTTTTTGAAAGAAGATTGGGTCCTGTTATTGACTTTTTGAAATAGGACATAAGCCTATGCCTTAAATTCTTTATGTTGTTGATTGTAAATAATGTATGAAGCCCAGTCTCAGGACAATGTTCATGTTCTTGTTGTTTTTTGTGTGTGTGTGTGTGTGTGTATACACAATTAAGTAAAAAAAAAAAAAAAACATTAGCCATATATTAACTCGAGGCTGACTATTTGACCAATTGCAAAAGTGACAGTAGAAAGCCAGATATGTCATTTTTGTATGCAAAGTATCATTATTTCATAACTATTTAATGTAAAATGTACACAACATTACATACAGTACATATTACTGTTTTACTGTATTTGATCAAATAAATGCAGCCTTGGTGCATGAGCAAAATATACTTTAAAAAAAAAAAAAAAACATACTCCAAACTTTTGAATGGTAATGATTTTTTTCTGAAAGGGATGTTTTTGTCTAGAATTATAGCAGAAAGTGTTGTCGGTAGTAAAATCATTGACTGCAGTTCCTGTTCAAACTCACAAGTGAAGCTGAAGGTGGCAATAACAAATCCATGACGTTCTGAATCTTATCGTGAGAATGCAGAGCATGTGTCTGATAACCTCTGTTTCCTCATATACAGTGGAGACCATGCTGTGTTGACAGGCAATACACATCACAGGACAGATGAGGAGCCACTGTCCTATCTGAAGCTACACCTGTCCGACGAGCCATTTGAGCCCTTCCGTTCTGGCACATTCCAGCATTAAGGCCCAACCACTGACCTTAATGGTAATGGAGTTTATCAGGTCTTATGTAGACACGTTCCTCATGTAGTAGAGATGTCACTTGAGCTATCAAGCAGAGGATCGAATATGGGCCAGGGACAAGGTAAAGATGAACTGATGAGTATATGTCAATTTTTCCTCTTCTTTTAGTTCAACCACAGATTTACAGGAACATCCCGCTGCAGTATTACAAGCAAAGTGATCAATGGAGTAATGGAGATCAAGAACAACGTCATCTGTTACACCACCACTAAATCCCACCTCACCTCTTCAAAGAGCAAAGCTGTATGAAATTGCATGTGATTCCCTACAGAAAATGGCTCTTATAGAAACAAACGTAAGAGTAATAATCTAAACAGACATCACATGGCACAGGGTCCTCATCAAGGCAACTAATGTTTAAACGGTGCAGGGACATCTTCCTCCAGAAGATATTTTTCAAAGTGTTTTCATCATCAAAGTGTTCAGCTCTGGTGACTTTGGAGGCAATACGTTTACTTACTTTTGAGTAGTTTTCTTAACTGCTACTAACTGTTGCCTAAACATATATTTTTTAGAAGTTAATCAACCCATCACTGGCCACCAGATCTTTTACTTCCTAATAAACTTTACACAAAATGAAATAACTTTCCTTGCCATCTGACTTCACTTAGGCAGCACAAGCTACTGGATAATGTTAACCAAGAACCAGATAGATATAATCGGATGTTTATGTTTCAGTTTGGTATGTAACATCTACTTTTCACGATTCAATCAGATCACAATCACAATAAAATCAAGTCCCCAGTAAAAACCATATAGCCGAATTGGCGCATTCCCACTGGGCAGCAGATAAACGACAAATAATAAGTAAAGTGAATTAAGTCAAGCAGATATTAGTTGCATTCCTGCAAAGCATTAATTCCGCATCAAATTAACCAATTCACTGTTAACTTAACTCAGCAAGAGACCAAATAGTGAGATTATGAAATCTGACCAGCAGAGGCCTGAGGGACCAAAACCCTTGTCCTTTCAAATAGCAAGCTGTTGAGTATGCATAATTTAATACAACGTTAATAAAACATGAAAAAGAACAGGTCTACATGATTGTATGCCCAGTGTGAATTCAGTATGTTGTATGTTTTTTTCTCTTATACTGTATGAATATCACAACTCTGCTTAAAAATTATATGATCAATATTAATGGCAACATGTTTTTACATTGCTTTAACTCATCAAAATAAGTTAAGCAATTTTCAACTTTTTTATATACAAGATTCAACCTTTTTTTTAAGTCATTTTAATGTAATTTAAGTAGAAATGACTTAAACATCCAAGTTGATTGTTGATGAGGCATCAACTTATCTTTACTGTAAATGTCCTGCTTGTTGATAATGTTAAATTGCAACTATTTTAAAACATTCAATAAATACCTTTGAACTATTCATTTTCAGTTCTTTCAAAAGTTATAAAAACTACACTGTAAAAAATGAACGAGCTATTTCTACCTGAATTGACTAAAATGTCTATAATTTATATATATATATATAATAAAAACATTTATCTGTAGTTTCAATAGTCCACTTTAGACATTATACTAAAAGTAACTTTGCAAATACATGTCAACTAGTCTTTAGAGTATTAGTAGACTATCTGCTAACAATTTATTGTGATGGTCTCCCAACAGACATTTTACTGAAAGAACTACATGTAAATGTATTCTACTAACCCTAACCTAACACTCTACTAATACTCTAAAGAGAGTTATTTGACATGTAGTTGCAAAGTTACTTTAATTTGGTTGTCCACATTAGACATACTAAATATAAGTGTAACCAATTAAACCCATATGAAATACATTGTTAGGCAAACTAATACAATATTTTTAGATTAAACAAGAGCAAAAATATAGGCCATGGCTCATCTATTTCTGATTTCTATGTACTAATGTTGAAAAACGTTTAACGCAATCTGCCTAAAGCCAACACAAATTTAGTTAACTGCAAACAATTGTCTCACTGGAGACTAAGCACTTTGCTAGTTTTGTCAGAATTAATTGGTAACTTTATTCAGACTACATTTAAGGATGTTAGATGTAACTCACTGACCCATCATGTTAACAGATGTAGCAACTGACATAAAATTAACAAGAGCATCTTCTGGGTCACTGGCCCATAGCCTGAAGAGGAAGGCTCTGCATGTTCTCTTTGAAGCCTTAAACATTTTCTTCAAAACTGCCCTACTGCGGCAATGGCTCCAGGGTAGAGGTTCTGCTAACAAGCTTTTCCCACACAGCCTGAAAGCCCACTCACACTGATAAACCCGAAGTGAGCCATGGCCACCAGCTCTGTTTCGAAGAGGAGGAATAGAGCACAGAGACCTTTCAAACCAATCTGCCTAGAAATGGTCAACACAGACGCTCTCAAGTTGTTTCAATGACACAGCAAATCTTTTACATTCTCTCCAAGCATTTGATACGGTTAAAAAAACAGTGCCAGGCAGTATTTATAAACAGAGCAAGTGAATGATAACAAATAGAACATCATAGATAATTTTCTCTTGTGAACACATGGAGGCATGATGCAAAGATTCCACCCAATCTTTATCCCTGAAATTCAAAAAAGGAATTATGATTAATAAAAAAAAGTGATTCATCATCACTATGCTGAAAAAAAAGTATTTCTGTAAATGAGAGCTACATCTGTGTTTCCATTCTATCACTTAAGAGGCTCTAGCCAGCTGGAGCAAGAACTACTGGGAGCAGGTGGATCAAAGGGATTTCTGTCATTGTGGCATTTTCCTCTTCATCTCAACTTCCACAGGAACCATTGCAATAATACAGCTGCTTTACCTCACACATTCTCAGCCTTACAGAATCAGTCAGGAAAATATCCATTGCACAGTTGTCTGTTTCCAGGTTGCAAATTGTATTTATGCAAATGGAAATGGAAGTTGTATCCAGTGAGAAAGTCTTTGTTTTTTTATTAAATGTAATAAATTGCTTGCAGATTAGAATGCACAGACAAATCATTCTGGGAGATCTGAGTGAATTAATCAGTCACATGACTTGTTTCATCAATTAATTTATTCTAGGATCTTGTATGGTTTGTATGCACTTTAAGAAAAGTTATTTACATCTTTGTGTTTTTATCCTTCCAGCATTTTTTTAAGCAATATTCCAAAATGGATGAGATTACACTAGTGTCCCACCTAACAATTTATGGTTCCCAGAACGTTCTGGGAACGTTAATTTTTGGTTGCGGGAACATTCTCTTAAGGGTTTTTTTAGGTTTTGGTTCCCATGGAAAGTTTTCTTAACGTTCAGGGAACGTTATAACCCTGAGGGAACGTACCCTAAACGTTAGTTTTTGATTTGGTTCAAACTAACCTTTAAAGAACCATAAACTAAAGTTCCCTAAACGTTCTGTGTTAGCTGGGGTAGTTTAGAGTGCTAAAGATGCTTGCACCTTGTTTTCCTCAAAGTTCCTCTGAATTATATATATATATATATATTGTGTCAGTAGTTTCAGCAAATATCTATTTTATGCAGATGTGATACTTAAAAAGTAGATACTTCAATGTAGGGGTGTCCAAACCTGCTCCTGGAGGGCCACTGTCCTGTAGAGATTAGCTCATAAATGCCTCAACACACCTAGCTGGATGTTTGTTGTATTCCTAGTAAGACCTTGATTAGCTGATTCAGGTGTTTAATTGGGGTTGAAGCTTTATAAACTCTGCAGGACAGTGACCCTCCAGGAGCAGGATTGGACACCCCTGCATTTAAGTGCCACAACAGAAACGGGAAACTTGGAGTAGGGAAAATATTTTCTTACCTATGCTGTCTAAATATCTTACAAGAAAATATTGTCTGATAATCTAATCAAATGTAATATCTATTATTAAGATAAACTAGACAAACTTTTGCCTGTCAACATTTATAAAACATTTATTATAATCATGCAAAAATCCTTCAACAAAGAAAGAAAAAAAGAAAGAAACTTTAAGAAAAAAGTTGCAGCATAGTTGGTGTTTATATTTAAATAGACCGCAATAGTCACATAAACACAAAAGACTCATTGATGCTTAAGCACAAGGACAGGATTCTGCTTGCACAGCAGTAAAAAAATATCCTTAAGCAAAGTTGTATGACGTGGTGGGAAGGAAAGCCATAAACTTGGAAACAGGGTGATTAATTTCTGCAATAAAATAAGTTTAGTGCTTCCTTTTAGTGCATATTCATTAAAAAAGTATATGAATCCTCAACATTCAGTATAAAAGAAACAGTCAAGACAGTTAAGACTGGTTAATAGATAAATAGTTTCAAATGTGCCACACGCACGGTGCGTTTTGCCTTGACACCCACTGGTCAGCAAGATCACAGCTCATAATAAACCCAGGACGAGCTCACCGTGACATCCCTGACCCAGCACTCAATGTGTCCATCTCCTCTTTTCAGTGCAATAGTGTGGTCTTTGCTTGTTTCTTCTGCCATCTCAATGGAAAGTGAGCTCTTTCTTGGCACACATAAACATCCTGTTCTTATATCCAATGAGAATACAAAGCAGGGTTCAAAGGTTAGGCCGGTAGGTCATGCCACACACATTAAGGTTGTTGGCAAAAAACATACAACATATCGTTGCTCCAAGAAGTGGCTGCAATGATAAAGTGCATAACATCATCACAATCTCATATGTCACCATCTTGGAAGTATATACATATAATAAAGTGTGAAAATATAGTCACAATTTAGTTTCGCGAACATATTCTCTATTAACTACGACTTTTGACTTTTTTAATTGTTAGTATGTTGTTGTAGTGGTTATATTTAGGTATTGGGCAAGATTAAGGGTTGTACTCTATATCATAATAATGAATAATGCATTAACATGTGCTTTATAAGTACTAACAAACAGCAAATATTCTAGTAATATGCAAGCTAAATGAGTAACTAGTTAATAGTATAAATTGGTCTCCAAACTAAAGTGTTACCATCAACGCTCAGGTAATGTTAATGCATGACCCATTTCAGGGGTGGCCAAAATTGCTAAAACATTATATGCATCACTTAGTGAAGTATGTTTTTCCCAAATTCAGTAGGCCAAAATGCTAAGCATTTGTATGTGCTTTTAAACTGCACAGTTTCTTGATTAAGAGGCCAGAGACTAAAGCAGAGACTAAAGACTAAAAACTTTGACCAATGTTTACAAACTTTATACAGGTGGCAACTAAGGATCCGATACTATCCAGCAGTACAAACAATTTATGCAGAAATGTGTTCTGCTTGCATTTTATATATAAGACCCAATGTTAGAATTCGTATATATACCATGAGGTTATGGCTTCCCCCAGGAGCAGTATGATTGAAGCATTATTGTATTACTAAATCACATGAAGATTTATTTAGATGAAGATCAAAGAGCTAAATCACAATGAGGACTATTTTAGATGGTTTGTTGTTGATCATGCAGACCAAATTGCTCCTTTATGATGAGGGCCAAAGTTTACAAACATTTTACAACCCAGAGTTGTGAATTAGTGTTCAAAGACCATATTTATTGTGTTTGTAGTTTCTACCGCTGACTCCCAGCAAAATAAACATATCCTTTTTGTTTGTTGACTTTGAAACAAACTGCCAATCGGGGTTGTTTTTTAGGTCAAAGAGTCGAGACCCAAAGAAATTCCCATGATTCCAAACCTTGTGCTTTAATCTGATTATGCTGCCTATTCTCTGTGCTGTGCTTTAGCTTGTTTTAATGGTAAAATTGTGTTGGGTAAGTCATAGTGTGAAACTGCATTTAAAAGTGTGTCCTTTGGATGATACGGGCAGAGGAAGAGCTTTATAAATTGTAGAAATGTGCTTGTTAGGCCAAGTACTTATATACAGTAAAGCTATTTTCAGTGACTGTTAAATAATTCTCAAAATAATGAATTGGTTCGAGTTGGGTAAACCTAAAATAAACAAATTAGTTCGATCAAATTAACATTTTTCAGTATATAAAACTTTTTATTTTCGCAAAACAAACAATTTTTAAGTCATTTGAATTGTTTCATTATTTTGAGTTTTATGAACTTTTTTTTATTTTCATTTAGACAAACTTAAAGGGGTCCAACGCTATCTCACGACCAATTCGTACGAATTCGTACGAGTGATTAAAAAGTGGCTAATTCGTACGAATTCGTACGACCTCACTCGGAGAACGAGTGAGACACTCAGAGAACGTAGTCCTGTAAACTTTGGTTCCGACCACATTAGTTCCCAAGCAAAATAGAGGAGAGGTTGATCATTTGAATTTGATAAGAAGGCGCGCCACACTAGGCAAGATTTTCACGCTAGAACACTTGCTTTTCAGCGGGAATGCAAATTAGAATAGCACTTAGCCATGAACACAAAAGCTACACCACACAAATGGCTTCTAATTGGTTTATTTCGTTAGCAAACATGTCACTATAATTGTTAAGTTCTTTCCATCAATCAATTTTCTGCAAAAATAACGATCAACATGCTTGTTTGCTTTGCGGCCCCTTTAAATAAAGTTTTAAAAAAGACCAAACATTCGATCTACGTCAGAGCGTCCACGAATCTTTCCACGGCGTCTCTGGCAGGGCGGCGAGAAAGTGCACGGTTAGCATCTTCGATTACCTCATACAGAGGGGCACTGAAAATTTCAGAAACTGTTAAGCCTTTTATCTTCAAACCAGAGTCGGACAAAGATAGAGAGACTCAAGAAGTGACAACGTAGGATGCAACAGGACATTTATTAATGGTTAGTTGATGAAATTATATTTTTATATATTTTTTATATTTTAATAAATTACATTTTAAAAACAATTAAACTAGAAAACAATTATTTTGAATTGCAGTAATCTTTTATAGCATTACTGCATTTTTCAGATCAAATTGAATGTTTAACATCATCAATAAATAAAACAAATAATTAATTTAAGAATTATAGAAATTATAGCCCTTGAATTTATGGACTTGATGAATAAATTTTGGAAAAATAGAAGTTTAGCCTATAGATATACTTTTCATGCTGAAATTCTTATTTCAGCAAACTCATACTCTAAACAATGACACATGTTTGCATTTCCTCCTGCTTCCTTCAGAACCCCAGGGGGGTAATTACCCGACAGAGAGGCAGACTTCTTATGCATTGTCCTGTGGGAAATAACTAAACAGAAAATGAGAAAAGTAAAAATTATAAAAGGCAGGTTAGAGGTTAAATGAGCTAACTGCACATATGCAACATGCTGTGGCATAAAACTAAAACACTGAAGATAATGTTAATGCTCTTATGATTGTACCTACTGACCCACAATCATGGGTCTTAGTCTTTTTAGTGGTTAGCTGTGCAAGGCATAAACAAACAAAGCTGCTTGCGGTTTTCATTCCCAAATATTTGTATCAACTCTGGAGACATAAGTGCGTACACTAAAACATATGCATGTGTAATGACTGACGCGTGTGCAGATTATCAAACACAGCAAGTCTTTGATATTGAAACAGTTTAACTTTGATATGGATACATTATTGGAAAAGTTCATTAAGCAACTTTTGGCTAAAGTTGCAAAATCAGTAACATATTGCATCTAAAAGAAAGCCGAGACAAAGAAAAACAAGCACCATAATTACACAAAGTCTGCCTAATGGTGATGTTTTTGTTTGAGACACTTTAACTCATTTAAGTGCTGCAGTTAAGTGTGCATGCATGTATATATGTGTATATACTGTATATATATATATATATATATATATATATATATATATATATATATATATATGTGTGTGTGTGTGTGTATCTGTATGTGTGTGTGTGTGTGTGCGTGCGTGTGTTCTTCCCAAATCTCAATTCCCAAGATATTAATTCCTGTATCACTTTCCATTGCTATACTTTGAGGTAATCTTTTCATAATGCAGTTCTTAAAATGAGACACAAACAATGAAACAAACCGTATCACCACATTGTTGGCCATAGGTTGACCCAAAAGATCATGCATACAATGATCCTGAGTCAAATCCTGAGACTCAGTAAAATAATGTTTCATATAGTGGCACACCTGTAGATAATGGGAAAATTATGATTGGGAAAGATCAAAGGTTTTATACAAGTGTACGAAAGTGGCAAATTTATTTATCTATATAAAAGTCCTTAAACGTGGTCAGTCCTTTGCCTCTCCAAAGTGAAAATACCTTATCCAACTGGCTAAGCAAAAAAATTGGATTATCACAAATGGGCAGGAGCACTGAAGGAAGCGTAATATTCAATGCAGTCTTCAATTGCCAGGGCAACACCTTGAACTATTCATCATGTTCCTCAAACCATTCCTGAATAATGTGTGCAGTGTGGCATGGTGCATGATCCTGCTGAAAGAGGCCACTTCCACCAGGGAACACCATTGTTATAAAGGGGTGTACATTGTCTGCAACAATCTTTAGGTAGGTTGCACATGCCAAATTTGCATGCATATGAATGGCTGGACCCAGGGTTTCAGAGCAGAACTTTGCCCAGAGCATCACACTCCCTCCACCGGCTTGTCCTCGTTCCGCAATGTATCCTGGTTCCATCATTTCCCCAGGCAAACGGCACACACGTAGACAGTCATCCACATGATGTAAAAGAAAATGAGACTCAGGGGTGTCAAGGAGGCCACCCTGGGTTGAAATCGCGGGTACCCCCAAAGGCTAGAAGCCCCAAGAATCATCACCACACTTCGCCTTCTAGCGACGGCCCTGGGGACTCATCAGAACAGGTATCCTTCTTCTATTGTTCAAAGGTCCAGTTCTGATGCTCACGTGCCCATTGTAGGCGCTTTCAACGGTGGACAGTGGTAATCATAAGAGATATGATGCATCTGTGGCTACACAGCCACATATGCAGCAGAGTCCAATCCATTGTGTGTTGTGACACATTCCTACCATAATCATCATTACAATTGTGTGTGACTTGTGCCACAGTAGACCTTATGTTGGCTCAGACAAGACGGGATAGCCGCCCTCATGCAGCCTTCGGTGCCCAACACCCTGCCGTAGGGTTGTGGTTTGTTCCTCCTCGGTCCAATGTTGGTATATTCTCACCCCTGCTTGACCCACAAGCCTTGCCGTTTCAAAGATCTCTGACAACTTGGGCCTTGTCAAAGTCGCTCAGATTTTTATTCCTGCCCAGTTCTACTGCATCCAACACATTGATTACAAGAGCTGATTGTTTGCTTACCATGTAAGGGTACGTTTACACAACAACGATATGCTTAAAATGGAGTTGTTTTTCTTTGACTTTTCCGCGTATAGACGACACCATTGTCTAAACGATCCTCATTCACGCGGATCCGTGAAAAGGGCTAAAAACGCTGTATTCTGCTGATAGGCCATTAGATGGCGATGAAAAACTATAGACTGAACAAGCACCCCAAAAAACTCGTTGTCGTGTAAATGAACGGCCAAAACGCAGTTTTATAATATACCCAGACCTTATATGTGGCTTTGCTCAAAGATGATTAACGATATTTGCTTCACCTGCGACTGGTCATAATGTTTTGGTTCATCAATTGACCAATAATTTCTCCCACCCTCATAGTATTTATCAGTACCAATAATGTGCCTATTGTATCAAGATCATTCATAACAGACAGCATGAATTAAAAAGCAACATGGCTTTAAATTTAATTTTAGGATGGTCATAAACAAGCAATAATATTTAATTAAAATAATGTACTTCATGCGCAATATGTGGTAATACAAGCAAATAAAAGTGTCAGATAGAGCAAATAAACCCAGGACATCTGTGGTTGTAGTTATTTCAAAACACAGTGGTATTATGCCTTTCTCTGAAACAGACAAGACAAAATTTCTTAAGCTCTTTAAAATGACAAATGGTTGACATGCATGACATGCACAGGATTGATTGTTTACTGCTGTCCTGTTTCAGCGTAGCTGTCACAGGTCGGAGTGGCAACCAGGCCTTAAACGCCACCCCTTTCAAGAGTACCACCCCGAGGAGCCTGACCAGAGGAACACCACAGACAGGACAAAGTGATAAGATACAAAGCTGTGTTACTTTCTTAGATTAAGATAGTCTCTTAAAACAGGGCATCAACTGATCGTTCTCTTGTCTCCCAAGGTCCTTTGTCTCCCAAGGTCTCGAGGGTTTTAACGGCTGCGGAAGGGAAAGCTCTCACTGGCGTTGACAATGGTAAGGTATCCCTCAGCGGATCTTCCAGATAGGCCGTGACCAGCACTCAGGTAAGGAACTTTCCAATGAATCGGCAGGACGAACGGTGACCGTGCCCAAGTGAGGGACTCCACAATGGATCTCAAAGACAGGCGGTAGGTAGCACTCAGGTAGGGACTCCACAACAGATCCTCGAGACAGACGGTGTACAGCACTCAGATGAGAACTTCACAACGGTGAACAGCAGACAGATAAGGAGCTCCACAGCAGATCTTCAAGAAAAACGGTGGGTAGCACTCAGGTGAGAACTTCACAGCAAATCCTCAAGACAGGTTACAATGGCAGGGAAGTAAGAGGCACTCTTTGACACGGGCAGCGGTGATGGATCCCACAGCAGTCCTCCAGACAGACGGTGCACGGCACTCAGGTGAGAACTTCACAGCGGTGAACAGCAAGCAGGTAAGGAGCTCCACAGCGGATCTTCAAGATAGTCTACGATGGCAGAGAAGTAAGAGGCACTCTTTGACATGGGCAGCGGTGAGGGATCCCACAGCAGTCCCCCAGACAGACGGTGCACAGCACTCAGGTGAGAACTTCACAGCGGTTAAAAGAAGGCAGATAAGGAGCTCCACAGTGGATCTTCAAGACAAACGGTGGGTAGCACTCAGGTGGGAACTTCACAGCGAATCCTCAAGACAGGTTACGATGGCAGGGAAGTAAGAGGCACTCTTTGACACGGGCAGCGGTGAGGGATCCCACAGCAGTCCTCCCGACAGACGGTGCACAGCACTCAGGTGAGAACTTCACAGCGATGAACAGCAGACAGATAAGGAGCTCCACAGCGGATCTTCAAGACAAACGGTAGGTAGCACTCAGGTAGGAACTTCCCAGCGGTGAATAGCAATCATGTAAGGACCTTCTCAGTGAACCTGCAGAACAGACGGTGGACAGCACTCGGGTGAGTAACTTCACAGCAATGAACAGCAATCAGGTAAGGACCTTCCCAGTGAACCTGCAGAACAGACGGTGGAAAGTACTCGGGTGAGTAACTTCACAGCGATGAACAGCAATCATGTAAGGACCTTCTCAGTGGACCTGCAGAACAGACGGTTGACAGCACTCGGGTAAGTAACTTCACAGTGGTGAACAGCAATCAGGTGAGGACCTTCTCAGTGAACCTGCAGAACAGAAGGTGGACAGCACTCGGGTGAGTAAATTCACAGCGATGAACAGCAATCAGATAAGGACCTTCTCAGTGAACCTGCAGAACAGACGGTGGACAGCACTCGGGTGAGTAACTTCACAGCAAAGCTGCAGGGCAGACGGTGACCAGCACTCAAGTAAGGGCTTTCTCAGTGAATCTGCAGAACAGACAACAGTCAGCGTACCGGTACACACCCTCCTCAGAACAGACAAAGCATACCACATGGGTAGGAACTCCTCTTCAAATCACACCAGCACGTCGGGAAGCATAATTGCTCTTTCCTGCTTGGTACACACTCCACACATCACTGTTAATACGGCCCAGCGTCCCACGGGGATAACAAGTCAACTGGTCGAAGTTATGGTTAAAGACAGAACTGTTTTTCCCACACTCGTGTATTCAAATCAAACCCTCAAGACTTTAAACGTGCTTACATCACCACAGACACTGCAATCTTCACACGTACAATGAATTAAGGCCTTCACTCCAGTATTCATCCATTCCTTCATTCCCATGGAACTATGACTTTAAGAGCAGTATAAAAGAGAAATGTCGGCAGAAACACGAGCCTCGAGAGATCACAACACCCCTGGGGTTAACTTTCAGGCTAAGGCACACAGGTAACATCAGAAGGCTTTTAGAATTGTCATCAGCATGATCGTGGTACTTAACTGTTCCCGGAATGATCGGTGCACATCAATTCTTCAGTCCATGAATGTTCTCCTTCATAGCATCCGCCAAGACTGCAATCATCTGTCCTGTTCCCACTCTATCTCGGCCGCTTCTTTCCCTTTTCAGGTCTCCCCACCACAAAAATGCCTTTTTATATCCCTTATTGAGACACGTGTTCCGATCGCTGATCTCCTCCCTCACTTCTCATAGCAGACACTCATTTCTCAATCCATTATCCCGCAATCGGCCATCGCGTTTAAAACCGGAACCGGCCCGGTGTTTCACCGGTAGAGCTCCGATGGGGGAACGTCCTTGCTATTAAATTAGGGATGAAAGACGTTTGTTCTACAGACGTCTGGTATCCAACACTCTAACCCACTTAGCAAACAGACTTGGCCCAAATGTGGCCTCATAATGGCACTGCTGGCGTGTTGCCGGCACTGGCATGCATCATGTCAGCCAACTCTGGGCCATGCGTGGCAATGATGGCACTGCATGCATGACTGCAGACAACATTTGGGCCGATTGTGGATGGGAGGTGTGTGGCCCAGATCAGTGTAGCATTTATGGCCCAGATCAGTGTAGCATTTATGGCCCAGATCAGTGTAGCGATTATGGGCCATACTTTGTGTACTAGACTATAAGTATTTAGGCCTGCTAGGCCTATTCAAGGCTAGATTATTATAATATATATATATATATATATCATAAATAACAGTTAAAAAATATGTACAGTTACAACGGCGGTCAAATGTTTATTTTGGCGCGTTCTCCACGGTAACAGCAGCTTTTCTGGTTGGTGAATGAGGTTCACGTGATGCGTCGGTTGAAATTTATCCCGCTGAAGGGTGAAGAACAAGACGTCACTGTCAGACAACTGCTGTTCAGGTAAGTGAAGTTCGTCCCTCTCTTTTTTGGTGCTTTTTTAAATATCTGTCCTGAATTCAAACTCGGATGTCACTTTGTTCTTTATTGAAGTGAACTTTTGCATATATGGTAGCTGATTCGCTGCCCCTTGAACTTGAGAATGTGAGTACAGACTGACTCGACCGGGGTGCGATAGACCGGCCTGCGGGATGTCCGAGGCGTGGTACTTTCATATCCGGTGTGCGGAACAATGTAATGATAGGAGAAATCACAGCGAAATCAGCAACAGTAATTGACTTGTAGAGCTGAAAGTGATTCAGTGGTTGTATAATCAGATTTATTATATCTAAATCTAATGTGTTATATGTGCGTGTGTGTGTGTGTGTGTGTGTATGTGTGTGTGTGTATGTCTGTTCTTGTTTTTTAAAGGAAGTTCAAACAAAACTGAAAATGTACTCAGCATTTTCTCTTAAGCTTGGATGAGTTGGTTTCTTTTGATGAACACAAAGAACACATTTTGAGGGATGTTGGTAAGCAGACAGGTAACTGGAAGGTAACATTGGAAAAAAAATATATTTTGGAAGCCAGTGGTTACCATCTACTGGTTAAACATTTATTTTTTTAAATTTCTTCTGTGTTCAACAGAAGGAAGAAACTCATACAGTCATGAACAAGTGGAGGTGAGGAAATGTTGACAGAATTTACATTTTTGGTTGAACTATTCCTTTAGTTGATAATTGCCGTTTTATTTTAACAATTAATAAATTAAATGTTAATTCACAGATGAGCATGTGTTTACACCACAGTTTCCATATCTCAACATGTTTAAGTTTTTTGTTTGCTAAAATGGTTTTGTTTGTCAAAATACTGTTGTCAAACTCTGACAAACAAGTTAGTCATTCAATAGTGCCACATTATAAGAAATAATTTCCTGTATAAAATGTAACCAAAGCAACCTTATTTTATTTTGCTACCTACATTTATTTACAGGTGGATTAATGTTTGTATATGTATTTATTAATGTTGTATTATTAATTTAGTATTTTGTCTTTTAGCTGCTGTGAGAAAAAAAATCGTCTGACACAACATGCCACCTTAAATCAGGAGATAGAAGCAAATATACAAGATGGCTTCAGCTTGCTCCTGATAGAGATGGAGGAAGGAGAGAGTGCTTGAGGAGAAAAGAGAGGCTGCAGAGCTGTAACGGTACTTCACTTCCTGAGGACAGTCCTACATGGGATCACTTTCTCCCTCACACATACAAACATTCTTATATGTAATTAATTTGCTCTATGTTTGTTGAGAGTAAAATTACATTATAATATGTTTAAATTTCAGTGCTAGATTCATTCATAGATTAATTTAGTTAGAATTGGAAAATGTTGTATACTTGGCTGTTCAGGCAACTAAAATAGCATTCACACACAGTTACACAACTCTAGCTATCTTTTTTTTTTTTTTGGCTTGTGCATTACTACAATAAGTAAGCTACTGTTTAAAGGAACACTCCACCGTTTTTTTTTTTTTTATATATATATATTAAATTCAAGTTTGGTCACTTCTAATTTCATCTCTGTTTGGATCCTAATGAATGAACTGGGCTAAGCTAAATGCTATCAAAGTGTCGCCGTGCGCCAGAGCAATTGAGTGCAACACTGAGACGAGAGAGGTATGCATCAACTCATCTTAGTTAAGAGAATAACATAGTTTAATATAAAAAAAACGCTGGAGTGTTCCTTTAAGACAGACCAGGACAATTCTAGTCTTAACACAGTTACACAATTCTAGATGTGAATTTTCATTGTTATTATTTTTTGGCTTGTGCATTACTACAATAAGTAACCGTTTAAGACAGACCAGAACATTTTGAAATTAAATGCACTTTTTTTGAGGTGCTAATAAGATGTCACACTTTGAATGTACAAAAAAAATAGCCTTCACACAGTTACACAATTCTGGATGTAATTTTTTTTTTTCGCTTGTGCATTGTTAAATAAAACAATTTTGAGAATTGAATTTTCCTGTTACTTATTTGTTCATATGGTTTGGCTAAGATTAGGCTGGGTTATGGCTCAGTTTTGGGGTTTCTGGTGTTGATATGGTTAATTTATGGCTGAGAGTTGGTACCAATAATAAAACCTGTTTTGGCCCAATTCTGGGCCAGTTAAGGGTGATTAACTGGCTGAGATTCGGGCCGGTTATGGCCCATGTGTGACCCTTGTCTTTAATCCAGTTCTGGGCCACTTAAGGGCCGTCATTCTTTGCAGTACTTGGGCCGAGGGAAAAGTGATTGTGTGGCCCGGAGCTGGGCCAGAAAACATTTCATGGGAAACATGGGAAGAAACACAAAACATTCACATCACTTTGCATTTCCTTGATCCTGAGGAACTATTTGTGCAAAAACAACCATAAGATCTATTTTCCCATTGGATTTAGCCAATTAATTCTTTTTACTCACTGTCTGCAGTCTGAGATAGGCTGAATTAGTCATGATTAAATCTGGATTCACTCTAAAGGCCCTACATCTGATATATCTTGACTAGATAAGACCGAAGTTTACTTACTCACATACATCAGCTGGGCTTTCCACAATGAGCCACGGTGAATCAGAAGTGGTGTGAAAAGGGGAGACAGAGATTTATTTGAACGATAACGACTGTATCTCGGTTGTTTGTTGTTGTTTTTTATCTGAAACTACTGTTAGATGTACTTTTCCCAAATGTATCTGCTATAATTGAAATATTTAAAAAAATCTACTTTAAAAACTGAATCCCTGAACTGTAAATGTAAACTCAAATGTGCTGCTATTGCAACACCTATAGCCCTATTAGAAATCATGGACACCAGTTTAAATTTTGAGTTACTATTTACAATTTACTATAAAGATCCCAGGTTAGATGATTAATAGGCTACATTTGTTGTTGCAATATTTTTTAATAAAAATACAACTATTCGTTGTTAGTTCATGTCAGCTCAGGTTAGATAAAGGGATAGTTCACCCAACAATTAAAAATTTGTCATAATTTTCTCGCCTTCATGTTGTTCCAAACCTCTGAGTTTCTTTCTTCTTTTGAACACAAAAGCATATATTTTAAAGAATGTTGGTAAGCAGACAGTTGAGCTTGACAGCACCCATTGACTTCCATAGTAGGAAAAACATACTATGGAAGTCAATGGGGCCCATCAACGGTCTGGTTACCAACATTCTTTAAAATATCTTCTTTTGTTTTTAAAAAAAAGAAAGAAACTCATACAGGTTTGGAACGACATGAAGGTGAGTAAATGATGATTTTTGGGTGAACTATCACTTTAACAGATACTTCTGATATTTAAAATGTTTTAGTAAATTCTGAATTTAACATTAGCTAAGATTTATAAATGCTTTGAACATATTTTTTATTGTTATAGTCATATAGCCAAGTAGGTTACACACTCAAGGCCTACACTGAAGATACTGTGGGATCTGTTTGCATATTTCAAAATTGTACGAAGGACTTTTTCCCCAGAAATGCGTTATTTATGAGGCAAAGCTATACACTTCAGTTCATCAGTTTTGTTCAATTCCTAGTTGTAAGAAAAGTATTTTGATTTTAACAGTATTTAAAACAAAAGTAGGGATTATGGTCATCTTCTGTCATAACCAGAGCAAGTGGACATCGCTATTGTATAAATAAATTGCGCTGTAGCGCTATCTAGTGGCTATCATCGGTAACTCTACAGGTTTTAGGACTGCAACAGGTTTTGTTCAAATGTTTTATTATTCTCCTGAGACTGTTTTTTTTATTTAGTATTTGTTTATGTCATTACATTGTTTAGAACATAAAAACAAATTGTTTCGAGCATTAAAAAAAATGTATATTTTATATTGTATATTTTATTCATTTTGTTTATTATTATTTCCAGTAGTGGACTCCAGGACTCAGTTGTTTTAAAAATAAAATACATGACATTTTGTCTTTAGATATTTTTTTTCACCAATCAATTGTTTTAACCAAACTTTGTATAAAGATGATGCTCAACTATGTTATGAAAGATATGAATTGATATACCATTTTACTTTTTACAATATGTAGTCCTACTCGATACAATGTATATCTACACTGTATTTGATTTGAATATTAATGTGTTCTTGGGGCAAGATGTAATTAAAAAAAAGAAGTGTAATAATGGGGGTAATAATTGGCAACATTTTCACAATAATATGTAATATTTCATAGTAATATTGTTATATAATTTCTTTCCCTATTCACTTGTTGTGTCTCCCAAAATTCCTGATAAACATGCTTTGAGTCCTGGTGTCCCCTACAGAGGTAATGTGTGAAATAAATGCCCTGTTTTGTAACAAAAAGTCATATTTTGATTAGAAACTCCCTAAAAATGTATTTATTGAAAATTAGTCAGATTTAAATGATAATTACAAAATATTATCATATTTCCACAAGAGTCACTAAATTAATGTCAGTCATGTTTAAAGACCAAGGGGCCAAGGAGTTATCCTTGGCATGGTGAACCCTTAAACATTTGTGATCTTTGAAAAGCCCTGAATGTGCTCTTTAGATCCTTCCAGACTTAAAACTGTGTCATGCAGTCAGAGAAATTCACTAAAATATAATATCCACTACTGAAAGAAGCTCTGTTGTTTCAAATTATAAACCTGATCTCAGAGAGTATCTCAATCATTCTGAGGGTTATAAAAGGTAAACTATAGCCATTTAATGTTGACATACAGTGCTACATGCAGCTCTGAAGGGAAGACTGGTTTTGTATATCTCTAGTCTTGTTTGCTCAAGTCCTCAGTCGATTAGAGACCTCAGCTGGAACAAGAAACAGATAGTGAAGGAACACTGATGTAATTAAGTGTAAGGGATTCTCTGGCAGAGCCTGTATGAATCTCCTGGGTATTTATTCCTATTTGAGCTTATTCCTCTAGAGAATAACAACGGGCTTAAAAAAGAGCCCCGAAACCCAGTGGGTCATTTATATCACTGTGTAACTTCACAAGAGGATTAGAAGACAAACATTCATCTTACTTTATCTACATTTGTCCTTATTTCAATTCCATATTGCTGAACTACATTTCTCTTCAGGGAAGACACACTAGTCAGGGACAAGCGGGCTAAGCCGAACACAGAGTGTGCTGTCCAATGCAGGTTGGCATTTTTGTGTCTGCACAAGAGGGGGCATTTGTCTGGTGCAGAGAAATGGCCTCAGCATGTTTTAGATTCATGTGGAGTATGACGCGGCCACGGCTCACAGGGACCAGGATGCATCTGCTGCCACTGTAAAGGTGCCACGGGAAGGTCACTGCCAGGAAGGTTCTTGCATTGGCACAGTCAGAGTGATAAAAGGTTGCCAGAAGAAGAGTATTATAAACCTTCTTTTGCCCTTGGAAAATACTTGTGGATTTGGTAACATGGAAAAGGGCGGATGCCTGAAAATAATAATAATAAATATAATAAAAGCAAGCAAATATGATAAATTATGGCAACAACATAGATGACAAAATCAATAGGTTTTTAAGAGGTTACAGTTCCACATGCAACTGCATCAAAAGGAAGTTGCGAAATTCTTTTTTTCCTTGTTGTTATGTACAGTCAAACCAAAAATTATTCAGACACCAGATATACATTTTTATATTTTTTTACTAGTGGGTGCAGGACACTATAGTTAATTTATGTAAGTGAGGATAGGAAAAAGTAAACTGTGGCATTTTATACCCAATGCGACATATCAACTGATTTGATAAATCTGAGGTTTTGACATATTTTTTAACCATTTTCTAAACTAAAGCGAATAAACTGTGATAATGTGAAAAATGTTGAAGGTGTCTGAACAAATTTTGGTTTGACTGTATATCCGAGTGAAACAGCTTCTCGAAAAAGAACAAGGGCGAGACTTGATTTTGTCCATCAGGAACCGATTGGATGGTTGTGGTTTGCTATTGCTGTGATGTCATAAGAGTGACAGGTTGATCCCGCCCATGTGCCAGTTAACACATCACCAGAGAAGAGATGTTGCAAGAGGGAGGGGGAAGTTATTTTGATTAAAGGGTATGTGAATTTAAAATAAATAAATAATATGTGTGTGTGTGTGTGTGTGTGTGTGTGTGTGTGTGTGTGTGTGTGTGTGTGTGTGTGTGTGTGTGTGTGTGTGTGTGTGTGTGTGTGTGTGTTGATCTCCTTTATAGTAAATACAACAATATTCCATAAAAAAGAACAAGAATTGTCTCTAAGTCTAATTGTATTCAACTCTGTCCTAGCCAGCATTAACACCCTCCCCTTCCTCTCTCCACCCATACATGTGCTCTGTGCCCCTATTGGTCATTGTCTCTCCACCCAGCCAATAGAGTTTCTGTGGGGACTGCAGCAGCCTAGTTCTCCAGGGGATTGGATATGCTTGAAAGAGTTTTTTACAGTGCCCTTCTATTTCTGTTTAAGTTCTGTTTGTCACTTTACTTTCAAAAGAGCAATTCCACATAAAGAAAATTATATATTAAGCCTGAAGTGGAGGACAGTTCAGTATAATTAAGACATCAAGGTTAAGTGTTCACCAAGCACACTGAAATGAGACGCTCATATTAGAATACATCTATATAATTTTAAATGGTTATTATTCTGCTAACTTATTCCAGTCATTTGGCTGTGTTATTGTGTTATGAAGAACATGATGCCATTTTGAGTTCAATGCTCTTACCCCTTTACAACCAGACATGCATAAAGAAAAAAAATATATAGGCTATGAAAGAAAGAAAGAAAGAAAGAAAGAAAGAAAGAAAGAAAGAAAGAAAGAAAGAATTGATTTTCTTCTTCCAGACTTTCCTTCAGATCTTTTCCACCAGCCATCGAACCACACTGGATTGTGGGAAATTATAAGCAGTGAATGAATGACCAGATGAACCAATCTTGCCAGACATAATAGTATGCAAAATATTGATTCAGACATCCATTATACTATAGCTTGCAATGGCAACATTTAATATATTTCATACACAGCCACAATGACTAACATATTAAATAGACTGAATTAAATTATTTAAATCACACTGAATATAATTGTTACTGAGATAAATATCTGTTAAATGAATACAATTTAAACTTATGTTAATTTGTATTTCATTACTGATCATTTCACCCAACTGGCTTATATTGTCACAGGTGAATAAGCTGACTGAATCATCCCAAGCTGCATGATGTCCTGCAGATACAAGACATTGTCAGGATGCTTCCGCTCTCTCTTCAATGTGAAATAAAAAACCCAAATAAAAAGACAAAACTGTGGTCTGCTAGATTGACAAAACAGTTAGGGTTAAAGAGAGCACTTTTCCCCTGTAACACTAAACCTGCCTTTGCAAGTATAAAACAATAAAACTTTTGCAGAGTGCTGATGTAGCTCAAGGTGTGTTTCAGGTGATACACCATTCATAAAATATTTGCAGAGAAAAAAAAAGGTTTAGTCAATGCAGGTGCATCTTTATTTATTTAAATTGCTTTAGAATGGTTCAATATTTTTATAATAGGCTACCCTATAATTTTTTTTTAAATATTTAAAAAAAAAAAAGACAAGTACAGTGATGGTGTCAGATGGTAATACCATAGTACTGATATGTAAATAACCACTTTGAAGAATGCCATGGTATTACCATGGTACCACATCAAAGAAAAAAATACTACCACACTATAGAGAATCCTGACATAGACCCCAAAAATACATGATACCACCATGGTACGTGTCTAAAACACACACACAGCAGCGCCATGGTACTTTTGCCACTTTTTGTAGGTACATTTGTTGTCCTGAACTTTTTTATCTGCCGTCTCTACGGTGCTCTTTGGCTGTGGCAAGTGGCAAGTGCCAACGGGCATTACAACAGCAAGCGGCCATCTGGCAGCCCAGCGAACTAGCAGCAACCCCACCAGCTGCAGTCGCAAAACGCCCTTACAAAGCAGGACATGCGAGCAGCTTCTGACGTCTGCGGCCACACTGCGCTACAAAGCGTACCAAAGCAAGAGCGGAAACCATGAGAAACTATCCTTCAAAACAGCCCGATTTAGACACCCATGAGTTTCCCGGGCGCACATGCGAGACCGTTTCTGTTGCTTTTGAATTTGCGACTAGTTTTGACGAATATTTACCCCGCTAAAATAAATAAAGGACTCATGCAGGGGCAGTTCAATACCCCGACATGGCGGCAAGAAAAAGAGGAGAGCTTTTTACTATTTTGGAAACTAGCACTGACACAGAAACGAACGCGCTCTCTGACAGCGAGGACTCCCCGTTAAATCTGCCCGTCGATGTGAAGTGGTTTGAGATTCCTTTCAGAAAGTCCGAGTCGGACGAGGAAGACGAGGAACTGCATGAGAACAAGGGGGAGTCTGAGCTGGAGAGCTCGGCGGCGGCGGCTGCGGCGGCTGCGGCTGCGGAGACGGCAGAGGGAGAAGAGACTGCGGACTCCGCCAGCTACATCGCGGGAGGCGGCTGCAATATCATTTTAGTCACTGGAAATGGGATCAAGCACGAGGACTACGAGGAGGACTCCTATTTTGCGACTTCCAATAACTGCTCTGAAACCTCTTCGACTGACTCAGACATCGATTTTTCCGATCTAGAAGAGGAGGAACACCCAGCTTTATTCAGCACATATGATGTTTTGGATGACGAGTGGACTTCTCAGGATTTCTGGGGAGAGCCTGACCAGGTAATTTCAATTGAGCCTTTCACTGCTGACAGTGGCCCTCAGCACTCGCTAGGGGATGATGCTGACACTTTAGACTATTTCCGGTTGCTCTTCCCAGATTCATTGTTTGAACACATGGTAGAACAAACAAACAACTACGCCCTCTACCGGCAACGGAGAAGCGGTAGATCAGACACCCACTGGCACCCCACTGACATTAGAGAAATGAGGGCATATGTTGGCCTTAACATCCTCATGGGCATCAATCAGCTGCCAGATTGTGGCATGTACTGGGCCAGTGACATTTTCATAGGGAATGCTGGCTTTAAGAAAACAATGACTGCACGGCGTTTCGAAAAACTCAACCAACACTTGCACTTGTGCGACCGTGAGTCAGAGCCTTCCAAAGGGGAGCTGGGCTACGATGGACTTTACAAAATACGCCCCCTGCTGGATATGGTTGGAAATACTATGTGGGATTCCTACCTGCCTAACCGCTGTTTGACTATCGATGAGTGCTCTGTTGCCTCAAAGGGACGCTTTTCGCCAACGCAGTACATGCCGTCGAAGCCTTTGCGGAAGGGGCTGAAGGTGTGGATGCTTTGTGACTCTCGCTCTGGCTACTGCCACCGCACTCGTATTTATGTGGGTAAGCCGAGCGACGATCTGGCAGCTGCTGCGGTGGGCCAAAAGGTGGTGACGTCACTGGTGAGGGGACTCGACGGCAGACACCACCACATTTTCATGGACAGCTTCTTCACGTCGGTGCCCCTGCTGCAGCATCTGCTGCTTCAAGGGCTTTATGCCTGCGGCCCGACCAACCCGTGTCGCAGCGGTTATCCTGATGCCCTCAAACCTCGCAATGTTGGAAAGCTAGCACCGGGTGAGTTCTATCAGTGTCAGCACGGCAACCTGGTGGCCACTGTCACAAGGGATGCAAAAATCGTTAGCTGCATTTCTTCTAACTCTGCGCCTGGCATCGTGGGCATTGGACCAGGTAAGCGGGATGCAGACGCGAGCGACGGAGATTGTGGGCTGGCGGGGCTTGGGATACCTCGTCCACTTCCTCTGCTTTTATACCAGGAGAACATGAGGGGGGTTGACCTGTGCGACCAGCTTAGGGAGTGCTACCAGGTCGGGAGGCCGAGCAAGAAATGGTGGCGCTACTTCTTGTGGTTCTACGTAAACCTCTGCATCGTCAATGCCTATGTGGTTTTGCGCGAGAGCCGAGGACGGTCGCCGCCGGCAGGTTTTAATGGCAAACAGTTTACACAGCGTCACTTCCGTATTCGTCTGGCGCAGCAGCTGATTGGTGACTACCAGGGGGCAAGGGGCATGGAGCGGGCAGCCCGTAAACGGCACGCGGACTCGCCCTTGGAGTACGGGCACCGCCTCGAGCGCATGTCAGAACGCTCACGCCGTTGTCGGAACTGCACAAACAAAGGCCTGAGACACGAGAGTGTGTTCGGCTGTAAGATCTGCAACGTGCATCTGTGTAGAGGAGGGTGCTTCAGTGAATTCCATAAATGAGCGTTTTTTTTAAAAAACAAGAATTTCCACATTTTGTTTGTTTGTTTGGAAAATGTTTAAACAGTGGATTTATTCTCCAAAGGTGACCACTGCAAGTGCTGTACCAATCATAGTCTGATTTGATTAGTAATCATACTCTAGTAATAGTTGTTGTAGTAATGCACGATTTTCAAGAAAACAGAAATTATACACTTGCATTAGCATAGATTGTTTTATCCAAATGACTTTCATATTGCCAACAAGGCCTTGTCACTTTTTATATTATGATGAACAAAAAATGCATTTTATGGATTAATACAACTTTTCAACACATACATTGGCACCTAAAACAGCATATGTTTAATGTGAGAAGTTCTTATCCTTTTTTTCTAAATAAATACTTTAAAAAAAAAAAAGAGCCTGTTATTTCACATTTTATTTCAGGTTTGTTTATTTTGCAACAAAATAAACATTTGTCAAATGTAAATTTTCTTTTTAGAAGGACTTTGATTTGCTCAATGTTGTTTATGTGGTAAATTAAAAATAAAAAGTATTTCGATGTCTGAAAAGGCATCAAAATCCATGCGAATAGAGAAACCGTTGCCATTTTAAAAGGCACTCATAACCACAGTCTTAATCTAAGTGCAATTAATGCGAGACATCTTTAGGGACGGTGTAAAGATTGCTTAATAAAGCTCAGTTATTTTCAGCACATTACTTGAACTGTTGGAAGCCAGAGAGATGTGATCTCAATGTTAGCTAGATATGAGTACAGTCAATCTGTCACTATATGATTTGGATCTGTTTTGCACTGCTATGAGAGCTTGATCATGATTATTCATACTGTATTCCAGTTGTAAAACCATATGACTAAATACAAAGGGTCTCTTTTATTGTACATTGTTTTTAGTAATATTGAGCACTTAAAAAATACGTAATAATTGTAAACAATTTTCATATAACACCCAGAACAATCATCAACAAGCTCATTCACCAGCTCATAACATTGAAGTGCCATTGTTTGGTTGTTCCCTCGGCTCATTTTGGTGAGTCAGTGTTAGGCCTCTAAGCGTAGTCCTCTTGAGGTTTTGGTTTCTCAGATCCACAACAGTGCATTTTCCCTACAGCTCTCTGATGAAGAACGGGTTAGTCAACTGGACGCCCCTCCTGTCGATCTAGGGGGAGTCCCGCGGGGAGTTGCTATGGCAACCCGAACATGTGAAGACAGTGAGTTGCCAGCAGGCTCAAATAGTTGTCATGGGTACTTGCCGGCTGTGAATTGGGAGATAGCTCAAACCACACCCCTTGAGCTCTGTTCCAAAAACAGACCACATTCAAATGTGGAGAGGGATGCCGGCAGAAGCAACCAAGGGTTTGTTTAATCCTGCAAATAGCTGAAAGTGGGATATTTACATTTATTTAAATGGTTTTCGATAAAAAAAGGCAACTATTAATTTGCAGCTTATAGCTGTATTAAATATAATGGTGAAAAAGATTGAAATAATGTAGTCAGGTTTAGTTAGATTTCAGGAAAACGTTGGAAGGACAAAATACTGAGTATTGACAGAGCATATTATCCATTTGGCTCAACAGAAAGATGTCAGACAAAAGGTGAACGTTAAAGGGACAGTTCACCCAAATATTTACTCACCCTCAAGTTGTTCCAAACCTGTATGAGTTTCTTTCCTATCCAGAACACAAAGGCAGATATTTTGAAGAATTTTAGAACGGTAACCAGTTGATGTATGTTAACCTTTCATAGTTTTTTTTTTTTTTTTTTTTTTTTTTTTAACATTCCATGGAAGTAGCCTAAATGGGGTCCATCGACTGTTTGGTTACCCATATTTTTCAAAATATCGTCTTTTGTGTTGTCTTTTTTTCAGCAGAGAAATTAAATTCATACAGGTTTGGAATGACTTGAGGGTGAGTAAATGATGACAGACATTTTTGGGTGAACTATTCCTTTAAGGACAGGCTGTGCATCACCACATGTTTTTTTAGTACTAATTTGTTCTCTAAATAGTAAAGTAAATGGGGAAGCAACACAAACACACACAGAGACATTAAATTGTTTACTAGTTTCTAAAAAATGCTAAAAAAAAATGTACCTAACTTATCACAAAATTACCATATTGTGATAAAGTTCATTATTTTCCTTAATGTAATGATAAAAATTAAACTTTCATATGTTTTAGATTCATTGCACACCAACTGAAATATTTCAGGTGTTTTATTGTTTTAATACTGATGATTTTGGCATACAGCTCATGAAAACCCCAAATTCCTGTCTCAAAAAATTAGAATATCATAAAAATGTTCTCTAAACTAGCTATTAACCTAATCATCTGAATCAACTAATTAACTCTAAACAACTGCAAAAGATTCCTGAGGCTTTTAAAAACTCCCAGCCTGTTTCATTACTCAAAACCGCAATCATGGGTAAGACTGCCGACCTGACTGCTGTCCAGAAGGCCATCATTGACACCCTCAAGCAAGAGGGTAAGACACATAAAGAAATTTCTGAACAAATAGGCTGTTCCCAGAGTGCTGTATCAAGGCACCTCAGTGGGAAGTCTGTGGGAAGGAGAAAGTGTGGCAAAAAACGCTGCACAACGAGAAGAGGTGACCGGACCCTGAGGAAGATTGCGGTGAAGGGCCGATTCCAGACCTTGGGGGACCTGCGGAAGCAGTGGACTGAGTCTGGAGTAGAAACATCCAGAGCCACCGTACACAGGCGTGTGCAGGAAATGGGCTACAGGTGCCGCATTCCCCAGGTCAAGACCCTTTTGAACCAGAAACAGCGGCAGAAGCGCCTGACCTGGGCTACAGAGAAGCAGCACTGGACTGTTGCTCAGTGGTCCAAAGTACTTTTTTCGGATGAAAGCAAATTTTGCATGTCATTCGGAAATCAAGGTGCCAGAGTCTGGAGGAAGACTGGGGAGGAGGAAATGCCAAAATGCCTGAAGTCCAGTGTCAAGTACCCACAGTCAGTGATGGTCTGGGGTGCCATGTCAGCTGCTGGTGTTGGTCCACTGTGTTTTATCAAGGGCAGGGTCAATGCAGCTAGCTATCAGGAGATTTTGGAGCACTTCATGCTTCCACCTGCTGAAAAGCTTTATGGAGATGAAGATTTCATTTTTCAGCATGACCTGGCACCTGCTCACAGTGCCAAAACCACTGGTAAATGGTTTACTGACCATGGTATTACTGTGCTCAATTGGCCTGCCAACTCTCCTGACCTGAACCCAATAGAGAATCTGTGGGATATTGTGAAGACAAAGTTGAGAGACGCAAGACCCATCACTCTGGATGAGCTTAAGGCCGCTATCGAAGCATCCTGGGCCTCCATAACACCTCAGCAGTGCCACAGGCTGATTGCCTCCATGCCACGCCGCACTGAAGCAGTCATTTCTGCAAAAGGATTCCCGACCAAGTATTGAGTTCATAACTGAACATAATTATGTGAAGGTTGGCTTTTTTTTTTTTTATTATTATTAAAAACACTTATTTTATTGGTCGGATGAAATATGCTAATTTTTTGAGGTAGGAATTTTGGGTTTTCATGAGCTGTATGCCAAAATCATCAGTATTAAAACAATAAAAGACCTGAAATATTTCAGTTGGTATGCAATGAATCTAAAATATATGAACGTTTAATTTTTATCATTACATTAAGGAAAATAATGAACTTTATCACAATATGCTAATTTTTTTAGAAGGACCTGTAATGTAGTCACCTGGATAAATGTTATAATTTACCTTAGGGCTATTTCTTTGTTGGGTCAAATAATTACAAAATATATGAGCATCTCCAATCTGCACAGTTCATGACAGTGTGGTGCACAATGCACTGTGCACAATGGAGAATGCACAATGCTTCTATTTTTTTTTTTTTTTTTTTTTTTTTTTTTTTTTTGGTATTATTTCTTCAAAAAGTTCTTATTTCAGGGATTTAAAAAAACAAAACAAAAAAATCCAGAATGTCAATGTCTCAGATTCAGGTCCACTGTATGGACACAGTTAGTTTTCAGTCCTGCAAATATTTGCAGGCGATATGTATAAACAGAACTTTTGCCAATATTTGTATGAAACAAACTTGGCAGCCAAATTATGCTTGGCAAAGCATGCATGAAATTCCACTTTACAATACTCATTAGTATGCTTGTTGAGAGGATTCAAATCTGTTAATCAGGATGAACAATATAAATGTTGAATATGTATGAAAATACTACAGAGAATACATGCCAAGCAATCTAGAGTAATACAAGAATAACGGGATTCACTGGTAGATATTAAATAAAAGCAAACTACATTCAAATCTTGAATTATATTTCAAATTGCTACACAGCTTTTTTAATTTATATTGTGTAGTCCTATGTGTTATTTATTCCTGTTGTAAATCTTGAAGTATTTTAAATGGGACATTTCTCACTTGGTTGGTACACCTTTGGTTTTGCTACAAAAAGACTGATGTCAGCTCTTTAAAAAAACTTAAGAAGTTGCAAACTTTGTTAAATATACTCAATACATTGAACAAACTTAACCAAAAGTAAAATCAATAACCCAAAATAGTGGCTTATAAAAAAAAAACAATTTATAACAAAACATCTCCCAAAAACACCAAAAGAGCTAAAATGCTGCAATACGTTTTGAGAAATAAAACCCAAAAGGTTTCCACCACAGAAGTTTCACAAAAAAATGGAAAATCTTCAAAACCTTGAGCAAAAGATCTAAAGCAATTGCTTTATAACATTCTAATAGAATATTACATTTTAGTATTTACATTAAATAATAATAAATACTGATACTGTAAAGGCAAACAAGGGGAAAACTATCCTACCCCTTCTGCATGTTCAAAAGTCTGTGAGTTCTACACTCTTAGAAAAAAAGTAAAATATGGTTCTATATAGAACCCTACGGTTCTTGACTCAATTAAATACCAAAAAGTTTCTGTACATGGAGAAATGTCTTAAACAATTGCATATGCTTTCATGTTTAACAAGTTATTTCAAAATGTTCTACTGATAATAGTATATGTACAAGCTTTAATTCATAAAATGTAATTGAAATAAAAAAATTATTCAAACAAAATTAATTAATTAAAACTTAATCCATAAAATGATCCCATGATGTGCCTATACCTTTACCACCATACCTGAGACTGCAAGTTATTGCTATTTAGGCTACATGTAAGTTACTTATACTAAATACCCCAGATTTTGATTATTTATGAATTTGTAATCTCAACATTTTCTTTATTAGCTCAATCATATTGTCTGATAAAAAATGGAAGTGGACTAGTTAATACAGAGTAGATTAATATTAACATAAGACAGCGCTTCAATTATTTATATCATGAAAGCAGTGATATAAGCTTGAGTAAACGATGAAACTGATAGCAATCACAAATCGGCTTTATAGTAAAACAATCAATAGAGAAGAAAGAAAAAAATGTGTCAGCTGTATGGCAGACATGACGTGATCCTATGAAAACAAAAACAGCGTGAATAGAACTGTACGTGCTGATCATGTGATTCTATCTTAAATTCATTCTCACAACATAAAATTGAGATCGGGAATCACCAACAATATTTCAAAAACTGTAAAACAATAAGAACAGCTATTTCAACTATAGTGAAATTAGCCTACAATCTAAAATCGGTAACACTTTAGAATACGGTTCCTTCGTTAATGAAGAACTACACAGGTACAAATGAGTAACACAATATTAAGAATCTAGTAACTACTATTAACTAACAAGAAACTCTGATTAACGAATTATTAGTAATAGCACACACATGAAAGTGGTAGTTCACTATTAACTTATTAATAACTACTATTTTTATGCTTCCCAGATAACTACTGAAAAAGTTTCATAATTCATGCAAAACTAATCAATAACTAATGCAGGACAAATGACTAGACATTAGACTCAAGTGTTACTACATACTTCCAAAGGAATTACTAAATATTTGGATCCGTATTCTAAAGTGAAGATCATGGTAACTAACTAGTAATGACTCAAGTATTACTACATACTTGCATACACTACATACAAGTGTTACTACATACATTACTAGCTAGTTACCATGATCTTCACTTTAGAATATGGATCCAAATATTTAGTAATTCCTTTGGAAGTATGTAGTAACACTTGAGTCATTACTAGCTAGTTACCATGATTATTACAGTAGTTACTAGTGAAAAGCCAATCCTAAAGTGTAGAATTTCGAAATCATTCACAAGATATTCACACACATACACACACACACACACACACACACACACACACACACACACACACACACACACACACACACACACACACACACACACACAGACACACACACACACATTTATATGAGCTAGGAGATATGACCTATAAAAACATTTTTTTGAGAGGTAGGTTAAATAATAAAATCACTGTATATGGTATTTGGATGGCTAATGACTCAATATGTTCCAGTAGTCACCATGACTCTATATTGATTCAATGCGAGTCCAGAGGAATGAGGAAAATTGGCCACAGGACAAGTAAGGTCGCAACAATTACATTCAAAAATCCATTTCTTTAAAATTATTCAGTTGATAAATAGTTCTCAAGGAGATAGCATAGGTTAATTATTAAAAGTTTTCCCAAAAGTCTGCTATGCTATAACATATTGATAATGTAAACAACCTTGAGTATTCGTTTACAGTAGCAGTTAGAATGGTAATGTAGTGTTAGTCATTTGTCCTGCATTAGTTATTGATTAGTTTTGCATGAATTATGAAACGTTTTCAGTAGTTATCTGGGAAGCATAAAAGAAACAGTAGTTATTAATTAGTTAATAGTGAACTACCACTTTTATGTGTGTGTGTATTTTATTACTTACTAATTCGTTAATCAGAGTTTCTTGTTAGTTAATAGTAGTTACTAGATTCTTAATATTGTGTTACTCATTTGTTCCTTTGTAGTTATTCATTAACGAAGGAACCGTATTCTAAAGTGTTACCCTAAAATCTAAACTGCAGCATATGAACAAGATGGAATGAGTTAGGAAATAAGCAAGAATTGGTATACAACATGAAATGAAATAAATAAACTACATAAAGCTAAGAGTTACAAATGACTCGCTGTGATGGGCATTAGGTGATCTGCAGGATTCAGGGATCGAGGAACCAAGGCGAAAGAAAAGCTATGGCCAGTTCAAACAAGCGAAAGCACAGTGCCCTGAGACCATAATTAAAAAAAAAAACATACTCAAAAAATAAAAACAGATAAATAGCCAGATAGTTTTCCTAAAATAGCCTTATAATAAAATATATTTTGGCAATGATTGGATGGGCAACAAAGTAAATCATTCATCATCTCCCATCAAGTGAAACATCTGGTAATTTATTCATTAGCTTTCAATTTTGAAACACTAATTCAATATAGGTTCTATATAAGGTGTTCAAGCATTTGGTTGACATTGTTTGGTAACAATAAATGGGGGTGGGGGGGGTCAATTACAAAACAGTTATAATCTGAATCAACTATGAAAGTAATACGAAAATTAAAGTGTTGATAAACTAAAACGTATCTTAATATAGATTAAACATACCCCACAGCACACAAAAACTATAAGGCAGAGAGATCTGACAAATTGAAATTAATTTCCATTGTCACAAAATACAAATGTAGCATATGAGAAATAATGGGAGGGATTATGTAAATAACACAAATTTACACACACACACACACACACACACTACTGTACTGAAACACACTACTCAAAAAGTGTCACTTGACAGTACCTTGATCGAAGTGCCAATGAGAGCCAAGACAGGTGCCTTGATTGAAGACTCTTGTAAAAACAAACCAGGCCTCAGGTAAAATGTTCCAGTATGTTCTGAAAAGTATAAAATCCCTTAAATTCAAGTTGTTAAATCCTAGTAAAATCTATCTGTAAAAAGTCATATATCTAGTGTAACTTGTGCATAAGCACAAAAAAAATTGACTACACTTAAAACTGACTATTGAACATGTTGCCATCTTGAATCAGCTGCCATGTTGGTTATGTCCATTTTTGGTGATTTAGTTGGTCTAAATGCATCATAATTCTGGAATGAGGGATTTGTAAAAATGTTCAATTTGTACAGCCAACCACCACTGCAATATATAGAAATGGTAAAACGTGAGGTTGATGCATTTTGGAGTTGACACCATCTTGCTGTGTTTATCTTTATGCCCTGCAGGGGGAGTTGTGTCTCTGTAGTCAAACTGCATTCATTCATTTCACTTAAGTTAAACATTTATGTATTAATGATGTAAAAAACACGGAATATACTTAGCTTTATTTAACCCAGAGTATCCCATTCTATATATTATGTCCCTGATTAACAAGTATTTATATCAGAGAAATGCTGAAGGGTGCAGATGATTCTTTTTTTTTTTTTTTTACATAATTCATGACTGTACCTTAATTAATTTGACTGTAGTGTTAAACATTGCTGTGCTAGTATGCATGGCTCACTTGTTGACAAGTCAAATGTTAACAATACACTACATTAATTTGTATTTAAATCTAAATGTCTGTTAATAAGAAATTGATAAAAAAAAAACATCTAGAATTTGCACAATGTTTAATTTTCTTTCTTAAAATGCAATAATATAATAAGAAGACAGTTTAAATGTTCATGTTTCCTTTGTATGTTGAAACTGCAATTTAAATCATAAAAATAAAAATAAAAAAATATTAATTATACATTAGCGTGAATGGTGGTTGGCTCTCTGTCCTTATAACGTGTCACTGAGCGCCAATTCTTCTAAATAGTTCTTCTTCAGACTGTTTTCTTCCCAGTGTCTTTAAATTATATTTCAGAAGCTTGAAAAAAAAAGAAAAGAAATGATAGCTTATTTGTAAGTCACACAAAACGTAGGTTAAATATTATTTCAAATAGATTGAAAGTGAAAATTCTATCTCATTTTTACCCTCTATGTCTTTTTCTAGAGAAAGTCTTTTTCAGGACTAAAAATAGTGTGGCAAAACTCCTTTTTGCCTTCACAGGGTAAAACCAATAAGTAAAACCAACATACCAACATAAAACCAAAAATGGTTTCATTTTGGTTCTGGACAGTTTTTATGTGTGAAATTTGTGTGTACACTTCAAAACACCTATATTCTCACTTTGCATGTATGTCCATGACTCTATATGAGAAAAAGTCAAGAAAAAAAATCATAGGTTAACTGATATTTCTGACAACTCAGAGAATGAACCGTGAAGGCCTATCTGAGGTGGTTTACTGATGTCATCGTTTGACCTTGATGCTGAGACCCCATCATATAATTATCCTTCATTTTTCATATATTCCCCCTGAATATTCACCAGTACTGAAATATCTGGTCTCGTTTATTTACATAACTGGTTACAGAGATCCAGTGTTGCAAAAAGGCTACATTTGTAAATCAATTTAAAAGACTTCCATAGAATAATAGCAGTCTGGGTTTATGTTTCACTCTCAGATTTAATAGCATATATATTGCTGCTCAAACTGTCTACTCTCCAGGCGGCTGGATTTGTCTTTGAATGCATGGGAGTGTTAATGAAACAAAGCTGTGTACATAACAGGGAAGAAGCCAGTGGGTCATATGTCATTCCTGGAATTTAACTTTAGTTGTTACATCCCCGTTCTGTTGCACACGTAGCATGCACAATCTAGCATTAGCCTAACAGTGTAAATCTACCAATTTACAATTTAAGTAAGAATAACATCCAATATTGATGCGTTTTGGTCATGGAACCATTCATCATCTATTGAAAAGGCATATATTGATGGTCAATTAAAAAAAAGTGTTTTCATGGCTCTCCTAAAATTCAGAATTGTATCATAATTAGCAAGAGTAAAGATAATTTCTAATTTCAATAAACAGATGACAGCATTTACATTTATGCATTTAGCAGACGCTTTTCTCCAAAGCGACTTATAGGAGCTTGTGGAGTGGATAAGGGCTTCTTGAAAGTTGATAGCTCATTCCACCAGAGAGGAGCAGAGAGGGCGAAGTCTTTGGAAAGCAACTTTGTGCCATTATTTAGATAATGTTTATTCCTAAAGTAATACCTTCAATATCCAGCAAAAGTCTATGTCATTTACAGTACATTAATTTACATTATCTCAAAACATGTGAAAAGCCCATCCCCTTCAAGACACATCAGCACATATCAGTGGCTCATGCTCATGCTCAAGTACAGTAGTCAACATTTTAAGTGGATCAACACCTTTCATCAAAGTTATAGGCTAAATGAATTTTGAACAATACCCGATCTTGTCTTAGGACAACTTTGATTAACTTTTTTGATCAAATGTTGACTACTGTAGTTTCATAATATGTGGCCTATGCTTTTCAGAAAATAAAATAATCAACCATAATGATATTTATATTCAAATCTATTCTAAAGCT